>JBBCBC010000014.1:30774747-31191205 GCA_037126765.1 Stenogyne calaminthoides
TCTATCCAAAATACCTTCAAGGGACGGATCAATCTTATGAGGTATTTTAAGGTGCGATAATGTACCCCTGGCCCATACTTACTCCTCCTAGACTTGAAAATGGCTTATAAATAAAGCAACATTTTCGAAGAATCAAGCCAAGACGCCACTCTCATTGTTCGGATATGAACAATCCATATATCATTAAAAAAAAGAGAATCTTATTTGAAAAAAAAGATATTATGGAATGTTCAACTCAGATGCTAATACGAAGATGGAAAGATCGTAATCGAAAAGAGCCCGAAACAGTAAGAGCAAAAGAAGACCAAGATGAAGACTCGAGAATATTATGTATGTCCTTTATCTTTGTCTTTTGTTTTTGTTTTTCGAGATAAGATTCATCAGAATTTGTAACCCGCCTACTTATCATCAATGAAACTTTCTTCATTTATGCTCAAAAGATAATATCTCATTATCTTAATTTACATGCTTTTTACCTTTGATATGCCTCGAATGATTGTCCTCTTGAGAAAATTGTTGGGAGACTTATTATTTAGTGATGAAATTGTTTTAGAAATTGTTCTGTGAAGAAATTGTTAGAATATACCAATCTTGTAATAGGTAAGCTGAAACACAGTATAGGTTAAGTGTTTTGTAACAAGATAGGTTTTGGCGTCATCAAAAAGGGGAAAATTGTTGGGAGATGAATTTAATAAAGAATGATTTTGATTAGATGAAAACCCTGATTATGACATATTAGGGATAATCTTGATAGTTAGTCGAGTTGGTTTTGAAATATTGGGGATGTTCTCTCTGCCAAAATGTATATTCGGCGAGATATAGATCGGGATAGGTTACGGCTTCGATGGATTTATGAAGAAACTAAAGTTTAGTTATGGGCGAAGTTCTGATTTCCGATATGTTGAAATGAAGACTTCGATTGAGAAACTAAGATCTTGAAGACTCGATGAGAAGCGAAGACTTCGGCATGAAGACTCGATATATCGTCCGTTATATCTGTGAAGACTCGTAAGACGAAGACCACGAGAGTCGCGAAGACTCTAAGACACGGCGACAGAAGACTTAAGACTTCAAGACGCAGAAGATCAAGATCGAAGGATCGGCGACATCGGGAAGGCGACAAAGAATTACCCCGAAGACTCAAGAATGTCTTTGAATGCTGGTATAAACTCAATGTTAAAGACACTTGCAAATATCTATTTGAAGGATTCAACATTGAGAAGAACGCCGATTCTAAGAAAAATAGATATTGCCCAAGACATTTCATGCGGACAAAGGAAACTAAGACAAAGTGTTGTTAAGGTATATCGACAGAGATAGTAACGAAAAAGAGCCATTGTGTTTGTCTACCTTTTATGTCGAGACAAAGTTAAAGAAGACATCATCGCACTCATCGTGACATCGACAATGTATGTGTCACAGAAACATGTCAAGAAGATTATGTTCCAGATCGCAAAAAGTGATGACATTTACATGAAAAAGCAGTTTACCTAAAACGTCTTTAGAGTCCTCAAACCACTAAAATATAATGGTTAAATCCTGGCGCGTAAGAGGAAACTTCATGAAGTATCTCTTCGATGGATAGTTTTCAAAGTGACCTTGGTGTATGCCTATAAATACTTGTGACCATCTACATTGAAGGTTCACGGGGAGATTTGTAAACAACTCGAGGAGCTGAGCTTTTATTTTTTCGAGTTGAAAGCGCTTCGAAAACCCCGAAAATTTCCCAAGTGCTTTATTTAGGAAGGCTTATTCCACTAAGCTTAAAGCGATAAGATATATCCAAAAGCTTAGTCGAGATATCTGTAGCCTTTGCATTGTTCTTAATTGTAAAGGATATATAAATCCTAGTTAAAACCAACCAAGAAACCCCAAACCCTTTGTAAAGGTAGTTTGAGTGTGTGATTGTTGGTGAGATTGGAGTTATAAAGAGTTAGTAAACTACAAGGAGGTAGTCGAGAAAAAAGCTCTAGAGAAAGAAATGAGTAAACTATCTTGGATAGTGGGAAAGCTTGTGTGTGTTTTTGAGTTAATAAACTCTGGTAGGTAGTAAAGCTCTCAAAATAGAAGGTTAATCAAACCTCTGAAGGTAGTCGAAAACCTTAAAGGAAGTGATTAGTGAATTTCTCACGAAAGATCGGGGAGAGTGGGCGTGGGAGCTTGAGTCCTACGAACATTTATAACTTCTTTGGCATTATTTCAACACTACGTATTGCTTTGATTAAGCATTGCGTATCTTTGCCCAACATATTTTTCGCGATATTAAGTTGGAATCAATCATTTGAAGTTGCATCTGGCCCGAATCACGGCTAATCCACTATTCGTTAAAAAGAAGGTTTTTGACCGCATTAAGCGAGTATAAACTAGGCCAACCATTAGCGCTGTCGAGTAAATAGAGCGGATAGTTACCCGTGAACTTACTCTTACGGGGGTTCGATGGATTGGATATCGATCGGCGACTCGGGATCTCTCTGAAGCTTCGAGGATCGGTTAGGATTATTTGAGTATCTGGCGACTCGGGATCAACATCTCAGGGTAGACTTTGACTCGAGCGTCTGTCTTCGGGACCAAATCATCGGGACATCGACCCATTCCGACCTCGATGAAAAAGTTTTAAAAACTCTTGAACCCCGTGTATTCCCCCCCCGTGTAGCGTGTAAGACTGAATTTAGGACCTTGGATGTTACCTTTTTTGAAAAGGTCTTTCCATTTTCTAGTGATATAAGCTTCTACACCTGATACTCTTGATGGTGTATCAAGCTCTTTAGGTGATCTCATACCTCTTCTTCTCTTGATCAACCTCATAGAAGAGGTTCTAGACCATCTGTGCAACCAGCTTGGTTGAAAGATTATATTTGTGAGGCAACTGCTACTACACATGATGTTTTAACTCACCATTTATGGCTTTTTATTGCTGAAATTTCAGATAAAAGGAACCTCAATTTTATTCAGAAACTTGTAAACACACAGTTTGGAAAGAGGCAATGCAAAGGGAACTTCATGCATTGGAGTTAAACAACACATAGGAAATCACATCTTTGCCCAAAAGGTAAGAAAGCAATCGGTTGTAAGTGGGTTTTAAAATAAAGAGAAGCCGATATGGTTCGGTGGAGCAGTATAAGGCATGTTAGGTTGCAAAGGGATTTACTCAAGTTCATGGGTGGATTACTTTGATTGTTTCAGTCCAGCAACGAAGATGGTAACTGTGCTGTTTTTATATCTTTGGCTACTTTGAATGGAGGGAATTCATCAACTTGATGTTAATAGCAGCGTTCTTACATGGCCATTTTATCACAAGAGGTTTATGTGCAAAATACCTCAGGGGGGTATAATAAAAGGTGAATCTCCTCAAGTTTGCAAATTATTGAAAAGCCTCTATGGTCTTAAACAAGCATCTGGGAATTGGAACATCGAACTATGTTCTAAACTTGCTATCTTTGGTTTAACACAATCAAAAGCATGACCACTGTTTGTTTACTATGAACAAGGGTGGACATTTCTTAGCGATGTTGGTTTACATAGATGATGTCTTGCTTACAAGTTCAAATCGGTTCTCATTCATGAGTTGAAGGGTTTTTTTTTTGGATGCAATTTACTATTAAAGATTTGGGGATGGCAAAATACTTTCTTGGTATGGAGATTGCGAACATCAAAAGGAACTTACTTGTGTCAAAACAAAGTATATTCAGGATTATTCACGATACTGGTTTTCATGGACTGTACTCCGGTTGCTACACCATTTGCCACAAAGGTCTTCACTTACGGGAGAAAGGATGGGACCTTCTTCCTCATCTTGATCGTTATAGGCAGTTGATTGGTCGTTTACTATACCTCAATATGGCCGAGGCCTGATGTGGCGTATCATGTTTAACAACTCAGTCAATTTGTGAACAAACCTTGTTCTAATCACTGGACAGCCTCCTTCATCTTCTCAAGTACTTGTCTTGGCTTTTTTTATCAAACAATGGATCTCTTTCTTTTCAGGCGTATAGTGATGCCGATTGGCGACATGTAAAGACACAAGACGTTCTGTTACTGGTTACTGCATCTTTTTTTTGGTGGTTCTCTCGTTTCTTGGAAGAGCAAAAAACAGACCACTATGTCTCGATCATCCGCCAAGCCGAGTATAGGGCTTTTATCTACTACAGTTTGTGAGTTGCAATGGCTCATATTTGGCTACTGATTTTTGGGTGTCTATTCCTAAACCAATATCCTTGTGGTGTGACAACAAGGCAGCGTTGCACATTACTGCAAATCGGTCTTTCACGAGCGGACTAAACACCCTGGAAATTGATTGTCACTTTATTCGTGACAAATACAAGGAGGGTTTTGTTCTTCCTTCTTATATACCATCTGGGCAGCAGATTGCTGATTCATTATTAAAATTCTTACCGGAGTCATTTTCGTTTTATATGGTGTCCAAGTTGGGGATGTGTTTTTCTCAATTACCCATCTCCAACTTGAGGAGGGGTGAGTATATCCACTGAAGTCGCATTCTTCTAATAAAAATGCTCAACCATTTTATTTGATATTTTTAGATCTAAAACGCAGTCGTATTGGTTACTAGTTGTTAGTATCTGCTTTTCTACAAATATCTCTTGTAATTCTTCTTGAACTTTTTGAGATGAAATAATATACAGAGCTACGATAAAGCTCTGCTTTTACCAAAAATGAGTGTGTTCATTTATGGGGTGTGTATTCAATTAGGATTATTGGATTTTTTTTCTTTAAAAAATCGCGGAATTAAATTCATAGACTTTCATGAGTTTAATTGACTTTTTTTATTGATTTGTGGATTTCGTGAAACGCGGGATTATGAAATACACTTTTTTATTGATTTACATGGTTTCCATAGACTCCGTATTTGGAACTATTGATCAAATGTATATAGAAACATTTGTATATTAGTGATTCGCAAAGAACCCAATTTTTTTTTCTGGATTACGGAAAGAAGCAAAGTTGCGAGAACCATATGAATCAAAAATTGAATCTAATTAGTCAATTCGAGAGAGAATAAGCATGGTGCAAAAAATTCAAATTACGGAGAATAAGCATGAATTATGAAAGAATCAAGAACCTAAAAAACTCTTATTCAATTCGATTTAATAATTACAAATTTTAATTGCATCTAATACTGCAATTCGAACCCAAATTCTTGAGAGGGATAGAGAACCCAGAAATTGCATAAAGAAATTAAAATTGAGAACTACCAGTTTATCGAGGGAATCGGTATTTTCATATCAAATTTGGGTTTTACAAAAAACAATTTCATAGATATGAGGGTTTCATTTTTTGGAATTGGGAGATGATGATTTCAGTGGTTGAATTGATGAGTTCATTGTTTGTAGAAGACAATGGAAAAAGTGTAGGCGTTTTTTTTTTTTTTTTTTAGCTTTTGAGAGAATCGTAGAAATTTAGGAGTTGTTAGAAGAGATTTTGAATAGTGAAATCTATTTATATTTTGGAAGAAATCGAAAAGAAAATCCGTAGAGTATTAAAATTAATATTGTTGAATATCAAAGATTTTTAAGACTTTAAATCCGTATTGAATCTATAAAGGATTTTTAAAACTTTTGAAAATCCAAATTGAATACCCGGACTATGAAAGTCTAAAAAAAATCTCTGTTCCTAGCCAAATCATCAGCTAATTTTCCTACCACTATTCTATTTAAGGAAAAAGTAAAAAAAGAATCAGCCATAATAGCATGTATTTCGTCATTCTTTTGAAAATCTTAATTAGTTTCCTTAAGTTAATATCATTTTTAAATAAGTTAAGTAGTTATGTTATGGTATTATGCATGTATTTTGTACACGTTAATGGATTAATCCCAATGTATACTTATTTAGATGAAATATGGGGGTTGGAGCAGGGGATCAAGCATGTTAAATGGTATATATATATTTTTTAATTTCATCATGTTAGTTATCCAAAATCGACTACTAATGCTATAGTCGATCAAAGGACTAAAAATTGAATTCTAAAATTTAACACGACAATGCAACATTATTTTTTATTATTTTGTGCACTTTCTAATCGAAGAATTTGATCAAGTAACCTTTCTCTTTAAAAAAATTATTCCGAAGGCAATTTTTATTTAGTTGACTAATATTGGGGTCCATGTATGGAGCAGCAACATATTAGTTAGTAAGAATTAGATGAATGATGATTAATGGGCGCAATGTATAACTGAGGGAAGTTGCTGAGAAAATTTATTTTTCATTCTCTCTTCAAACATTTGACAACTTATTGATAAATATATTTTTTAGGATTATGCTTCTTAATAGATCTGAAAATGATTGTATATATACGTATATGCGTTTGTGTTTTCTCGTATCTGGCTTTAAGCTATATCTGATAAATCGATTTTATGCTGATCGTAAGTTAATCCCAAATTTTATAGCAATTAGTAATTTTTCCCTTCAAACATTTGATCACGTGTCACGTCATTCCTTCGATCATCATTGGTTCTGTGACAGAAAAAATTCAACCGGAATTTGCATCAAAATACAGATATTACGTCTTAATTAATCCGTGCACCATATAGTGTGTTAATTAAATATTTCAAAATTCTATCGTGAATTCGTGATCATTAACAATTTTTTATTGCCGGAAGAAAAAAAGTCAATTTGCCGAATTAATAATTGTTCAATGAAATTTCTTGATGTTAACTACGCATACATTTTCTCCCAACATAATTCTTGTGTACTAACTAATTAATGAACTTAGATCTCAACATTTCAATTCGTAAATCTCACTAAGAGAATGAGCACATTTAAGAGATTGTGCAACGTCCATTTTCTATTTTCATTCTTCTTTTTTATCACATGTGCTTTTTTCTTTCTCAAAATTCACGAACTCAATCTCAAGAATCATCAGAGTTCAATTTTAATTTTGTATTATGTTATTTTTCAATTTTTGTGAGAAAGAAAGCGAGACCCAACAAAAATTCAATCTCAATACTGACGCCATAATATTTTAATGAAAATTTTGTTTAAATGGAATTCAAACTTGTATTGTGGGAGAATTTTCTTACCATCACCACAAATCTTCTTATTTGATTTATGTCTTTCAAAAAAAAAGACAGACAATTCTCGATATTAACTCATGGAGCATCCATCCTTCTACCTAATCAGCCGAATGTCACAATACGTACTGCATTCTTCAATTTGTGCAGTACACTTTTATAAATTAAAGCCAACCTGTACTACAAAAAAAAAAAAAAAAAATACCAGTACATATATGATACGTATAAATTTCTCCTACATACATGTACATTAAACACAACCAAATAGTTCCATGGCTTCTCTCAAGTGAACTTTCCTAATCACACTAATACTTTTACTCCAATTCTCCGATATCACAAGCCACGGAGGACACGACCACGCCGACGAGCTTCCCCCCCGGCCGCCGGAGACACACCACCGGAAAAAGCCTACACAATAAAGGTCTAATTCTGGGTGAAAATATGGTGCCCTAATAATCATGTTCGTCACCACATTCGCCGGAGGGGTATCCCGTACTTTTACCGGCGGCGTTTTCTTGAGGACAGCTCTCATGCATTGTTTGAGCGATGCAACTCAAACTTTCGGCGATTTGACGGAGAAAGCGTACCCTTTTTCGTACATGTTGGCGTGTGCAGGGTATGTTTTGACTATGTTGGCTGATACTGTGATTGCTTATGTGGTGAGGGGGAGACGGTGGACGTGGAGGGCGGAGATAAGGCGGAGCACCACCACCGGTTTTAGCCAGGACTTCTTCGGTTGGGGATAGTGTGTTGCTTATATTGGCCTTGTGCTTTCACTCTGTTTTGAGGGCATTGCTGTTGGAGTTGCAGGTAATTTTTAGATACTATTTTGCATGCGGTGAAACTTGTTCGTAGTGTGAAACTGGGGGTGCAGGTGATACTGTTTAGTAGAAATAAATAATATTGTTTAGTGAAACCACGGATACTGATCTGGTAATACTAGTTGGTGAAAACAGGGGTACTGTGTACAGAAAATAGCTTATACTGCTTAGTGCAAACGAAGTTGATATGTAGTGAAACGAGTAATACTATTCAATGAAAAACCCAACCTCATATTATGAACAAATTTCACGTAAAAGTGTGTAATTTTGCATGCAATGTGCAGTACGATGGAAAATTTTATTAAGCATATTGAAAACTAAGTTAGTCACAAATCATGAATAGTTAACCGTTAAGTCTTATATAAACCAATTTTCCCATGCCACATGTTTGCATTTTTGAATGTGTTTTTTAAATAATCTTATAAATCTCAATCTTAACCGCACATACACTGTGTGTCTTCGAGGTTTAAGAAAAGAGTTGTTTATTAGTATTTTTAGGTGATAAAGTGTTGAGGGGTAGTATTGGAAATTAACTTTATTGAAAAGTAGGATAATATTTATTAAAAGGTGATAAAATGATAAAATGTTAAAAGAAGACGAATGATGGTGGTATGTTGTAAATAAGTGTGTGTTTGAAGGGTGTGAGTTAAAGTGAGTATCCATTTAAGAAATGTCTAGTTAAGATTAAGATTAGGGGCCAAAAGCGGAATATATGCAATTAAGATTGGGACCGGAGGAGTATTAATTATTTCATTTAAAAATTAAATGTCAGTTTATTAGTATTAGTTAGTTCCTTAAAGGTATTAGTTGTTTATTATAAAAGTTATGTTTATGAACCATATGCATATACAACTATTTTACACGAGATGAACTCAAAATTAATTTGCTACATTAACTTTTGTGTAATTCCACAGATACCAAAGTGATGCATGGAGAAACCTATGGACAATTTCACTTCACAAGGTATTTTGCAGCCATAGCAATGGGCATTGCACTTCTAAAGATGATACCAAAGAGGCCATTTTTAGCCACTATAGCTTACTCCTTCGCCTTCATATTTCAAGCCCCCATCGGCGTGGGAATAGGTATTACTCTCAATGCCACGACCCAAGGCAGTACCGCCGATTGGATCTACACCAATCTCAATGTCGCTCGCTATTGGAGTTTTCGTCTATGTAGCCATCAACCATTTAATACTAAAGGCTTCAACCCACAAAAAAAGTGCTACTTCGACTCTCCTTTTTTTCAAGTTCTTGGCTGTGATCCTCTGCCTAGGAATAATAGCCGTTGTAATGATATGGGACTAGCCAAACAGGCCCTTACTGTTTTATCATTTAATATCATTGATGTTTATTATCAATTGTGCATCTATACTTTCATCCTTTTTACTATCTCAATATATGTTGCAATGCCCTTTTCTTGTACCTTCTTTAATTTGGTGAAATTGTGCATACTTGCTTGCATTTTTGCAATGCTTTGAGTAGTCTACAAATAGCTTAGACTATCTTTATCGGATGAGTTCATGTGAACTTGTGAGGAAAAAAGACAAAAAAATAAAAAAAAATCAAAATTCATGCTAATTCGCATGAACCGTTCTCCATGTTGAATTGGTTCAAGCAAGGTTCTCCAAAATTTTGGCTGATCCCACCGCCACATGTCACATTTAATTACACCATATAATATTTATTAGATAATTATTATATTTTATATTTTAATATATTATCCGTAAAAAAAATTATATCAAAATTCATAATTTTTTTCTCTGCATAAATAGAGATAAATATTGATACATTTTGAATCAATCTCATATTCTCTTTTTCTTCTAATTTCTATCATTGTTATCATGGATCCAAATCATCTAAATTTTTTTCTAACTCCCAAAAATTATCCAAGCTCCCAAAATTATCCAAAATTTCAATCTTTTTTAATCCCAGGAAGATTATCAAAGCTCCCAATCTCTCAATTTTCTCCGAATTTGAACCAAATTCCTAGCTTTGAAAAATGTCCAAACATCGAGAAAAATATTTCTACTTGAATTTGTTCTAAAAAGATACAAATTCAAAGGTGGGAAAAGCTACTTTTTACGTGAAAGAAGATATAGCCTTAATGTCGTCTTGGATTTTTGCGGTGAAGATAAAATAATTGCAAAAAATTAAAATTTTGATTCACTTTATAGACGCAATTCAAAGCTTGTGATCAAGCTCGAAAAAAAGAAAATCGAGGAGATTAGTGCAAGAAATAGAGATTCATTAAAAGGTCGTTACAATCGACTTAGTATAAATGCTAGCAAGTGGATTGCAGCTTACAAAGAGGCATATAATTAGTAAAAAAGAAGTGGAATGAGCGAACAAGATATTGAGAGTGAAGCTAATCAATTTACTAGTAAAAGGGCCCAAAGTTTGGGGACTTGCAAGTTTTAATGAAGTTATGTGTAAACATCCAAGTGGGAACTAAATTTGACCCAGCGATTCAACACGTGTTCGTCTTGAAGACAACGAGGATAATGAAGAAAGTGGTGGCGACTCAAAAGAGATCAGGACCTTAGAGGATGGGGCGTATTCGAAGTCGGTAATCCGGAAACTCGTGCGTTGGTGGTTCAACAATTTCCGTCCTACAGTAGAGATAAAGGCAAAAAAAAAAAAAAAGGAAAAGGGGGGAAGACATCACAATATTCTTTTTGTTGATCTTTTGAAGTTCTTTGAAGAATTAAATCGATTGAGACTACAAAGGGTTCTTTGAAGTTGAAGTGATTAGTAAACTTGGAAAAGAGAGAATGGATTTGGAGAAAAGATGAAGCACTCTGTTTTAAAGACATTGTTGGAGAAAAGATCATCGACCCAGGAAGAAGAAGAAATGAAACTCCGTTTGATTCATTTTTAATTATTAGTTAATGTTATTTCTTGTCATGTAATTTACTTTATGTATTTTTAATTATTGTCATGTAAGGTTTTTAATTTTTTGTGATTTTTAATTATGAGGCGGGAGTGGTTGTAATTTTCATTCTCATTTACTCCTCTTTATTAAAAGTTGTGTCTATCACGGACAAAGTCCATTATCTATTTTTCATTATTGAAGTTCATGCACTTGTCTTTACTAAAAAAAAAAAATGTACTCCATTAAGTAAAATAGTGATGAGTCATATCACACGATCCAAGTCCATTATTATTTACTTGCGATGCATAAAAAGGTGGAAGGGCATGCTCTTTATTGAAAATTGTTATGACACACCCACGAGACCTAGAAACTTCTTTGTCACCACTTATGTCTGTGTTATGGCAGCCTCCCACTCCACGAGAACTTGTCTATTGTTATGACACACTTGCGAGACCTACAAAGGAAACTTGTTGCCACCACTTGTCTATTGTTATGACACACCAGCTCCACGAGAACTTGTCTATTGTTATGACACACCCACTTCGGAACTTGTCATTTAGAACGATTCACATGCCAAATAGTGATTACACATATTGAAGTTGTATCTATATATATTCTCTTGAAACCCACGTCAAACTTACTAAATCCTCTCAAGTATAATTTTATCAAATAGTTTTACCCATTCAACTTCTCAAATGTCTCTCAATGAAAATCAATCGGTGAATAACGATTCAAGTTCGATTCTTTCAATTTCATGAATTTGATGAATGGGAAGAGCAGATACTCACCAAAATCGTCAAATTGATGGCATTATCGAGGATATGCTCTTAAACAATCTTAATACGAGCGAAGGAGATCCCTCCTAGAGCTAGAAGAAGGCATTGTGAAAGGAACGCGAGTTGGGTGAGGCGTTTTGATGAGCGACTACTTTGTTGGCAATCAGGCATATACTCACGAAAATTTTTCGACGTAGATTTCGTGTATGCAAAAATCTTTATTCCCGTATAGTGGATGAAATTACGACCAAAAGGCGAATATTTTCAACAAAGACACGATGCCGGTTAGACAAGGTCTTTCACCATTCTGATAAATGTCTTTGGAGTTATGAGGGTGTTGGCGTATGGTACATCAACCGATGATGTTGATGAATACTTGCGAATGAGTCTTGTTTGTAACAAGGCAAACTCTCATGAATTTTGTAGAAGGCGTCATTTTCACCTTTGGCGGCGAGTACCTCGGAAAAAACCAATGAACAAGATTTGGCAAGGCGCTCTATAATAGGGGAATAACGTGGATTCCCGGGCATGATAAGCGATATTTGCACGCATGCATTCGGGTGGAAAAATTGTCCTCTTTGCATGGGAATTTGGGCAATATGCGGGGGAAGTGGAAAGCCAACAATCATTTTGGTGTTGTTGCATCATATGACTTATGGATATGGCGTGCTTTCTTTGGAACACCAGTCGCGCAATGATATTAACGTCTTTCATGCCGATCTCCGGTTTTTAGTGATGTCTTGGAAGGTCGAGCACCAAAGGTTAGTTATATCGTGAATGGTCGGAAAATGATAGAGCATATTATCTAGCCCGATGACATATATCCTTCGCCAGAAATTTTGCATTTGTTAAGTCAATTACTTCTCCGAGACTAAAGCACAAATCATTCTCTTAACACCAAAGAGGTGTCTTGAAAAAGATGTCGAGCGAGCATTTAGAGTTCTACAAGCTCGTTTCGCATTTTCTTAAGCGATCCATGTCTTATGCGGGATAAGCTTTTGATGGGAAGAATTATGATAGCTTGTATCATAAATGCACAATATGATAGTAGAGGATGCAAGACCGCGTACCAAACTTATCATGATCCATATTTTTTTATGGATGATCCTTTGGTGGTGAAGGTTTTGAATACTCTAAAAGCGCATTGCAAGTCTATCCACTTATATGATTAATAGGGAACAACCCATAATAGAAAAAGCTCATATTGCTCTAAAAAACGACTTGATTGAGCATATATGGGAAAAATTCGTATTGATGATTAAATATGTAATTTAATCTTCGCATTGTTGTATTTTGCACATCTATTTGTAACTTGATATATTTATTTATAGCTTTGTATCTAAATTTACGTAATTTAAATTTTTTGTTATTGAGATTGTAATTTTTATTTTAAGTGTATAGTAATTCTTTTTATTATAGTTCGCATTTTCAATATCAAATAATTTAATATATCATCTTATTAATATAATAAAAATTGATTATAGATAAATATAATTATTAAATAATAAAAAAGAAAGATTATTTTATTAAGAGATGTTGATAAAGTATGAAAAAGATGAAGATTGATTGAGTTGTAAGTTATATATGTTGAGGAGAGAGAAATGAATTATTTATTAGAAAATTGGATTGTGGGTGTTTGTTGATAAAGGTAGTCTTAGAAAAGAAAAAGTGATCACATTATTTGACAACATTGCAAAATAAAAAATATATCCTGTGGATAAGACAAGAGTTTGGTACAAAATCCGTATTTGGTGCAACTACACAAGTTAGTTCTGTATATGTAATGATTGTGAAATCCAGCATAAAGTGAACTTCCAACCTTAAAATATTAGTAAAACATTGTATTCCACGAAAGATTTAGATTTTGGGTAACATTCTTATATAACAGTTGGTATAGTGAAACTTTAAACAACTTATATTTTTTTTAGTGAAAATAATTAATATTCTAATATTATAATACTAAAACATTTTAGTAAATTAATTGATTTGAAAATGTACTTAGATTGTACTGTAATCCTAGTGCATAAAAGTTTTTGTCTTATATTTGTACTCTATGGTGAATCATTGTATATAGTAAAACTAATATATGAAGACCCTCGTCTTTTTCTTATTTATTATCTTTTTAAATGATATTTTTTTTATCGGGCAAAATGGTGACTCGAACTAATGACCCCACGGCATAAATAGTACTAATACTCTAACCGCTTGAGCTATTTCACTTCGTCTCTTTTTAAATGAAATTAAGGTGGATCAGATGTCGATATCTATTACTCTTATCGGTCCAATAAGAAAATGATAGGATCATAGGAACATGGTTTTAATCGACTAGCCTTAAAGCGAAAAACGATGCACATAATTGGTGGTAGCTAGTGTCTTAATCAACAAAGATTAGCAGTTTCATAACTATACTTACAGAATCAGTTGGATCACTCTTAACTATCATGGATATCATTCTTTTATTTCACTTAAGTATACATATAACAAAATCCCATAAAAAATGAAGAAAAAATTAAATGAAAAAGGGGTTGTAAACATTAGGGAGAATGTCCAATCAAATGATGATCACTTAATCTACACTGGTTGCCATAGGTTAATTAAAAAGTAATCTTGGGTCCAACAGTTGGTATAGTATCAATCTACACTTGCTACATTTTTTCTTTAGGTATAATCTTCAATTACATAACATATACTCCAGTATAAATTAAATTTCTGGTTAATGGTCACCTATATATAAGTGAATAATCCTCGCTGCATTTCCATAAAAGCTCACACAAGTAGTTCACTCACATGGCCTCATCTATTCTCGCTTGTTTCGTCTGCTTCCTCTCGATTATTGAGTTTGTTTCGTCGCAGCAAACAGGACGAACGAGACACTACCACTTCAACGTAACTCCCCTATCACTTGCTCACACAACACACGTAGTTTCAAGAAATACGTAACGAGTTCATACATATGTTTTGCAGGTGCAATTGCATAATGTGACCAGATTATGCCAGACTAAAACATCATTACTATAAATGGCAAGTTTCCGGCCCTCCGTTTTTTAAGGGAAGGTGATCGAGTCGTGGTAGAGGTGGCTAACAACGTAGCCAACAATGTCAACATTCATTGGTTGGTACCACACATTTCCAAATTTCACAACAGTATTAGTTGTTACATTCAAAAGTATTAGTTGCTATATTACATAAGACCAACTCTTCAATCATATAGTTTAGTTTTTATGTATATTAATACGTCGACCTATGAAACCAGGCATGGAATTAGACAGCTTTTTGAGCGGATGGGCAGGCGGACCAGCATATGTGACCCAATGTCCTATCCAAAACGGGCAGAATGGGCGTACAACTTCACCATTGTAGGACAGAGAGGAACTCTGTTCTGGCATGCTCATATCTCATGGTTGAGAGCCACCGTTCTGACGATTATAATTCTTCCTATGAAGAACACTTCTTACCCATTCCCTAAGCCTCACAGGGAAGTTCCAATCATCTTTGGTGAGTTCTTCTCTTTTCTTGATCATTCAAAGAATGATAAACAAGTTGATTATGTGCTCAAATTTGATGTATAGGAGAATGGTGGAATGCTGATACAGAGGCAGTTATCAGCCAGGCTCTTCAGAACGGAGGCGGGCCTAGCGTCTCGGACAGCGTACACCATCAATGGATTCCTGGTCCGCTCTACAATTGTTCAGCAAAGCGGTATAATACCTTTTAGTGAAAGAACTAATACTGTTTAAAAATACACATACTTTGCCTCATTTATATATTATGTAGATACCTTCAAGCTGAAGGTGAAACCGGGGAAGACATACATGCTTCGAATTATCAACGCTGCACTCAATGGCGACCTCTTTTTTAGTATTTCAAACCACACATTCACCGTAGTGAAGCTGGCGCAGTCTACTTGAAACCATTCAAAGCGGACACTCTCGTGTCGGCGCCAGGACAAGCGACCAACGTACTTCTCAAGATGAAAACAAACCCACGAAAACCACATTCTTGATGGCTGCTAGGCCTTACTTCACAGGCCAGGGCACTTTCGACAATTCCACAGTCGTCTCAATTCTTGAATACAAACTCCCATTCAAAAAAGACACATAACACCCCAATCCCATTCCTCCCACCAATCAACGGAACCTCGTTTCGTCGCCAATTTCAGCAGCAAATTTCGCAGTCTAGCAAACGCGGAATTCCCAGCAAATGTCCCACAAAATGTCGACCGAAAATTCTTCTTCACAGTTGGTTTAGGGAGCACTCCTTTGCCCTATAAACCAAACATGTCAAGGGCCTAATGGCTCAAATTTTGCAGCATCAGTTAACAACATATCCTTTATAACCCCTACAACTGCTCTTCTCCAGAGCTACTTTTGGGGACAAAATAACGGCGTTTTCACCGCGGATTTCCCTACCGTTCCTTTGATCCAGTTCAACTACGGGCACACCACCGAACAATACGGTCGTTGCAAATGGCACGAAAGTGGTGGTTCTTCCGTTTAACGCGACGGTGGAGGTGGTGCTGCAGGATACTAGCATTCTTGGAGCGAGAGCCACCCTCTGCATCTTCATGGCTATAACTTCTTTGTTGTGGGCCAGGATTTGGAAACTTTGATCCTCAAAACGACCCTTCGAATTTCAACCTTGTTGATCCTGTTGAGAGGAACACCATTGGTGTTCCTTCTGGAAGATGGGCTGCTCTTCGTTTCCGCGCCGATAATCCGGGTACAATTACCTCTTGATTTTCGGTTTGCACCGTGCAACTGGTGCTCAACTAATTAATATTTTTTCTGTGAAACAACTAATACTGTTCAGCGAAATCGACCAACTAAAACCTTTTAATAGTTGCACCCCATGAAAATGGTGCACAATTGATAGTGGTCAGTTAAATTGACCAACTAATACCTTTTAGTAAAACAACTAAAACCTTTTAGTTAAGCACCTAATACTTCTAGATTTCTTGAACTTGTAATTAAAAGAGAATTAATGTGATATGTGTTGAATATGGGTGTTTGGTTCATGCACTGTCATTTTGAAGTGCATATGAGCTGGGGTTTGAAGATGGCATGGATAGTGTTGAATGGAAACCTGCCCAACCAGAAGCTGCCTCCTCCACCGTCAGATCTTCCGAAATGTTGATCCTCATTTTCTTAATCTTTTTTTTTTTGGAGTTATTCATGTAACTTATGTTCGGACTTCCTTTTTCCCGTTTTGTATTATTGTTTTTCCTTGTAATTTTGGATTTTCTGAGATGAATTGAATGAAAGCTCGGATTTGTTTTGGATTTTACTGATCATGCATCAGCGAATAAGAAATTGAGATTTTTGTGAATAGTTTTAATTTCATTATTTTTCAATCTAGCTATTTTCCTTTTTTTTCTCTTATAATTATTATCCATAAATGTTATTCGATTATTAAAGAAAAAAGCAATGAGTTCTTCTCTGCGATTGATCTGATTGGATTGATTTTAATTTGGATAGTATCAATCTAAACCTAACCTTAAACGATGAATGATAATAAATCATATATGAACCGAATTCGGACGAAATTGAAATATGAACCACTTCTGGCGAGTTTGAGTCCTGATCGAGAAAAAAAAATCCCATAAAACTGAAATTAAAGTTAAAAGAAAACTTAAATTGAAAAAAAAAAACCTAAAACAAAAAAAAAATAGAAAAAGAACTCCTAAAATTACATTGCACCAATTTTTTTAGAATTGCGTGTAGTCTTGAGGAGAATTGCCAAAAACAATTTATATATGAGTATATACATTGAAACAATTATTTATTAAACTTCATAGTCAATAACTGTTAATTATCGTATAAACAATAATATTATTTTGCCGACTGAACCATATTGGTACTGAGTCAATATACATCTAATATTTTTTTTCCGTATAAGTTGATACGTTTCAATAGATAAACTAATAGTACTTTTCAATTTTGTTTTAGACTAAATATAGGGTGAAGAAGTTTACGCGAGAATCTATATAAAATTAATTAAAAGTGTGAAAACATATTATTAAAAGATTATTAGTTGTGATAAGCTGAAGGTGTAACTTTTATTATAAAATGTATTCTTTCATATCTTTTGAGCGATTGTGATTTATATTCTGACATGCGGTATTAGAAGTGATAAGCGAAATGTATATCCATAAACGAAAACGTATTGGTCATGATAAATAAATGGTCATACAAGTAAAAAATGAAACAAATTTTACTATATATTAACTCTTTTTTTTTTTTATGATTTAAAAAAAAAAAAAACCAGTTTAGTTAAATTTAGAATCAAATTACACCAATTGTGGACTGGTGCACCAGTTTTTTTTCCTTTTTGAAGACACCAAACTAGAATTTGTATGATTTTGTTTAAAAAATAAATCAATCTTTCATGATATCAAATAGATGTATAGGTATTATTCATTTTTTTTTTCTTGAAAGCTACAGGCATTCATCAATGCAACGTGCTCTATAAAGTACACGCTCAAATTTAAATCATTTCTCCATTTTTTTTTTTTTAATAAAGAGGACCATCCAAAAATAGTAGCACCCCATTTGTATGCTAAGATTTTTCCCTTTCTTGCGAGTTGACTGCTATCTAAAAAGATTCTAAACACGAGAATGGAAAAGTGACATGTACCAAGAAATCGTATATTCTGCCAATGAAATCGATGGAGAAACATACGTCAAATTGGAGCACAATCAAAATGTCAGGGAATCATTATTAAAAACACAATCAAATTGTCAATTTGGACTAGACTAGTCCTCATTTCGCCCACAACCTGTTTGTGAAAATGCCTGAAACAAAACATCAAGTTCTTGCTCTCCTTACCAAAATGCTGAAAGTCCCGCCAATTAAAGCGCTTTCCATCTTCACCTCCTCAAATCTCAATCACACTCGTGAATCTGTATCAGTAATCATTCACCAGCTTCTCTATTTCGGAATGCTCGTGCACACCGAGTCTGTTGTTCTGCAGTTGCTCTCTGGTAAAATTGCATCCCCGTTATTCACGATTACTTCTCTTTTGCCGTATTTGACGAGCAATTCGAAGTGTTCCAATTGTGTTCTTGTTTATGAAACCATTATCAGAGCTCATGTGAAAGCGCAGTTGCCAATGGGGCGTGCACTTCACCTGTTCGATGAAATGATTGAAAGGGGGTTTGTGCCGTCTGCGGTTCTTTTGAATTCTGTGCTGAAATGCCTTATAAAAGGATGCGACTTTGAAAAAGCTTGGTGGGTTTTTGAGAAAAATAAAGGGAAAATTGGGTTGGATGCGTACACCTTTGGGATTTTGATAAAAGGTTGCTGCGAGAATGATGACTTGGAGAGAGGTTTTGAAGTTTTGAGTAAAATGTGTAAGATGGGTTTTAGTCCTAACGTTGTTGTATACACTACGTTGATTGATGGGTGCTTTAAGAATGGTGAGGTTGAGAAGGCGAAAAGGTTGTTTTCCGAAATGGGAGACATCGGCTTGGTTGCTAATCAGTACACTTACACCGTTTTGATTAATGGGTTTTTCAAGAAAGGTTTGAAGAAAGATGGGTTTGAGCTTTTCGAGAAGATGAAGAGTGAAGGGGCTTTGCCTGACTTGCACACACACAACTGTGTGCTGAAAGCGTATTGTGATGATGGTGAAATGCACAAAGCGTATGAATCTTTTGATGAAATGCGTCAAAGAGGAATGGCATGCAATGTTGTGACTTACAACATTTTGATTGAGGGATTGTGTAAGCAGAGGAAAGTGGAAGAAGCAAGAAAATTGATGGGTGATATGAAGAGGAGTGGTTTGAGCCCTAGTATAATTACATACAACATGTTGATAGATGCGTACTCGCGTGCTGGTAAATTGGACAAAGCTTTGAATTTGTTTGATGAACTGAAGTCTTTTGGTTTATCCCCAACTGTGATTACATACAATGTGTTGATTGCTGGATTCTCTAGAAGTGAGAATTTATTGCAGGTTTTGGACTTCGTTCAAGAGATGGAACAAGAGGCATTTCTCCATCAAAAGTGACTTATACAATTTTAATTGATTTCTTTGCCCGCAATGATATGGAAAAGGCACTGGAAGTCCTTTCTTACATGAAAAAGACTAATTCAATTGCAGATATCTGGACTTACAGTGTCTTGATAAAAGGGTGGTGTAATCAAGGAAAGATGAAAAAAGCATCAAAAGTTGTTCAAATCAATGAGTGAGATGGGAGTTGAAATCAATGATGTAACATACAATCGATGATATCACGGGTATTATTGCAGAGAAGGCAACTCCTATAAAGCGTTGAAGCTGCTCGGAAAAATGGTTGAAGGGTATGATGCCTAATGTAGCTAGTTATAACGTTACAATCAAAGTTTTAAGGGCAGATGGGAAATGGGATGAAGCCCAAAAAAGTTCTTGCTACCATGTTAAAATCCGGTTTAAAACCATACGATACCCTGCTGTCATGATGCACGATCGTTGCCCAACTGATTGAAGATTGTTGGCATGAAGTTTTTGATTTGTAAAGTTCAGCTGGAGTTTCTTGCATTATTGGAACCCGACATTTTTTGGTAAGCTTACATTTTGTTGCCCTGGAAACAACTAGTTCTATCATAATATCGACCAAAAAAAAGCAATATTGAGAGGGCCTATGTCCTTGTTCTTACTGGATTCAATAATTTTTGGGTTAACTTACAGCTTTAGCTGGAAGCACATAATTCAATAATAATGTCAAGAAAATGGGATAACTCTATCGTTTCAATGATATGTTGTAGTGGGGCTATCTAGAAAATGGAATCAATACCAAAAGACATATAAACTTGATTTAGTTTCTGTAAATATTTTCAATTGGCATAAGTAGATTTTGGCATTAATTCATCAAGAAATTATGTGCTAGAAACAATGCTTGATAAGCTTAATAACGGTTGAAATAGGTGTTTGTGATACCTTATTGTTGATATTTCATGTTTTTCTATTATGAAAGAAAGGGCTGCAAATCCTCAGTTACTTTTTACAAATGTAAAGGATCAAAGGAGACCTCACAAAGGCTGAACTTAGTAAATTTTTGCTACATCTATTTAAAATTTTGCATGCACAATTAGATAGATTATTCTACAGGAATGGGTGTAAGCCCTATAACTGTAACCATAGCAAGATAACCATGACTATCAGAGATGTCAAGAAGAAACAAAATTAAATATGATTTGGTTGAGATATAAGTTGTCTTGAAAAGGACTTATAGTCAAGATAAGATGGTCATACTAGAACTTAGCTAGGATTAGAAATAGATTCTGTCAGGAAAAGTGAAGTTAGCTCCATGTTTAGTGCTTGACAGTACTAGGTAATATGTAATATATAATAACATCACAGTAAAATTTCAAAAATATGTGAGCTAGAAAGAGCCAGATTTCAATATGGACAACATCATTATTGGTACTTGTGAAGATTCCCATTGTTTTCTCAAGGCACAGTGTTGTGCACAGAGCACTTGGTTTGTATTCATGAAAAGAATCTTTCTCAACAATCTAGATGCTTGGAGAAAAAATATGCAACACATATACCACAAAATGATAAAGTAAAAGATAAGAATGTACTGTATCTAGTCTAGATCTAGCAAACAATGCGCACACAATGTAGATAGATAGACAGAGATAAAAAGATTAAAGATTGTATCTTCAATGAACTTTATAGTATCTTACATCTCATAATAGCAAACTAGTTACATTCAGGAAATTTTTGCTGTTTTTCTCCTCTCTTGGATGGCAGGAAAACTTGTTCAGGTTCCAAAAAAGAACCCAAGATCCATCACACTCAGAGAATCAAGGATCAACAAGGACAAGATGTAAGAAAACCCTTCTCAAGAATCTCCATTCTTTTTCCAGCTCACAAGCATACTGATGCACCTTTTCACAATATAGAATTTGGCCTTCTGTTCTTTGGCCATGCTACTGCACTTTCTTGTGAATTCTGAACACCTCTGTGATGAACTTCTTGGAAGAGATGACTTAGATGAACCACCACCACATTTCTGTGAACAACTCCTTGATAGATTAAAAGGGTTCTTCTTGGATGACCCCTTTTGTGAAACACTCCTTGACATAGATGCCTTACTTGAAGAAGAATAACCATGCTTATTGTCATCTTTGGATAGCTTCCATTTCTCATCCATGTAATACTCCATGTGCCCTCAAACTAATACTGATTGATCCCTTTGTAGAGTGAAAAGAGGGACACAGAGAGAGAAAGTAGGCATGCAGAGGTGTGAGAAGAGGGGTGGTGGTGGGACAATATATAGTGGGTGTAGAGACAGGGGTGGGGGGTGGGGGCTGTAATTGCAAGTGGTGGGGGGTGTTGACGACTGTTGGGTTAGCAGCATCACATGTGGGGCTTGAGTAAAATGGTCAGAGGGTGCACCTTACTTTAAAATTTGCAGGTAATTCTATGCTGGATCTGGTTTATTATAGGTCCCAACAATTCAGATGCTGCCTCCCATCTATTTATTTTTCTTCTTCTAATTGCTGCTTAATCCCCCGTGCTATAATTTTAAGGGCGCTGCTATTTCATTCCGATTCACCCCGATGTGATAAGGATATTTCCGTCATTTAAGGTGGTGTATTGACTATTTTGTCCTTAATGAAACTTTTTTATGAATTAGTGGAGACAAGTCTCATTAAAAGTAAAAATAAAAAAACACACATTCACCCCCGTCCATTATTACGGTAATTTTAATTGCCCTAACTTTTGTTATCTAATTTCTTGTAACTTTCCTTGCTATTTTTCCTTTCCTTTTTGCTTTATTTACTTGATGCCTGAATTAGTTCAGGTTGAGAGATTGACTGTGCATACTATAGAATTGGTTGAACCATCTAACTTAAGTGCATTTTAAAATGGTACTAGTTGTTTTTTTTAATGAAAGTCTTTGTATAGTTGTATCGTACAAATTGATGTACAAGAAAGTTACTCATGGTTGAAATGGAAGGAAAAAGTGATCTTGGTCTTATTTGAATTTAGGGATTTAAAATTGAAATGAATTGATTTGAATTTTTTTTGTATTTTAGATCCACTCATTTCAAATGTCTTGTCTGAATTTGGTTTGTGTGGGCTGGGAAGAAGTTCAAATTAATTGCTAGACAAATTATTTATACTATAACATTTATGTTTGTTTTTTTAAATTCTTATCTATCTTATTTATTTAACAAAATGATAAATAATGAGGGTGTGTGAGAGAAAGTCAGTGTGTTCCACTGTGTGCACTGCACATATTTGCTTAGTCTGTGTTTAATGTATGTGAAAGTGTGGGTGTTTTACTATGTGTGTGTGACTGCGTGTATTAATATGATTACATGACTAGATAGTAAAATGAATTCTAAATTCATTTAAAATAAACTACTCACACAATACTAAGTAACTCAAATTTTATTAATTTGAAGTTTTTATAAGTCAAACAAATTGAATGAATTTTGACTTCACATTCCAAACCAGTTCCCAAATTCTACAGAAAAAAAGCATTAATAAATGTATGTTGTTCACCATTTAGGGGGAGGTAGAAAGGAAGTGATACTAACATCATTTGTGTATGGATACAATTTCGTGTATCATGTTATAAATTGTTTTGAAGGGTTGGAGGGCATTAATTAAGTGATGGCAAATTGGAGGACAATTATATGTGCAATCAATCCTATTCCTATAGTTTGGAATGTGATTAATTAAAGACATTTAACCTATTAATTTTTTGTTTTTAAAAGGCTCTGGAGTGCGTAAATTCATGAATTTTGCTAAATCGTCCTAATATATTTCATTAATATTGACACATCATTCCAACTTCAATACAATTATATTCAAATCAAACTCAAAAAAAAAAAGTCTCTCGTGAGTGGCCAAAAAAGAGCCTTATGAAACAATAATTATATAATTTAAGGACTTTTTAAAATAAAAAAAGAATAGTTTAAAGGTTCTATGAAACAAAAATGTATTCACTGTATCCACAAAAAATTGTGTTCGTTTGTTAGGACACATGTTTTAAGATAAAGTAAAGGGCATTGTAGCCCCCAAGGGCATAGTCAAGTTGGTAAGGCTTGTGGTGATGTGGGGAGAAGTCCCCCGACAACGCAGGTTCAAACCCCGTGTGGGACAAATTCTCCATTGAAATATTATGGAGGTTTGTCCTGGTTGAATCGTGTTGGCTCTCTCCATGATGTAATACGCCGACAGGCACATCCTTCGATTTACAACTAAAATTTGGAGCCAACAAATGGCGGGTGGAAATTCAAATCTCTTCTCAAAAAAAAAAAAGTAAAGGGCATTGTAGAGTCAATTTATGAATAAAGTGGTTTTTATAAGTAAAATAAAGTGACAATTTGAATAATTAAATGATAATTGGAGAGTGTGGATAAAATTAATGTATTCATAAAAAGAATGAACACATTTTTTATAGACAAACAAATAAAGAAAATCATCTCTTTTTAAAAAAAATAAAAAAACGATCACTCTTTCGGTTGACGACGGAAGTATATTCAAGAACTTTTTTAAAATAAACAATAGTTCTCAAAATTTCGAAATTAAAATTGACAATTCGGGTGCTCTTGATGCATTATTCCTTAATTAAATGTGCAAGCCCGACGGCAGTGGCTTTTGACATTGTAAAGCAAAGATGTTTCATTTCTTAAAGTGGGAAAATCACACCCTGCACATGAGACATGTTTAGTTTTATTGGAAATGTGAGATTTGATTTGAATTTAGGTGGAATTTTGTTGAAATTTGATTTCATTTGCCTACAACTTCACATGGTCGGTGCTCATTAGTCTATTGTACTCTCACAGTCATACTGAGTGGTTTCTGTCATTTCATTATTCCTTTCCTTAAAGGAAAAAAAAAAAAAAAAAAAAAACAGAATTGAGTTTCAATTCTTTTACAAATAAAATCTGGATGGCAAATGATTCTGTGTTCGGTGTTCCAACACATGGTCTTCTCTTGATTAATGAATTCAAACTGACATGACATAATTTTTGTAGACTAAGTCCCGATCTTGATCGAAATGCACTCATGGTCATTTTAGAAGTGTCTTAACTTGTTATGTTGAAAGTGTGTTTTATTTACATAGAAAAATGCAATTATTAATATAAAAACATAGTTGCATCTTACATTTGGAATAGTTTCGCATTTATTTTTAATAATTGGCGTTTTTTAAAATCACGCGTGAGTAAACCACTGAAACCCGGTCACTTTTGTAATTTTTTTTTTTTGGGTTGGGGGGAATCTTACACATTGTGGTTGTTATGGAAATTTGCAGAATAGTCTGGTGTCCACCGTACATGCAATTGTTTGTCATCATTTATGATTTATTATGGTTTCACATTGTACTGTGAAAATTCAATTTAGTTAATTTTATTTTTTAAATCAATTGATAGTTTCTATCATCCAAGCCCTGAATTGATAGTTTTCTATCTTCCAAACCTTAAATCGATAGAAAAAATCTTTCAGGCAGACCTTAAATTGATATATTTATCATATTTTCAGGTCCTAAATTGATAAAACTCCGAAAATAAACCTATTTGAGACATTCATCAAAGAAAAACAAATTATATAATTGAGAATGGAGGGTATGATTTTATTTCAGTTTAAAAATTTGTGTATGTACTAAGGGCAACATGCAATGCAATTGTATTTTAAACGACATTAGCTAATTTTACTAAAAAATATTAGTTGTTAGTATAAATACTCACTGAACAATATTAATTATTTTTATATTAGTTGGTGTACAATACAAGTGGGTTTCATGTGCATCCAGTTACACCGTGCACTCATAGTGCATTTTAGAATTATACAATTTGTTATACTGAAAGATGCAACTTATTTACAGTGAACTATACAACCATTAATATGAAAAATAATTACCGGCATTCAATATAAATAAGTTTACCTTTTCGATATAACAATTCGCGTGATTTTAAAATGTATTATAAATAAACGAGTCAAAACAAATCAAAATAATACTTTAATAAGTACCTCACAAATAGTGTACAAAAGATTTACCCTAAAATTAAAAGGTTACTTAAAGAAGTCAAATTTTGAAAAAAAGATTAAAGTTATTTTTTGTTTGTATATTTTTAAGTAAAAAAGAAGAAATAAGAGTAACGTCTTTCAAAAAAAAAAAGAGTAACGCGCACATGGTAGTGTTCGGCGCTTGCGTCTGAAAACTTTATAAATAATAGTGAAATAAAATGATGTGGTAGTTAAATATAACATAAATAACTATAACTAAATCATTAATTAGTGTATTTAACGGGAAGAACAACACGTGAGTCTGCTTTTATCACCTCCAAATTAACTAAAATATATATCTTTCTCTCTGCTTATTTTGATAGTATTTCTCCAAGTTTTCATACTATGATTATGTTTTTATATTTTATTATTAAAAAGTAATTTTAAAAAAATGAATACTTATATGAACCTTTTGCATCAATTTATAATTGATATAATTAGATTTCAGAGGTCTTTTTTTTCACTATATTTCAAATTTTGAACAAGGCTCGGACTCAAAATGGACCCGACCCGAATGGTTCATGGTTCAGGATTTGAGTTTGAGTTCATGGTTCAGGATTTGAGTTCGGGTTCATGATTCAGGGTTCAGATTCATAGGTCAGGGTTCATGGTTCAGGGTTCGGATTTAGGGTTCAGGGTTTGAGAATGAAAAAAGAAATGGAGGGTGAAATTACCTAAGTTCTAGGTTATGATTATCCAAATTAAAATTGAATTCAATTGCACCGTGTGCAATTGGTGCACCTAAGTATCCTCATTCAAAAATGACATCTCATGAATCATGAATAAATACAATATTCTATCTAGAAATGAATGAGGCGAGTTAGCGGTTCCATTCTTACATCTTGGGTTTTATGTTCCAAATCTATTCTACTTTTTAAATCTTTAACACATGGACCTAGAATTATGGTGATCAATTGAATATTTTTTTATTTTTCACATGTCATAAATTCATAATATGAAACATAAATGGAACACATTTGAGCATTGTTTATTAAGCACATACAAATTATACGATATTTTTAATACGTGAATAGAATTTGAATATAATTAGATACTTTGACTGTTAAAGCTAGGGAACAAACTTGTTTAGTGTTTATGTAGTTGTGTTCACAAACAAGCTCGTTAAAAACTTGTTTGATAATTATGTTATTAATTTATTATTATTTAATAACTACAATATTTTGTGTTAATAACATATGATATTAAGTTATATTGGATAGTCTGTTTATTAATGCAGTAATGCTCATGAATAATATTAGGGTTAATTCTAAAAAAATACACGACTTTTACACTCGGTATCAATTTAATCACGACCTTTAATATTTTTGTAAAAAATCTCAATCTTTTATTGTGTTTCAATCTGATACCAATTTTTGAAATCCGGGCAGAAAAAAGTAACATGGGCTGCCGAAACTTGTGTCTGAGCGACACATCAGATGTCACTGAATTAAATTTTGAAATCATTTTTGATTTATTAAAATTTTGAAATTAAAAGTGTTAGTTTTGTTTTGTAATCCTGAAGAAAAAAAACGTTTATAAAATATAGTGCAATGCGGAAAGTGTTACTTTAGAAAAGTTGAAAGAGATATTATTGATGTGGAATTAAAAAAAATTATATTTTTATTACGTGGCATCCGATGTGGCTCTAAGACACACGTTCTGGCGAGCCATATCACTTCTTTTTGTCACGTTTTAAAAAAGTAGGTATCAGATTGAAACACAATAAAAGGTTGAGATTTTTTACAAAAATATTAAAAGTCGTGATTAAATTGATATTGAACGTAAATATCGTGTATTTTTTTTATAATTAACCCATGATATTATAAGGTGTTCATAAAAAAGAAAACGTTCAATAACATATACTCGAGTATGTTGCTTTTTTTAAAAACAAATTAATTATTATGCTCGACATACATATTAAATGCTAATTGATAATGTCTTTAATTACGTATGTACTGTTGGGAACATTTGACTGTTGAAATAATTGAAAATTCAAAAGATTGAACAGTCAATAATGTAGCTATAGTTTCAAGATGAACAAAGTTGGATATAACGTATGTACTATATATCAATATTAATCATGTGAATTGGTCACACATTTTCAAACTTTAGCTTGTTTGTTCACATCACCTCCAGGAATTATAATTACTTTCCACTCCCCCTTTTCACCTTTTCATCTAATTTTAGTCGAGCACAAATTTTTAGCAAGTTCAAAAAGTAGAACATATACAAGAACTAGACAATTAAAATAGTGAATGCTTTTATAAATTTCACATGCCTATACAACTTTATAAAAATAGAGTGATGTGATCAAATGTTAGGCTTTGCATATGTATATGTTATTGTTGCGAATCGTTTTTTATGGAGAATATTATGTGGTTAATTTGATAACAACTCACAAACAAAATAAATGCGATTAATACGATATATGGTAAATACTTGAGGAATTTGTTGATGGGTTCGTCAAGTAATGACTACTCTTCTGGGGGGCATTCAAACCCGGATATGTCGTATTCGAGGTTTACATACCAGTACACCATACTTCTCATGGGGAAAAACTTATATGAAAAGAAGATGATTTGGAGAGTAAGTGTGAGTCTTTAGGGATTTTTCTCAGCGTGTAAGTGCTTGAGAATTTTTTACGAACCTAACCACTGCGGGAAATTTTTGTGAACCTATCTCTTGTTTTTTTCTTCTATTTATAGTACTTTTGACAAGCATGGTGGTTTTGCAAGCATGAAATTTGGAGACTTCGTGTCTTGCAGAACTCATGTGATCTTTGCCCGTTTTCAACAAATCTTTCTGGTTGACCTTTGCATTTACTTGTTTATAAGGCACTCTTTTGGTCGTCCAAATCAATCTTTTGCTTTCATTGGTTGCCTGTTAAGCCCCTTTGAACATATCAATATTATCTTAGGAATCTTGTCCTCATCGAGCATATCTGAGATCGGGTTATCGAGCCTTGGAGTTACTGAGCCTTGAGTTATCTGAGCTTCGAGTTAAGCGAGGCGCCGGGTTACACGAGCCCGGGGTTATCGAGCCGGGTTACTGAGCTTGAGGTTATCGAGCCTTCGAGGTACGCGGCGAATGCACGAGCCTTAATTATCTGAGCTAACCGGGTTACGAGCCTTGAGGTTATCTGAGCCGGGTTATCTTAGCCGCCGGTTACTTTCAAGCTCTTGAGTTGACTCTTTGGTCCGGACATCGACCCTCGAATTCACTTGACTTCAGTATCGATTTCTTCTTGCACGATCTGATCATCTCGGCCGATCGGATCAATCATATCTTCGAGGATCATCGGGATAGCATCGGTCATCATGCGGTTGGCGGCTGAGCATACTTGCTTGGTCGACAAGTTGGCGAAGCAAACTTGTTTGCTTTCGACGCAAATTTGTATTAAGCTTGTTTGGTCGACGAAATTTGGTGAGAATACATTTGTCCATCGAGGCATGGTTATTTTAATAGTATTAATACCGTGTCCCTCGGCGTGTATAAATTAATTGAGTAATTATATCGAACACAACAATACCCCCAAGCCGGGGCGACTTTGTATTTATCATGGGGTCCCATTGATATATTGAGCAGGTGTAACTTAAGTCTTACGTACAAGAAACCTCATTTTTAAATTTTGCGACATCTATAAATACCTATTTTGCCGCCTCGGTTCCTCTCTTCTTTCTTTTCATCTTTTCCTCTTTCTCTTCACATTCCTTAAAATGCGAAATTTCCGGCAAGGGCACTCTTATTTTGAAGGATTTCATTCATGTAACTATTTCATACCCTCTTTTATTCCAATTATGGCTTCTCGTTCAAGTTCTTACCTTCTTTTTTCGCCCAATCTCGTGTAGTGGTGCTAATCTTGTAGGAGATGAATGCCTCGGGTTCAAGATCTCGTTGGCAAGTTCATGACCATTTGTCGTTCTTTCGCCGGATTAGATGATGCCTAAATGAATTAGATAGGGATTTGCCCGTCTTGATTTTTTAGATGATTCGGGCGAAGATTCTTTGTCCCAACCCCAAATTGGGTCTAGGGTTATATATAGTCATGATGTAAATAGGGATGATGACTATGTGAGGAGGAAATTCGATGGTGAGAATGTTGATGAGTCGAGCAGGAGGATTGACGGCGGCCCGAACACGAACTCGGCATCATTTGTTGGTCTTCCTCATAGCCCAACATATAGAGTATAGTGCTCATTATGATTTTGATTGGCTGAACAACCTCATAGGACGGGGTTGAGAATGAATATCCGGTGAGCAAAATTACTGGCGTAATTGATGTAGATATGCTCGCCCAATTGTATAGGAATTATGAAACCCCCAAAAGATGTGTGTTTTCCGGGCTTTGGTCGATGGCGGCAGACCCGACCTCACGAGGGTTGTGTTCTTTGTGAATTTAGACCACAATAAGGCGGGTCTTGATTCCCACTTCATCCATTTATCCTTTCGTTTGCTCGTAGAATGGAACATCACCATTACGGTGAAGCCGAATGGGTGGCACATGATTATAAGTTTCTTAACTCGTTCGCAAAAGCGAAGCCCTTGTATTATCCAACGCAGCGAGAACTCTCGATTAGTACATTTATCGCGACTAAAGGTGAACATGGATGGTTGTTCATGCTTTGAATGCAAATGTAAGGTTAAATCGAGGATGTCTTTGAACAAAATGCTTGATTGGAAAGAAAAGTTACGGTTATTGGGGCGATTAGAAAAGCCCTACGGATGTGAACTAAATGCTCGCCTTAGATATCCCCACAGATTTTGGGATTTGCGAAGTAAGTATTTTTGTGTTTTTGTTCTTCACCATGGTGATTTTAACTTATTCTCAATTTGAAATTCAAGCGACCTTGAAGACAAAAAGACCAACGACGGTTATTTTGATATTTGGCAAATTGATCTTGAGCCTTACTTGGAGCAGTGATGGGTGAAGACTTTAAATCTTCTTGACTGAGAAAAAAAGGGAGGATTATGCGTGCCCCTCACCATCTTGTTGCAGTCAATCCAACCGTAAGGATTTGTTTTTTGTATTTGCAAATGTGTTGTACCCTTTGTTCGCGGTTTCTCTTTCTTTTTTTAATGAATTCTTTTTGTCTCTGACTTTCCTTGCCGTCATTGTTGTTGTCACAAGCACCGAAGGAAACATCTTGAAATGGCTCGAACTAAGAGACCTCAAGAGCTCACTCAGAATTCAAGCGGCCGGGATGCTTAGCGAGAAAATCGAGGTGAGGCGAGCAAAGTGAGGAAGGCGAAAGGAACCCACCCGCTTCGGACAGGCGAGGTTGAGTTGGCGAAAGAGGACAACCGTTCGCTCGGCGTGGGCGGCGATCAAGCTCCCTCACCAAAGAGATCAGGAGGGCACTGGACTAGCAAAAATCCGATGCTTCGACGAAAGCATCGATAAAATATTGAGGCGACCCCCACAATTTGAGCGACAGTTGGCATTTGCCTCGTAGTTGGTCTAATCGCTTTCAAATCGTTGAGATGGAGATTCGGTACATCTTCCACCTCCTCCTGCGGGACCCATAACACGGACCCCTATGAGTTCCCAACTCCGTTCTCCGAAGACAAATCATTTTTGGGATGGGACCTGCTTTCGGGTGAGCAGTACGTTTGCTTCGCTTGTTGGAGTATTTCTTTGTTCCATCTAATTTGGTAAACTTAATAACATTTGTTTGCTTTCGGGTGGACATGCGGAGTTGAATAGATTGGGCGCCTCGATGCGAATTGAAAGATTATTCTTGCTCTCAAGTGTTCTTAATGTTCGCGCCTTCCCGAGCATGTCATGCAGGAACGTCGTCGAGACCCCCATTCGAGCATGGACGGTGAGCTCGAAGAGGCCACTAAGGGTCCAGCGCCTTTGGAAACCATGCGACTTGGCCTAGTGCACCATGACCAATCTTTGGTTCTCCTTGAGAAAGCTTATCTTTGAGTCCGCCAATCTTCATGCCAACTACGTGGCTCTTATCAAAAAGCCGAAGAGAAGGTGAACGAAGTGAGCAAAACTCAAGATGAAGTGAAGTTGGCTCGGGGTCAAGTATCCTCGGCCAAGCAGGAGGCTCGCAAAGCTCAAGGGTGCTCGTCAAGCTTCGGGAAGATGCTTTCCCGGTGAGGGAGGAGCTAGGCCTTGCTCAGGGAGGTGGTCGAGATTACATGAGTTCGGGGACGAAATTTGAGCGTTGAGCTCCGTAAACTTCGCATCGGCATCGAGACCGTAGAATCTGAAAAGTGCCTTTCCCAACAACTCCTCACTACTGAAGAGACTAATACTCGTCTAGGTCTTGAAAATTTAAAATTACACACTGAGGAGGATTCTATGTCGAATTTCTCTTATATATGTCCCTTTGCCAATGCCATCCGATTCGCTAGACACATGCTTCTGCCGACCCAGATTGCCCTTTCGTAACCCATTTTGAGAAGTACCTGATCGACAACCCTCCGGATCGCAACCTTCCGATATCTAATTTGAGTGATTTGTGCGATTTTGGGATCGAGATTGATGATCCTATTTTGGATGAGGAAGATGATTCAGACGCAAATGTTGAAGGTATTGTCGATCAAGCTTGCCGAGCGAAAACGCGAGTTTGATCGGAATCTTGGAAGAGCGAACAAAGTGGGCCTCGGAAAGGCGAGCAAAATGTACTACTGGCGAGAAGGCGAGGCACAATGATCTTTGAAAGGGACCCGAAGCGACGGCGAAGGCGAGGACTTGTTGGACACATCGCTCCCGCCCACTCCCAATAATGAGTTTATTCCTTAGTTTTATTTTTGCTTTGCTGAACAATTTCTTCTGAACTATTGTGTAATTTTTGTCTTCTTCTTTCTTGTTCGAACAATTTTGCTGTTGAATGGTTAAATTTACTTGTTGAACAATTTCTTCTAACGATCGTCGAGGATGAATTTTGTTCTTTGATGAGCGGTTGATGTTTGTCTTGTTTCCTAGTTTATGCCTCATTTCTTACGAATGAATTCGAACATAATGCGTATACATGTTCCATCTCGACTTCTTTGGTTTTTTATTGTCTTATTGAGATGCAATCGGGTTGATCGTCTTATTTAGCATTTGCGACGGATGGGTTAACTTATATACAACCCCCATTTCTTGTTTTCGTGATCGTCTTATTTAGTGGCGATCACTATTAAATATTCGAATTCGTCTTATTTAATTTGTGACCCCGTACTCATCACTCGCTTTCTTTGTGGGTATCGTAAGTATGAATCGTCTTATTTAGTTCATTTGCGTACCCATCACTCACTTTCTTTGCGGTATCTAAGTCTGAAACTGTTTCGCAAAGTGAGCATAAACTTCGCTCGTTAAATGTCTTTGTTTGGGTCGTCCGGCTTAGGTCGCGACCTCGATAGGCTTCAACTAGAAAACTTAACAAACAAAAATGTTTTTGCAACACGTTGTATTCTATTACAACTTTTACATTTGAAGAAGGCATCTATTACACATAACTATAGACATCGGACCATGGTTTTGAATTTAAACCTTGTTTTGAAAAGAGACGCAGTGACCTCATCTAAATCACGGAATTGATGTTGACAAGCATGAGGCGGATCGGCGTCTACTCTTCTTTAAGTAACATGCTCGAACAACAAGAACATCAACGTTTGCCCTCCTGGACAATTTGTGATTTTGTGGGTTTACGAGGACACATGGCATAATGGCGAGCACGCCTTCTTCGCTTATATCGGTAGCGAGCAAAAAGCCTCTGCTAGCACCTTTTTTCCCTTTACGTAGATGCGAGCATCGGCATCGTAGCGTCGTTTGAGTGGATACCACGACATCCCCCCCCGGAGGAGATTTTGGGGATGCGTGAGGGGACGAAGTGATTTCTTCTTTGCATAAGCAAATGAGTAAATGTGGAGTGGCAACCATGATTCTCGCCGAGCATCTTGAGTGCATGTGGCGCCAACCTATGCTCGAGTATCTTATAGGGTATAAAGCTCAAATACTAGAGCAAAAGCGTCAGACGGATGATCGATTTGAATGATGATTTGAATCGAGGTCAAAACTTCGTCGTCGGAGGCATACCAAACCAACTTTCTCTTGATAAGCGAATTTTTCTTCTACTATGTTTGCGATATTATTTTTCTTTTTTCTCTTGTTTTTCTTCCACCTTCTTCATCTATCAATACACCTATTTATACTACCATCCCAACAGTCTGCTAACATAGCTATTTGGTGTTGGCCTCTTGCTTTAAATCCTCGTTTTGACATCCGTCCTTGTTTTGCGGTTCTTATTCAAGGATTGACACGCACCTTTTTGGTTGCCACTTCTCATCTTGTTTTGACACATATCTTCTATCTTTTGATAGTGCTGTGTCGGACATGGTGTGTTTTTCCTTCATGTTTGTCTGCTCGTCTTAGTTGAATAGCTGATTATGCTCGTCGATCGAATCCAGTTGTGCTCGTCGAGCCGAATGGATGATTGTGCTTTCGATCGGGTTGTGCTTTCGTCGAGCGAATGGTGATTATGCTTTCGGCCAGTTGTGTTTCGCCGTTCATCGATAATACTTTTTGATTTGATGCATTCACTAGTATTAGGACAATGGGATTCCATTCAGTCTTCCCAAATCATACGCCTGGATTTAACAAGCGTTCAGTAACTCGAATGGACCTTCCCATGCTCGGCCGAACACACCACTTGGTAACCCCGTTGCTCGTCTTAGAACCAGCTCGCCCACGTTGAACTTGCATGTTCGGACTTTGGAGTTGTAGAACTTTTCTGATCTTTTTTTATACATGGCGTTCTTGAAATCAGCCTCCATCCTTCTTTCTTCCAAGCAGTGCGCACTTTAGAAGTAGCCACCGGTCGTTGATGTGCTCTCCAAAAGTCATTGTCCGATGGCTCGAATCTTTATTTTCTGCGGGTATAAAAAACGCACCAAAATGCCGGGCAAAAGGGTTTCATGATTGATGTTCAAGGTAGTTCGATATGCCATAATATTTTGAAACTCTTCAAATTTATCCCCCTTGAAATTATCAAGTCTAGCCTTGAGGATATGCTTGATAATTTTATTGACGACTTCTACTTGTCCGTTTGATTTGGGGTATCTGAGTAGAGTAATCTTTTTTATGCCTGGTGAAACACAATTTTTGTCGGAATTCACTTCCCGAATTGTTTGCCATTATCATTACCAATGATTGGGGAAGCCCCAAAGCGACAAATGATATTTTTTCAAATAAAATTCCACATTCTTTGTTCGGTGGCTTTTACAATAGCCGACTTAGCCCATTTAATTGTAGTAATCAGCGACAAACCCCACGTATTTTACTCCCCAATGTGCGGTGGGAAGCGGGCGATCAAGTTGATTCCCCATTTAGCAAATGGCCACGAGTAAAAATCGACACTAATTAGTTCTTGGTGGGCTATGGATAAGTGGGGCATGTACTGACATTTGTGACATCTTTGTGACATCTGTAGCGAATCTTTTTGAGGGCATTTAGTAATAACCTTGTCGATAATTTTATGTGCCAGGACAAGCCCACCTATATGGTTTCCGCATACTCCATCACGAATCTGTTCCAGAATCACATGACCCTCTTCAGGAGTAATACATTTTAATAATGGAAGTGAGAAACTTCTTTTGTACAAATTCTGGAATCTGGATAGTATATCGAAGCGGCTTATGTCTGGCGAAGTAGCTTGTGCCTTACTTTTAGGGAGAAGTCCTTTTGCAAGTAACTTAAAATTGGAGTCATCGGGTTTCTTGCTTTCGCGCACGTCATACGGGCGACCATAACTCTGGGGATTGATGGCGAACAAGTTGTGACGACCACAATGTCCGTCGTGCTCGTCACTCCTTCTGCTGTTGCCAATTGTTCCAAGGCATCAGCGAATGAATTATCCAATCGTGGTAATTGTTCTATGTAAACTTGTTCGAATTGTTCAAGCAACTCGCTTTGCTAATTCTTGATATTGTCTGTCTGTCATTCGCCTCGGACCTCGTACTTTCGCCTAATACTTGGTATCGATTATTTGAGAATCGTTTATAAATCATCGACCTCTGAATTCCCATTGTCATAACCATGTGTAACCCAATGATCAAAGCGTATTTTCGGCTTCATTATTTGTGGGTGGGAAATCAAAAACGGATGGGTCGTGAAAGTTTGTCGAGTTGGTGATGAGAACCACGCCCGCTCGGCTCTTTAATGACTCGAATGCATTTTGGCAATGCTCTGTCCACTGGAATTTCCCTTTATTTAATCGTCAAAGAAATGTTTACATTTGTCTCGGTTTCGTGATATAAACCGGAAACATAAACCCAAAGCGTCGATTAACTTTTGGACCTCTTTCATGCTTACGGGGGCTGCATGTCGAGCATAGCTTGAATCTTTGTTGGGTTCGCTTCAATCCCGTTTTGTGTTGGGATTATCTTGAAAAGTATGCTTTTTACTTTGTATAATTGGCCGAATTTCTAGACTTATTTCTTGAAATAAATTGTTTATCATCGATGCTTTTAAATATGATTGAATGTTATATATATTTCTTTTGCATAATTGTTCAATAATTCATACGTGTTACGTTGTAGTTAATTTAGTGATACCGGATCACGAAGATTATATTAATAAGTCCCTTGTAACTATAAACGCCCATTCCGACCCTAGATGGAAATGAACAACCATCGGAAAGGTTGAGGTGTAAGGCTCGATTGGTTTGTCTTGACCAAGAGATTACACTAGTGCATGGTGATCTTGTTGAATAGGACCTCTGGGAGGATAAATTCTTAAGGCCCGAACAAGGAAGAATTTAGACCTCGGTGGTTCGTTGTTTCTTAACCTTAAATCCCCTTAAATAGGATCCGTGGGATTGGTAACTATTGCTTTGACTTATCATGGGTAGCGAATCGAGAGAGATTCAATACTTTTTATCTTGGGCAATATTATTGGTCACATGTGATTGCTAAGATTTATCTGAAGAATAAATTGTGCAGAAGCACGCTTGCTTGATTTGCCCCCTTGGGAGGTTCATAAGTTTTATCATACCAAATCTTGCAAGTGGAATTAGTTTAGGTATGGATAATAATGTTGAACAGATTTCTCGACCAAGGACAAAAGATATTAATTAACGGGAAAGCTATTTCGGTGGCTTGAATTAATTAATGGGCTAGATAATCTTAAACACGGGGAAATAATGACCAGGGAGCCATATTGGTGTAATATGGGTTAAGATGGATAGTCTGATATTAATTATGTAGTGGGATTAATTAATATTTATGGGCTTGAATTATATTGTGGCTCAATATTAGATATTCAAGATCCATTAGAAGGTCCAATCTTAATTCTCCTAAAGGCCCCCTGAGTAGCCTAACAAATAGTCCAATAAGCGAAAAAAGGTGATTAAAATAAAATAAATATTGTTCTTAATTTTTCCTAATTTTTGAAATTTATGGATAAAAGAGGGAGGAAGATTTTCTTTGAATTTTGTTATGGAATGAAGATATGTATTCTTGGAATACAAGATTATCTCATTAAATTAAAGAAATCTCCCACTTGGTTATCTATATAGAATATTTCGAAATTTTGGAAATATAGTGGGCAATAAAGATTTTCTTGATTTTCTTGAAAAGATATTATGGAAGATATGTATTTCTTAAAATACAAGAATATCTCATAAATTCAAGAAGGTCCAAATCTTGGATTCTTGAACACTAAATTTTTGAAAATACCATATTATAGAGTAGGTGGGATTTTTGTGGAATATTTTAATTATGGGAAAAAGAATATAGTAGATATATTCAAGATTTCTTGGTGACCAAGAAAAGTCTTTTCCCACATTGATTTTCTACTAGAAATTTCGACCACCTCCCTCTTATAAATAGGGGATGATTAGTTCATTCCCAAGTACAACTCCATGTGCTGGAAATATTAGCAAATCCACAAAGGTGGTGCAACAAAGTTTATTTTTCCTTTTTGTTAATTGTTCGACGAGTGTCCTTCCACGGATAGTTGAGCAAGGGCTAAGGGAATACTTGGGAAGTCCTTTTGGTTAGTCCGTCCGGCCGAAAGTCCTTTGCCATCCAGGAAAATGCGTTCACGTAAACGTAGATTTCGCATGCGTGGTTTTTCGTGGCTTTTTATATGCATGATATGTTGTTGCAATTATTATTTGAATTAATATAGGATTAATTCATGCTAGTAATAATTAATGAATTAAATTTGTATTTAAATATTCACCCGAATAGATCATGCAACTCATTCCCCAATGGTGACCATATGCCTAGGAATTTTCTGAGTGAACCCCCAAAATTTGCATTTCTTGGATTTAACTTCATGTTGTACTCTCGCGAGAATATCAAGCGTTTGTGCGGGTGGGTGATGTGGTCTTCCTTGTGTTAGCTTTTTCACCACAATGTCATCAATGTACACCTCAAATGTTAGGCCTATGTGTTCGTCGAACATTTTGTTCACTAAACGTTGATCGTTGCTCAAAGATTCTTTAATCCGAAGCGGCATGCGTTGCCAACAATACATACTCTTTTACATTTGCGAAAATTGTACTCTCTTTTTGATCGTCCGGATGCATGGGTATTTGGTGATACCCGGCAAATGCATCCTTGAAGGTCATGAGCTCGTGTATCTTTGTGTTATCGACCAAATAATCGATATGTGGCATCGAGAAATTATCTTTTCGGGCATGCCTTATTCAAATCGATGAAATCTATGCATAACCTCCAAGTTAGATTAGATTTGCGGACGAGCCGGAGGATTTACCAAGCCATCTTGGGCATTTTACTTCTCGAATCAATTTATTATCGAGCAATTTTTTGATTTCACTATCCATAGCTGCATACTTCTCCGGACTGAATTTTCTGCACTTCTAGATTATTGGAATTTGTGTTGGGTCAAGGTTAAGAGAGTGACATGCATGTTTAGGATCAATGCCAACCATGTCCTCGTGTGAGCGAAAACATCAAGTTTGCTAGAAGATACGAGATCATCTCATTCGGAATGGTTACTCGTAATTAGAACCAATAAACACTTCTAATTACGTGCGGGTTTGCGGCCGATATTGATGACTCTAATTGTTCAACGAGCGTTGCTTCGCCTCTTTTTTAGCTTCCATCGAGGATCTTGATCGACCCGGTGTTAAATCATCTACCTCCATAGGTTCAAAACCTACTCGACGTTCTAAGTCCGGTAGCTCGTTTGGCGGATCAATGTTCATTGAATCTGGAACATGGGCTATCATCCCATGTTCTATGTCTGCCCGTGGAGATGTGCTCGTCAAAATGGGGTATTTTGGCAACATATTCGTCTGTTGGCTTGATTCTCCGGTCTCCCATGTTTGCTCCATCATGTTAATGATATTTTACTTTTAAAGCGCACATGATGACAAACAATCTCGAGCTTTTTTCTGGTCGCCTTTTACGCTACCCGTTCCCTCTTAAGTTGGAAATTTAACACAGTAGTAATAAGTTGAACAGGCAGCTTTAAATTCCTAAATAAACGGACGACCTAGAAACCTGTTATAAGTAGATAGAGCATTGGCGATTACAAAATCGGCATTCTAGTTGGTCGGATCTCAATTTAAAAGTTGACTCTAGCTCGACTCTAACTTTGATCATACCATAGGGCGTAAGATTCTGATTCCCGAAACCATGTGATGGTGTGATCACATGGTTCTATATAACTATTTAAGTCCCCAACTTGCTTCTCCATTTGGTACAAGAGTGTTGTGAGCGAGAATGTTCGCATATGCTCGATATCGACCGAGGAGGCGATGCACTTTCAAACCGGAAGGCATTTGATGGTTAGAGAGTCATTGTGAAATTTGATTATCTTGCGTCGAGATCGTCTTCGAGAACATGATTTGGTGAGAGGGTGGCGTGCTATCTGTTGTGCTTTCGCTTACCTTTGATGGATGCTTTGCATGGCACGCATCTCCATCTTCTTTTCGTATGTTCGATAATGTCGATTGCTGATAGCATCCACCCCTTTTTGGACCATAATCGGGGACGAATCATGTGGATTTCTTGACTCTCCCGACCTCTACTCATGGTAGGTGCCCTCTTTTTGGGTAATTTTGACCTCTTCGGGATTCCTCTGTTGGGAATTATCTTTGAAAAGTATGCTTTTTACTTTGTATAATCGGCTGAATTTCGAGACTTATTCTTGAAATAAATTGTTTATCAGCGATGCTTTAAATATGATTGAATGTTATATATATTTATTGCATAATTGTTCAATAATTAAATGCGTGTTACATTGTAGTTAATTTAGTGATACCCGATCCGCGAAGATTAAATTAAGGTCCCTTGTAACTATAAGCACGCCATTCACGACCTAGATGGAAATGAACAACCATCGCGAAAGGTTGAGGTGTAAAGGCTCAGATTGGTTTGTCTTGACCAAGAGATTACACTAGTGCATGGTGATCTTGTTGAATAGGACCTACAAGAGGATAAATTCTTGAGCCCGAACATGGAAGAATTAGACCTCGGTGGTTCGTTGTTTCTTAACCTTCGTCCCTGAAATAGGATCACGTGGGATCGGTAACTATTGCTTTGACTTATCATGGGTAGCGAATCGAGAGAGATTCAATCGTACTTTATCTTGGGCAATATTATTGGTCACATGTGATTGCTAAGATTTAATCTGAAGAATCGTGTGCGAAATGCACGCTTGCTTGATTTGCCCCTTGGGAGGTTCATAAGTTTTATCATACCAAATCTTGCAAGTGGAATTTGTTTTAGGTATGGATAATAATGTTGAACGGTTCTCGACCAAGGACAAAAGGTATTAATTAATGGAAAGCTATTTCAAATTGGCTTGAATTAATTAATGGGCTAGATAATCTTAAACACGGAAATAATGACCGGGAGCCATATTATTTATAATATGGGTTAAGATGGATAGTGCAATATTAATTATGTAGTGGGATTAATTAATATTTATGGGCTTGAATTATATTGTGGCTCAATATTAGATATTCAAGATCCATTAGAAGGTCAATCTTAATTCTCCTAAAAGGCCACTGGTAGCCCAACATATAGTCCAATAAGCTGAAAAAAGGTGATTAAAATAAAATAAATATTATTTGCTTATATTTCCTCATTAAATTGAAAATTATGAATAAAAGAGGGAAAGATTTTCTTTGAATTTTGTTATGGAATGAAGATATGTATTCTTGGAATACAAGATTATCTCATTAAATTCAAGAAATCTCCCACTTGGTTATTCATTAAGAGATTTTCAAATTTTTGGAAAATAGAGGGCAAGAAAGATTTTCTTGATTTTCTTGAAAAGATATTATGGAAGATATGTATTTCTTGAAATACAAGAATATCTCATAAATTCAAGAAGATCTAAATCTTGAAATCTTGCCCAATTTTTCGAAAATTATACCATAAAATAGAGGAGGTGGATTTTTTGTGGAATATTTTAATTATGGGAAAAAGAATATATGGGATATATTCAAGATTTCTTGGTGACCAAGAAAAGTCTTTTTCCCACATTGAAAAACCACCAAAATTTCGTGCCCTCCTCTCCTATAAATAGGGGATGATTAGTTCATTCCCAAGTACAATTCCATGTCGTTGGAAATATTAGCAAATCCACAAAAGTGGTGCAACAAAGTTTATTTTTTCCTTTTGTTAATTGTTCATGCAGTATCCTTCCAACGGATCGTCGAGCAAGGGCTAAGGAATACTTGGGAAGTCCTTTTGGTTAGTCCGTCCGACCCGAAGTCCTTTGCCATCCAAGAGAATGCGTTCCACGTAAACCCGTAGATTCGCGTCGTAGGTTTTACGTGGCTTTTTATATGCATGATATGTTGTTGCAATTATTATTTGAATTAATATAGGATTAATTCATGCTAGTAATAATTAATGAATTAAATTTGTATTTAAATATTCACCCGAATAGATCTGTGAGAATCATTCCCCAACAAGCTGGTATCGAGAGCCATTTGTTTGAGACTCTGAATTTTTTAAATTGTAATTTAATTCGTGAACATTAAATTTGAAATTGGATAGTAGAATCACATTAGATCATGTTTTGCGGTATCCAATTGTCATGGATTTTAATGTTTTACTTTTGCATGCATATAAACCGTGGTTTTTTTTAATTCGATTCGATTCGGATTTGTTTTTTTCTTATCGTGAGAAAATCCACAGTAGACTAGATTTGTTTGATTTGATCAATGTAATAGATTAGCTTCAGATTCAGTTTATTTATTTTTTGTAAATAAATTGTAACCGGATCGGGGAACGAAGAGATGAAGAATTAAAGGACGTAATCCGTAAACAGCGAGGGCGAAGAGGCGGGCGCTGGCTACTGCATGCATGGGCGTTATGGCGAGGCTCTATGCCGATGCGCATGGAGGATGCAGGGCCGGGCGACGGGCTCAGCGCGGTTTCCAAAGGCGGGCGACAATATGGCGCTGTTGGGACGCAGGCGAGACGATGTATACCGGCGGGTGAGCCCTGGAGGAGGCGGAGTACGGGCGAACCTTGTACAAGGCACCGGCCGGGACTTCTGCTGCCCTACCGACTCACTGCGAGGCGGCCGTGGCGTGGCTACCCGAGGGCGTCTGGCCCCTAGGCGGTACATCTTTAAAACAGCGGCCGGCGGATCTTGGCGTGCATCATTGCTAGCCGCCTTGGCGTGGCGGTTCGAGCGAAGTATTTTTCGAGACGAAGCGAGCAGTGGGAGAAATCGAGGCGTGTTTCTTCAAGATCAAGCCAAGAAAAAATCAAACCATGACAATTGGATAATTTGTGCCCAATATGTTTATTTTTTACATTTTTGCTTGATTTATTTGTCTTTATCTTATGCTTTATTTAATTTGTTTAAATGTGTTTGCATGAGGGTTGCCAAATTGAAAAAATCTCAACTTCAAAATTACTAAGTATGTTTTAAATAATTAATTGACAATTTTATTGGGATAATAAAATTGAATTAATTTTGACCTCCATGATTTATTTATTTGTGAATTCTTTTGGAGAAATTCCCCCGGGGACGGTCAAAAGATAGGTTTCACATGAATGAATTCCAAAAGCGGATGATTGTGGGTTATTACTAGTGGCGACGATGACCCTCCCCACGAGGCTCGATCAAAAGCGAAATAGTAATCTGTATTTAATCATGGTTATTACTTAGGTATAAAATTGATATGCATATACTTCCCAAGTCCCCTGTCCAATTTTATATTGGTCAAGTGAGCCAACTATTGTCTGGATATTAAAGGTTTATGCTTGTTCTTGTTTGTAACACCTTGAATGTGTTTAAATAATGACCCACCCCACGTGGCTTATTTAAACTGTTTTTGAATGTTGGGTGATGCGTGTTCATATTTTTTTTTGAGATTTTAAATATGATGGCATGTGATCAAACCTTGTGATATATTTGTGCTTATGCATATTATTGTTTATTTCAGTTCGGAAGATGTCGATTTACCTTTTAATCCACTTTTATTATACTAAAAGTCAATACAATATGTATGGAAACTATATTGATTGGAAAATTATAATTATCTAATCGACAAAAAGCACAAGTGGATTTTGACACACAAAAAATCGGATGAGCCAAAGCGAAGTCAAAACACGCGGGACTCGTCGAGATCACCTTCTTGAGAGATGTCGTGTTGAAAATGGTGGAGGAAAAACCCGTAAGGGATTCGTCCTCAAAATAGATGGCCCATCCCGAACAAACTTGAGATTCGAGTCGATTATGATCCGGAGACTCGGATGAATTTGGTACTTCATTCTACGCTTGAAAAAGTTTTTTTTTGAGCATTTTGGCCTCGCTAGCTAATTTGTTGCAAACTTTTGGACTCGGCAGAAATGATGATAAGGCACCAAACTCTTTTTATGATGGCAAGTGGTCCGTCTTCATCTTTAGGCCAAGGGTAGGCAAGATAAAAAGAGGACCAAAGGCCATAAGCAATAAAACTCAATGTTGCCCAAGGGCAATGGTAAGATGAGGAATGCTTGTTGAGTCGAGGAAAATCAAGAGGAAGTGCTTAAGGCTGCGGTGAGAGAGGACAATGGAGGTTTTACTGTTCCAACCCCAAAAGGGGCGGAAAGGAAGGTAATTCTCACACACTAGTTGTTGAAACTTGTTTAGCGTATACTTCTCATTCATGGGTAGTTGATACGAGATCCACTAATCATGTTGGCTTCACGGGTTCTAAATGATCCCGAACGTAGTGGGGAGTGAGATCCTCATCACACCGGGCAGCGTTACGAAAGTAGAAGACATTGCAATGCTACGTAAGTGGCGGATATTGCAATGCTACGATAGTAACGATTATTGCAATACTACGCAAGTAGCAGACATTGCAATGCTACATGAGTAAAGCTTGATTAAAGCAAAAGAGGAGAAGTGCACCTATCTTTTGAAGATAAAGTTTTTTTTTTTGAGATTATCTTTATGTTCCCAGTTTTAGAAAGAATTCACTTTCGGTTTCTAAAATTGATTAAAGGACACTAAGTTTCTTCTAATAAGAATGACATCATTTTTTTAAATGATGAGTGTATCTGATAAAAAGGGACATTGATGGAAAATCTCATATACAATTAATCGTGCACACAACTCACGAAATGTATCCTATAACACATCTCTTGCTTTTAGAAAAGAAAAGCGTTCATCGAGGCGTGAAGCGAGACACTTCTTTAGCATCTATAAATTGGGTCATATAAATCCAAAGAGGATCCAAAGGTTGGTGAAAGATGGTTATTGGAGCGTCTCCAAGATTGAATCGGGATCAAACTGCCGAATCATGTTTGGAGGGTGATATGACCAAGATGGCATTTGGAGCCAAGGGAATGGGGCTAAAGAAGTGTTAGAGATCGTTCACATAGATGTACGTGGTTCAATGTTAACCAAAAAAGAGGAGGTTATGAGTAATTTTATTGATGATTACTCAAGGTACATTTTTCTTATGAAGCATGAATGAGGTCCTTTGAGAAATTCTAAAGAATTTAAGGATCAAGCAGAGAATCATATGGAAAAACGTATCAAGTCTCTACGATCGATCATAGAGGCGAATACCTCGCCGATGAGTTTTTGAACTGCTTATCGATGAAGGATTGTATCATTTTAATGCACTTTACCCCTCACCAAAAACGGGGTTGCGAGCAAAAAACATAATTCTTTTGGAAATGGTTAGATCAATGATGAGTTATCACGGATCTTCCCGAGTCGATTCACGGGGTCATGCCTTGGAAAACAACGACTTACATTACGAACTTGGTGCTATCCAAATCAGTTCCCGTAACCCCAAAGAATTGTGGACCCAAGCAAGTCTAGTATGATACACATGAGAACTTTGGGGTGTCCGGCCTACGTGTTGGACAAAGGAAACCGAAATTGGATCCTCGATCGTAATTAAAGGCGTTTTGTAGGATACCCCGGGAACAAAAGGGTGAATGTTCTATAGTTAGAAGATCAAAAGGTGGACATCCGCACCCACTTTAGATTTTGGAAGAAGACTATATGAACCAAAGAAAACCCGGTAGTGAGATTACCTTAAATGAGCTTAGAGGGCAAACCTCGGTCGATCGATGCTTAGATGATATACCAAACGATACGTTTTTTCTACAACCGAACCTCGTTATAGTGGGAGGGTTGTTAGGCGACCGAGAGATTCATGGGAATAGGAGAGTCCTCGGACTTGATTCGAGAATCGAGACCCATGGACATATGACGAGGCACTCCAAGATAAGGATGCGACGATTTCAAAAAGACAATGAAAGCGAAAAGTGGGTTCTATGTTTCATAATGGAGTGTGGGAGCTAGTCGAACCACTTAATGGGTCAAACCCATTAGATACAAGTGGGTATATAAGAGGAAAAGAGGATCGGACGGGAAGGTTGAAACCTTTTAAAGCAAGACTAATGGCGAAAGGTTATACTCAGAAAGAAAGGGATCGATTATGTGGAAACTTTTTTCGCCCATTTATAGCCATACTTAAGTCCATCCAGTATTCTCTTATCGATTCTTTGCGCATTTTTGACTTTGAATCGGCAAATGGATATCAAGGCGGCTTTCTTAACGGAAGTCTTGATAAAGAGATCCATATGCAACAACCCCTAGTTTTCATTGAAGCGGGCCAAGAACACCCGGTTTGTAAAAGCTCAAGAGGTCCATTTACGGACTCAAGCAGGCATCCAGAACTTTGAACCAAAGTTTTGATCATGTTATAAAGTCTTATGGGTTTTGATCAAAACGAGTTTGAAAGTTGTGTGTATAAAAACGTGTCGGAACTGCATTGGTATTCTTAGTACTATACGTAGATGATATTGTGATCATCGGGAACGATGTGAAGGTGTGGTGGGGCGTAAGGGCATGGCGTTTCAAAAGCAGTTTTGATATGAAAGACTTAGGAAAACCGGACACATCCTTGGGATCAAGATCACAAGAAAAGGATGGTCGGGTTATCGCAAGTTTCATACATAGACACTGGTTTTGAAACAATTCAGCATGCAAGATTCCAAGAAAGGATTCGTACCTTTCAGACTTGGAATCCATCTATCCAAGAAAATGTTCCCTAAGACGAAAAGGAGATAGATGACATGAAAGGTATTCCTTGTGCCGGTACCGTCGGAAACCTTATGTATGCATTCGTATGTATGCGAGACCGGATATATGCTTTTTGCCGTAGGCATGGTAGCAAGATATCGAGTAACTTCAGGGAAAGCGAATTGGACGACGATTTAAAAACATACGAAGTTTAAAAGAACGGGGATAGAATGTTGATTTATCGGTCGATACTCAATCCCCCAATTTACATGGACTCGGATTTCCAATCAAGTTTAGATTCGAAATTATCCGCCTCGGTTAGTGTGTTTCCATTTGGGAAGTGTAGCCATCAAATGGACGAGTGTGAAGCGTAAATGCATCAACGACTCAACCATGGGACTCGGGTAAGTAGGCCGCGTGAAGCGGTGAAAGAACCGATTGGGCTCTAGATCTTCTTAGTGGACTTGGATGGTGTTCTCAATTTGTCTAGCAATATCTCGCTGAGGCGATTACAAATTCAAGAGAACCAAGAGTCCACGAGTCAAACAAACACATTAAAGGAAAGACATCTTATCGAGAAATCGTTAAGAGAGGAGATATAGATGTGGCAAAGATAGCGTCCGAGGGCGACCTAGCGAGATCCATTCACAAAAGCGTCGCCTGCGAATACATTAGAGACATGTGAGTGGAATGGGGTGTCAAGACCGTTGCTAATCTGCTTTGAGTATAAGTGGGAGAAATTATTAGGTTCGTGTAGGTGACATTAGATGTCACGGACTACTCGAGGGCGTGTTGTAGTATACTTAAAGCGGACTTTGAGTATAAGTGGGAGATTGTTGGGGATTATCTTTGAAAAGTATGCTTTTTACTTTGTATAATCGAACTGAATTTCGGACTTATTTCTTGAAATAAATTGTTTATCAGCGATGCTTTAAATATGATTGAATGTTATATATATTTATTGCATAAACTTTCAATAATTAAATGACGTGTTACATCAGTAGTTAATTTAGTGATACCCGATCACGAAGATTAAATTACAAGTCCTTGTAACTATAAAGTACGCCATTCACGACCTAGATGGAAATGAACAACCATCGCGAAAGGTTGAGGTGTAAAGGCTCGATTGGTTTGTCTTGACCAAGAGATTACACTAGTGCATGGTGATCTTGTTGAATAGTACCTCTGAGGAGGATAAATTCTTGAGCCCGAACATGGAAGAATTAGACCTCGATGGTTCGTTGTTTCTTAACCTTCGTCCCACTGAAATAGGATCGCGTGGGATCGGTAACTATTGCTTTGACTTATCATGGGTAGCGAATCGGAGAGAGATTCAATACATTACTTTATCTTGGGCAATATTATTGGTCACATGTGATTGCTAAGATTTATCACGAAGAATCGTGTGCGTCACGCTTGCTTGATTTGCCCTTGGGAGGTTCATAAGTTTTATCATACCAAATCTTGCAAGTGGAATTTGTTTCCGGTATGGATAATAATGTTGAACCGTTCCTAATTAAGGACAAAAGATATTAATTAATGGAAAGCTATTTGATTGGCTTGAATTAATTAATGGGCTAGATAATCTTAAACACGAGGAAATAATGACCGGGAGCCATATTGGATTTGTAATATGGGTTAAGATGGATAGTCAATATTAATTATGTAGTGGGATTAATTAATATTTATGGGCTTGAATTATATTGTGGCTCAATATTAGATATTCAAGATCCATTAGAAGGTCCAATCTTAATTCTCCTAAAGGCCCCTCGAGTAGCCCAACATATAGTCCAATAAGCGAAAAAAGGTGATTAAAATAAAATAAATATTGTTGCTTATATTTCCTCATTAAATTAAAATTATGAATAAAAGAGGGGAAAGATTTTCTTTGAATTTTGTTATGGAATGAAGATATGTATTCTTGGAATACAAGATTATCTCATTAAATTCAAGAAATCTCCCACTTGGTTATTCATTAAGAGATTTTCGAAATTTTTTTGGAAAATATAGGGCAAGAAAGATTTTCTTGATTTTCTTGAAAAGATATTATGGAAGATATGTATTTCTTGAAATACAAGAATATCTCATAAATTCAAGAAGATCTAAATCTTGAAATCTTGCCCAATTTTTTTAAAATTATACCATAAAATAGAGGAGGTGGATTTTTGTGGAATATTTTAATTATGAAAAAAAGAATATATGGGATATATTCAAGATTTCTTGGTGACCAAGAAAAGTCTTTTCCCACATTGAAAAACCACCAAAATTTCGTGCCGGCCCCTCCTCTCCTATAAATAGGGGATGATTAGTTCATTCCCAAGTACAATTCCATGTGCTGGAAATATTAGCAAATCCACAAAAGTGGTGCAACAAAGTTTATTTTTTCCTTTTGTTAATTGTTCATGAGTATCCTTCCAACGGATCGTCGACGCAAGGGCTAAAGGAATACTTGGGAAGTCCTTTTGGTTAGTCCGTCCAATCGAAGTCACCGCCATCCGAGAGGAATACGTTCACGTAAAACCGTAGATTCCGCATGCGTGAGGTTTTACGTGGCTTTTTATATGCATGATATGTTGTTGCAATTATTATTTGAATTAATATAGGATTAATTCATGCTAGTAATAATTAATGAATTAAATTTGTATTTAAATATTCACCCCGAATAGATCTGTGAGAATCATTCCCCAACATCCTCGGGATCACTGTCAGATGCTTCTTCGGTCTTACGCTTACCCCTACGATCACCTGTTTTTTCTGTTCGGGAGTCTCTGCTCGCCGGCTTTTTGAGGAACTGCATAAGACGATTCTCTTCATATAACTTTGAAAGTTGACGAAGTAAATCGCGACATTCTTCGGTATTATGTCCGATGTACTCATGATAACTGCAAAACTTGGAAGCATTAAGCCGATTTTTATCCATTATGATTCTTCGTGGCTTATCCAACATGTCCCGATCTTTAATTTGATTAAATATTGTTTATGCTGAAACGCCCAGAAGGCTTCGTAGGGCATGTGCTTCTGCTCCCTCTTCAAATGGTTTAAAAGATCCTGGGGGTTTATACCCCCCTCATTCATTACTTTTTTACCAAAAACTCTTTTTGTTGTTGCTTCCTGACCTAATCGTGATTGGGCGAGCAGATCCTGCATGGCTATAATCTTGGCTGCTCGCTCTCGGAATTCGTCATATGTGTTCGGCCAATCCTGATGCATGGCTTTCCACATAACCGTATTCAGGGTCAGGCCTTCGACCACCGTGAGGATCTTGGCATCCTCTTCAACTGGGGCTCCATCATACAAACATTTGTCAAATCTTTCAATGTATGCTCGATCTGACTCACCCTTTAGCTGGGAGAAATGTGCCAACCTTTGTTTTGGTGCTGGACGAGCACACATGGATGAGAAATGGGACAGGAATTTCTTTCCCAGCTGGGCGAAAGACGTGATGGACGCAGCAGACATAGTAGAAAACCATCTGTGGGCGCGGTCGCCCAACGTCATGGGGAATGATTGGCAGCAAGGCGTCCGGGCGTCTGGGGCCCATGGCGATCATAAAATCTGAATATTTCTTTGAGGTGAACATGTGGGTCAGACTCAACATCGAACATAGGGATTGGTGGTCGGATCTTTGCCACTTTCTCTTGTATTTCGGCTGCCATGATCGCCGGTGTTAGTGGCGAGCAAGGCATTGTGCTCGCCCGAGGGAGTCCTTTCGTTGCGGCAGTCGGCTGTAAAACCGATTGCTTTTTGCATTTACGCAAATTTCGTAGGGAATCGACAGACTTGGATCGGTCAGTGTCCCATCACGAGGACCCGGGGTCATGCTCGTGATGGGCGATCCCCTTCCAAGTTCGGTCTTGACTACCCAATCGATGATGGATAGACAATTTAGTTCCGGCCGATTTTTGTTGGGATCGAGGCGATCATGAGGATCGAGGGAGCCGGCATGTTGCGTCGGTTGATCCTCCGGGATCTGTCGCCGCTTTGATTGCCGATTCGGTCTTTAACGGAGAGCCTCAAACGCGTCAAACGCTAATGGTGCGGACCATTGAGGCCGCTTTCGTCATCGACATATCATCGATCTTTTTTGTTGGCCCGCTTAAATGCGACTTTCAATTTAACTTGCTTCTGCTTATCGGTGTACGCGGCGTCGATCATCATCATCTTGAACTTTCAACTTGGCGACTCCTTTTTTCGCCCTCTCTTTCATGCTCGCAACAAGAAAGTGATGGCCTTTGTTGTGGCCCGGATCGTTGGCGATATCTTCAATATTGATGGTTTCCGCGGTTCCGATTTTTTGTGAGGCCGATCTTTGAGCCTCTTTTTCGAGCGTGAGGTCGGCTCTGTCCGACCTCTCCGTCTCGAAAGTATTCCTATATTGAGGCATTATATTTCTTTTTTCTGCCTCGGTTATCTACGGGATTGTGTATGGGTTGGTTTTTCCTACCCTCATTCTAGCGCCAATTGTTGTGAGTCGTTTTTTATGGAGAATATTATGTGGCTAATTTGATAACAACTCACAAACAAAATAAGTACGTGTACGATATATGGTAAATAACAGAATTTGTTGACCCGGTTAGTCAAGTAATGACTACTACAGGGGGCATTCAAGCCGGGGATGTCGATTATGAGGTTTACATATACAAAGACACCATACTTCTCATGGGGAAAACTTCTATGAAAGAAGATGATTTGGAGAGTAAGTGTGTGAGTGCTTGGGGATTTTTCTCAACGTGTGAGTAGCTTGGGAATTTTTTCCGAACCTAACCACTCACGGGAAATTTTTTTGTGAACCTATCTCTTGTTCTTTTTTCTTCTATTTATAGTACTTTGACAAGCATGAGCTGGAGACTTCGTGTCTTGCAAGAACTCATGTGATGCTGCCACGTTTTCAACTTCGTCTTCCTGGTTGACCTTTGCATTTACTTGTTTATAAGACACTCTTTTGGTGTTCCAAATCAATCTTTTGCTCGACTGGTTGCCCTGTTCGCCCCTTTGAACATATCAATATTATACCGGAATACTGTCCTCATCGAGCATATCTGAGCTCAGGTTACCTGAGCCTTGAAGTTACCCAGAAGCATCGAAGTTGACTCTTACGAATTCGACATCCCGACCTCAGTCACTTAACTCGACTATATCGATTTCTTCTTTTCGATCGATCATTTCGACTGATCAGATCAATCATATCTTCAGGATCATCTTAGGATAGCATCAGGTCATCATGCCAGATTTGGCGAGCTGCGAGCATACTTGCTTGGTCAGCAAGTTGGCGAGCAAACCTGTTTGCTCGGCAAGCTGGCGAACAAGCTTGTTTGGTCGGCAAGCTGGTGAGTACATTTGTCCATCGAGCATGGTTATTTTAATAGTATTAATACACGTGTCCCTCTGACGTGTATAAATTAATTGAGTAATTGTATCGAACACAACAGTTATATACTCCATATTAATTTCATAGCTATAGTTTTAAATCGATTAATGCTAGACAGTTTCAAGAAATCAGACATATAATACATCTTTGGCAAAATTGACATATTATAAACTTTAGTTCTCACTTGGGTATTTAATAAACATGAAGATACATAAACAATTTCCATTAATTCAAAAGGCATTAGAAAATTAAATAAACTGAACATTGATTCTGTAAGAGAAAAATATGAGAGAACACAACACAAAGCCCCCCCTCCACCATTTTTTTATTTAATTAAAGTCAACCACCTAAAACGATATTTAGAGCACATATTTATAATAATAAATATATAAATCTAGAAATTAACCCAATTGAAGTACTACCTAATTAAAGACATGGGCTTTGCCTACTTATTTTGTTTGAGGGGTTAAAAACAAAAATCAATATTTAACTTAATAACGTAGAACAAAACAAATAAAAAAAGAATTATGTGCATATCATGCTTGATCAAATTAACTCAATATTGCAGACCTTTAACTAATTAAAAATAGAGTCAAAATTCATTATATGAATCACTCCCATTATGGTGGCTTTATTTCAAAATTTTAATTTTTTTATGAGAAACCATATAATCAATTAAATATTTAAAGTATTTTTTAGCAATTAGGCTAGGTTTTGTATGCACCCGGGTGCACCGTGCACTCCGGAGTGCAATTTAGAAGCGTGCAACTTGTTATGCTGAAAAATGCGACTTATTTACACAGAAAAGTACAACTGTTAATATGGGAACATAGTTGCATGCTTCTGTTTAGAATAGTTGCATGTTTCTGTTTTGTATAGTTGTATGCTTCTAAAATACACTATGAGTGCACGGTGCACCCGGGTGCACATGAGACTCACTCTAGCAATTAAATTATATTATTATGGGAAAATGATCAAATAAACCCTTCAACTTATCCCCCAAGATCAAGTAAACCCTTAAATTATATTTTTGTTCATTTAAACTCTTTTTCTTTAATAAAAGGGTCAAATAAGCCTCTCTACTTATCCATCAGGATAGAATAAGCCCTTAAACTATTTTTTGTTCATCTAAACTCTTGTTCTCTTTAACTTGGATGAAATAAATTCTTATTTTTCTAAAAATTAAACATGTAGGCCATTTTTTTAATTCTTTATTGTAAATTAATTTTTATTTGTGAGTAAATGATATTTTAAATATCTTATTCATACAATATAATTTTGAAAATATTTTTTGGTTGTTTCATGAACAGAGAATAAAAAAAAATTAAAACAATACTTTTCTCTAAATAAAAAATTAAAATCAACGCTAAAATTTTAGGCCTTACGTATATACATATTAGAGTGATTAACTTTTAAAATATCATTATTTTTGTTTTAAATCATGAAGAAATTAAAATGTACAATGTATAATAGATTGATTAAATTCAATTAAATTTTTTTACAAAAAATTAATAGATATTCATCACGCTTGAGCTTAATTGATCAACTAAATGTAATTTAATAACGAAACTTAAATCACAGAAAATACTTTATATATTTTAAAAATATTTTATTTAAAAAACAAACCTTTTTAATTTTATTCTTTTCTACATGCGTACAACATCCAAATATATAATATACAAGTATTTTTTTTAAATAATATTATATGCATGAGATATTTAAATTATCATTTACTCAAAATTTAATATTGATATATAATAAGAAATTAAGAAAAGTGGTCTACCTGTTTGATTTTCAGAAGAAAAAATGATTTATTTGATCCAAGTTTCAGATTAATAAAATAATAGATCAAGGGCTTATTCAATCCTTGTGGATAAAGTTTAGGGGCTTATTTGACCATTTTATCATAGAAAAATGGTTTAGATGAACAAAAATAATGTTTAAGAACTTACTTGATCATGTAAGATAAGTTTAAGGGCTTATTTGACCATTTTCCCTATTAATTATTATTTGTAAAGCTCTTGGGGAGTAGAGTCAACCGAGAAAAATAAATTTGTTAGTAATATGATGATGAAAAAAGAAAAACAGATTGGTAAAAAACCTCGAGTAAATGAAGAAAAATATCATCAGGACAAAAGAGAACCTAAATGCAGTTCAATTCCTTAATTTTACTTTTCGTATTTTACTTGGTGTTTCATCATATTGGATCTTTAATACATGAATTCAGGATATAATGATTCGTTGATTTTTTTTTTTTTTTTATTTAACGTGTTATTAATCTATATTATGAAACACAAAGTAAAATAGTACTAATTGTGGAATATATGATTTCAATCGACCTATATGTAGACCTAAAATTATGAGATACTTCACACCTACTATATAATAGGATAAATTTGTATATCTTGATCATGGATAGGTTATTCCAAATGATTCTAAATTAAGACCACAAAATCCAAAATGAGATATGCAAAACTTCAGTGGATACTCTCATCATTTGAATGCAAAAATGTTTGAATCTTGATCAACGTTCTAGATGGTGCATCATATACATATACTGATATACATGCTGGAAATAATAAAATTAATATAAAGTATTATGTGGTATTCCTACTTATTATTAATTAAATATAGAAGAAATATAGTGGTAAAAATTAGAAATTAGCATGTGAATTGAGAATATAGGCATTTGGTGGCCCACATGCGAACCATGTGGCCTACACGCTCCCCCCAATACTGCAAATTATTATTCATTTCTCATAGTACAATCCATCACACCATCATGTTACAAACTCTGTAGGATATGTTCGTTTTAGGGTATGTTCGTTTTGGGCTTATAGTGAACGTGGAAAATTCTGAACTTCAAAATATTTGGATTTCAAAATTCTATTTAAAAAAATTGAGTATATTTTTATTGGAGATTTTATAGGATAGGATTGTGTAGGATGGAGAAAAAATTGATTGATTTGTATTATTATATTATTATTGTAAGGATTGAATGAATGTGATGTTTTGGAAATTGTGTAAAAGTGAGGGGAGTGTAGGGTGTAGAGTGCAATAATAATATTAGAGGTGGATGTTGTAGGATTTTAAAATACTTTGTTTGAGTATCGAAGAAAATGGTATTTGATATAAAAAAAGTCCGTTCGCCAGTAATCATAAAACGAACATACCCTTAATGATTCAAATTATTTTATCATGTTTTTAAAAATTTTAATATTAATGATACGATTATATACTGTACTACTCATTGATTAAGGATCTTGGTCAATTTTTTCATCTTGACTGCGGTTTCATCGACTATTCTTTCCCCATTATATTACACCCTTCAAATATGACAAAAACTTGTATAAAATTATCTCATATATGAGACGAGGTATAAACTAGCATAAAATGATATTTACTTTTTTCAAAGTGTTAAAACGTCATGCTCAAATTATGTTCGATTTGGTCTCACTGTGAGACCGTCTCATATAAGTGTGTCTTTTAATTATATCTAGGAATGATATCACCTGTTATATAATTGATGTTTAACTCTGTATTTCATAATATTGATGGATGACACATGAAATAATAAAAATAGTGGATCTCTTGTGCACCAAGTGCACCGCGTACCCCATAATGTATTTTAGAAACTTGCAACTTGTTGCACTAAAATTAGTGATTTAACATGGAAACGTGCAACCTGTGTTCGTAAAACATAGTTGCATGTTTCAGTGTAACAAATCACAAATTTCAGTGCAACATGTTGTAAAATTTTAAAATATATTATAGAGTGTACGGTGCACTTGGTGCATATACTAAACCTAATCTAATAAAAAATATGCAACAAACCACCGTACTCTGGGTTCATGTGTTAAAAATCTAGCATGATGAAATACAAATAGAATATGAAAAGTGAAACAGGAGAATCGAACCGATTATATCTATACAACTATATATGATTAACCATGTATATATATATGTATATAGGTATATATTTATATGATGAATATACCAACTCTTATAATAGAAGGTGAAGCCTTGACATGTCAGTCAAAAGCACTGAAGATTTAAGATTAAATTTTTTTTTGGCAAAACTAATTCCACATAATCAATTAGACATTTCAATTTGTTTTGACCACTCACTACAAGAAAATGAAAAATTACCTACAAAATTTTTTAAATGGCTACGAAAATTTTCAACAAAAATAATTTGGTCTTTAAAAAAGTTGGATTGCCTACGATCTGCCTACCAATTTTTAGAATAATCTTTAAAAAAATATCTACATAAAGAATTCCCTAATCAAATAAATTATCTAAGAGCAATTTACCTACACATTTGTAATTTTCGTAGGCAAACTTACCTACACAAATAATTTTCTAGGCAATTTATATTTTTTTAGGTAATTATATTTGTAGTTTAAAAATAACCTTTATAATTACAAAATTTTGTAGGCAAGTCGTAGGTAAACTTTACTATTTAAGGACGAAATTATTTTCGTTGAAAATTTCGTAGGCATGTTAAAAAATATTAAAAAAATTCGTAGGCAATGCACTATTTTTGTATAGTGATTATAAAATGAATGCTAAAATGGCTAGTTGAAAAAAAAAACTTTCATGCATGAGATAATAATTCTGCTTTGTCATTTTCATTAAAAATTAATTGCAATTTTAGTTGATTTGGAAAATTAAGCAAAATTATTAAATAATTTATTAAGTTATCAATCTATTTCCCATGTTATTGCACGTCACATATTTTTGCACTATTTTCATAAAATGATCTGGTTAACAATCTATTTATGACTAAATTAGGTAACTAACAATTTCAAGAAAATTAATGGCAAAATACACTAGAGTTTTGGATTTGTTGACAGTATACTAATTAAATTCAGGTTTGAATTATTTTGGGTTTTTCTTTTTTGGACAAAAAATTATGCGAACCCGATCGAATTTATGGTGAACTCTATTTTTTAATATCACTATCATTTACAAAAACAAGAAGGTCTTGTGTGACCCTATTGATATGTGCAATACACCATAATTAAGACAAATGATTAAAAAACTCGCAGGTCAAGATACGCGGGCGGGGCGGGGCAGGCAAGGCAAGGGTTGTGGGTTTGGGCGGACGCATATATATTTATAGAAGGATATTTTTATTAAATATGTGTTGTAGTCTAGTGGTTTAGGTCTGTTGTTAATGTATTTGGTCGCAGATTCAATTCTTATTGAGCACATAATTTTAATTTTTTTTTTGTTACTGCATGAAAAAAATGTGATACTTGTAGAAACGATATGCGTTACTACGTGAAATAAAAATTACATTATCATTAAAAAAAAAACATTATCATATGGCAACACATTATTGTTCATATGGTAACACATGAGTATTCACTTAGTATCACAACGACATACGTACATTGTTACATATTTTTAAAAAAACACGTGTTACTACATAAATAATAAGTGTTACCCTATGAAGAAAAACGTGTTACCACATGAACAAAAAAGTACAATCGCGAAAAGAAATTCTCAGTCCAAAATTACAGATTTAAGAACAACTTGATGTGTTGCTACATGAACAAAAAAGTGTTACCCTATGAGCAAAAGTGTGTTACTACAAGAACAAAAACCAGTACAAACGCGAAAAAAATCATCAGTCCAAAATTCCAGATTTACAGAACAGCGTGCAGAAGGATCTGAATTTCAGCACACACTTTGTGTTGAGGGGTAATCCAACACCACACACATATTCTCTCTTTTTCTCGCAAAATTCACACTGAAATCCAAATTGAACAACCTAATTTCATCCAATCATCGGAGCGAATCAAAGAAAATTAATTTGGACAAGAAATTAGGGCACGAACGAGGAAGAAGAAAGTCTATGAGATCCGCCAACAATTTGAAGAGAAGATGAAGAAGTAGAAATTGCAGCGGAAGTCGCTGCGCGTCAAGCCCATTAGACCCCACCATCAATTTGCCATAACCCGACCCGCGAAAAAATAAGAAAAAAATCCAATTAATCTATAATTGCACATATAACTTGTATGGAATATTGCATACAAGTTTTTGCCTTAAAAAATTGTCACTATTATGCATAAAAAAATTATCACTGTTGTGCACAAATATAATCACTGTTCGAAAAATAAAATTATTTTTTAAATAGTGATAATTTTTTGTGTATAACATTGATAATTTTTGTGCATAACAATTATAGAGTTCATGCATAGACATGATTCACATGAGTAATACTATTCTTTTCATTTTAATGAAAAGACTCAATTTTTAGGATTCATCATTTTTTTTTAGGATTCACAATTTTATAAATATCTCAAATTAGGGTCAATTTTGTTCTTTCTCTATTCAAGGCTTGACATAAAAAAAAAAAAATTGAATTCAAGGCTAACCTAAAATTTATCTTTCAAATTAAAATTATACAAGATGATAAAAATTAGAGTTGTATGACACATTTTATTGTCATGAGACTCATGATGTATAATTTGAATTAGAAAAATAAAATTCAGTATTGAACAGAAAAAATAAAAATTTAATTTTTTAATACAAACATTTATAATATGAGAACCTAGACTCAACCTAAATATTCAACTCTAGACCATTTAAGATTAGGCTAAATGTGCAATGATCTTTATAAAGATAAAAGATGAATTTTAAATAAAGTCGAATTTAAACTATTCTTGAAATCTTTTAAAGTAATTTGTTGTTTCAGTGTTTTCTTAGCTCTGATAAATTTTGGTTAATTTTTTTTTGACTGATATTCTTTAGCTCTGGTAAATCTTTGTTCTATTTGTTTTGAATTGGTATATATAGGTGGTGTGATTGCTTGACGTTGTTGATTTTTTAAACAATAATAGTTTTATGGATAAAAATAATAGAGATAATGTATAGACCTAATTAACATGAATATTATTTTTAAAAAAATAATGTGCTAACGTATAAAAAAAGATAAAAATTGGGTGTGAACCCGAGTTCAGCGTGAACTCAATTTTTTTAGTATCACTGTTGTGTACAAAAACTTTTACTGTTATGCATAAAAACTATCACTGTTATGCAAAAAAATAATCATTATTTAGAAAATATTTTATATTTTAAACAGTGAAAGTTTTTGTGAATAACAATGATAGTTTTTACCTATAACAGTGATGAGTTTATGCATAGACCTGATTTAGAGGAGTGTTACTCATAAAAACAAGTGCTGAAGAACCATTGAGATCGAGCCTCTTCTAGCGAATTTTGCAGTCACCTTATAATTATATCCAATCAACAAAATTATGAGAGTAAAAATTTAGCATCCAATCGATATGCAGAAGGGTTTTTTTTTTTTTTTCTTTATGCATTTCGAGTATTTGAACTTCTCAAAAACCAATATCTTGCTCAACGAAAAGTCTAAAACCCCGGTCCAAATGTAAAGATTAAGCCCAAAAGGAAATAAATGATGAGGTGGTCCACGAATTGTATCTAAAGACCCAAGTTAAATGAGCCCACAAACCCCAAACATCGATACCTTGTTACCCCTTTCACAAAAATATTTGACCATGTCGTTCCTGTTATATTGTTAAAAAAAATGTTTATTCTATTTTGATATTCGTACTCAAATATCAGGTGAACTCAAAAGAATTGAATAAAAACTTGAGTAAGAATTTTTACGCATAAATTATTATTCAAATATAATAATGACATCGTTATATTACAAATTAATTCAAATCAACACCCATCAACTTCTTCTAAAGTGTTAAAAGTTGTCATGCCCAAATTACACCTCGGTGATCCGGAAGTATGCCTCAATATATAATACATCTCGCATGAGAAGATTTCACATGACTACACGAGCATTTATCCAAAAATGAATTATATGAACTCCAAATGACAAAAAATCAAAGAAATTAAATATGAAATCTGCTGTGGACATATAGCGCGAGGTCGGGCACGACCTGGAAAGAGGTATAAGGGGACCAGACCGAGTTTTACACAAGTATAACACCTCGCTGAGGAAATAGAAGCAAAGGCTCACCAAGCATGAGTATGCGTCCTTGATGCACCTCGCAGGTCGCATACTGGCACAAGTACGGAGCATTAACTGCGATGGGACCCTTGGCAGGCGAGCAGCGCCAGGGACCTTACCTAAGAATGACCCTAATTAGAGATGTGTTAGTAAAAGACGGTAATGATGAGTAGCTAGGAGTAGTTAAACGACTAAATCCCTGATTATCCGGACTTATCTAGGGCGACGTACCTGAGTCAAATCAATCTGTAACATTTAATGTTTTGCAGAGCCACTTTTGGCCCTTTGTACTTTTAACCAGGAGAGTGAACTCCACTCTCCCAAATACTATAAATATGGGTCATTTATGACCAAGAGAAGAAGAGAAATCAATACCTTACCAAACCTCTTGCAAATTTATTACTCAACACTTATTCTCTCAAGCAAATATATATCATAAATGCAATCCACTTTACACATTTATTGTTTGTGTCACTAAGATCATTAAGCGACATTTTAACCCGTAATCCTCATATTTTAGTGCACAACAATTAGCGCTAGAAGGAGGGTACTCTTCAATAAAAATAGTGCTAAAGTATTAGTGTTTTCTCATTGGAGTATTCCTCACGAATCTTCGGCAAAATTCCCCATACTTACTCAAAATCCTTCTCAACATTTCCTAAGCATGTCTCAAGCAACCTTGATCACCAAAAGGAAGGCTGTTTCGGCCTCATGTCGCTCCGGTGGGCGGGGGTTAGTGGTCCGGCCATTAGCAACCGCAACGCCAGAAAACCCGCCACCGGAATCGCTCAAAAGCTCGAGCAAATCCACACCCCTAAAGTCATTGATGAGGCCATCGCAGAGTTGCACCGAAAGCAAGCCGAGACGAAGATCCCTGACGGCGACCTGCGCCACAACCTGAACCAGAAAGCCCAAAGCAAAGGCAAAGGCCAAAGATGCGAGGAATCCCTTCACGAGGAGCCTCACCAAGAAAGACCTCGCCACGAGGGACCTCACCGCGAGGGAAGCCATGAGGCTAACTCTCGCGGAACCCAATGTACTCCAATCTATCGGCATAATCCAAATGAGGGGCCAAATCCCATCCACAGACGTTTATTCTCAGAGGGTTTCAATGACGGCCCACACCGAGGTCGCGGACATCAGCCCAGGCCAACGCAGTGCGACCAGGCCGACCCTGAGAGATCGTTTTCAAGATTGGTGGCCCAAGACGGACCCAGACAGCGGGTATCAGCTAAAGATCGACTCGAATGGAGTCCTTCACCTTGCAAAACAGAAAGAACTCCTTCACCCTAAAGGCATCACCGAACCCGTCACCTCGCCGATAAGAAAGAAACTCTCCACCTCGCCGCCATCGCGACGAGGTCGCAGGACATAACGAGTCTCCACAAATGGCCGCCATCCTTCAGAATATCAAAGATATCCAAGAACAGTTAGCAAACAAGGGGGGAGTACCTCTTACCACAAAGATACCTATTTCGCCATTATCACCCACAGTCATGCTCGCCCCTGTACAAATCAAGATCAATGTCAGCTCCGTCACACAATACAATGGCAGCACTGATCTAATCAATCACTTGAGCAAGTACATGTCCTACATGAACTCCATGGGCGCGACTGATGCCACTCAATGCCACCTTTTCCCGCTCACTCTAGGCGACCAAGCCTACTGATGGTTCAACACCTTACCACCGACGTCCATAGAATCTTTCCATCAGATGGCCCAATTATTCCTCACTCACTTCGCCTCGCTAACCCCACACAAGGGAACCAAGCAGCGTCTGACGAACATCCATCAATTCGAGGAGGAGTCGGACCGAGCGTACATTGATCACATAGACCAACTCATTATGGAAGGCGAGCCGCTGGGTGACGAGGCCAAAATCCTGGGGGGTAGTGCATTGGTTGAAAAAGGAAACTCTGGAAAATGATGAACAAGGATTACCCATTGTTGGGATATTTTAGTTTTGATGAATTATGCCATAACATTATCAACTTGTGTTATTTAAAGTTAATCTACAGATAACAAGTTGAGGGGGAACGAGAGAACAAGTTGAGGGTCACAAAATTAGAAGTAGATGATCGAGATCAGACGAGGCTACAGACGAGACTGATCGAGATCAGATGAGTAAGATGAGTTCCGGAGTTAACTGATGAGCTGAGCAAAATCAGAAGAAAAGAAAAGCTAAGCTAAGCCAGCTGATCAGAAGAATTAGAAGTGACCTGATCAGATGACCAAAAAAAGATAAGCTTATCAGACCCGATCAGATGACCAGATCAGAAGAGGAGGTTGCAGATCAGAAGAGAAGGGTGCAGATCAGAAGAGAAGGGTGCAGATCAGAAGAGGAGGTTGCTGATCAGAAGAGGAGCAGATGAGACTGATCAAGATCAGACGTGATCGAGATCAGATAAGATGACCTGATGCAACTAACGTGATATGCTAACCTGATGTGGTAATCTGATGCAGATAAACTGATATGCTGACCTGATGCTACAGATCTGATCAGGTGAGCTGATCAGATCAAGCGAAAAGAAATCAGAAACCAGAAGTCACCTGATCTGATGTCCTCAGAAGACAAGTCCCCTGAAGACAAGTCATCTAAAGTCATGTTCACTGAGAATCAGAACGCTACTGATGATCAGATAGCCTGAGTGCTAGTGACCTGAGGGTCAGGATGTCTGAAGTTAGAAGAGCTGAACTCAGTTAGCCTGAGTGTTAGTATACCTGATCAGACAAGGTCCGCTGAAGAGAAATCTGCTGAATCAAGAATCCTGAGTAAAAGTATCCTGAGACTCAGAGAACCCTGAGACTCAGAGAACCCTGAAGACTCAGAAGATCCTGAAGAATATAGTCGTTAGATTCAGCTGACGTGGACCAATGAGAGGAAGACAACCAGCCTGAAAAAGCTGCAAAGCTACAGAATAGTATGGATTTGAATGTGACTCCATCCAACGGTAACATTCAAATCCATACTATAAATATAAGTTCTTCCTTCATTATTCGTGTGGGAAATGCGTGAAACATCCAAAAAGCCAAATCATCCAGCATTTCCACCATAGAACACTGAGCAAGAAATACACGCATATATTCAAGTGTGTTTTATCTTAGATCTAAGCACAAATGTAATATCCTAAGCTTAGAGAGATTTTTCCATCCTTAGCATTGAGGCTAAACAAATGTAAGGGAAAATCTCACCCTAGTTGGACACCAAACAATCTTTACTCAAACCGAGTGTTAGGTTAAGTTTTGTTAAGCAAGGATTGCAAGTTAGTTGGAGTAGCTTACTTTTTGGGTGTGAGTGAGAACTCGTTAAACATCGAAGCAATCCCGTGAGGGAGGGTAGGCAATCCTGTGGAGGGTGATAAGTCCCGAGAGAGTGAGAACTCATTAAACATCTGTTGTATCGTGTTGGACACACGTAAAACTAAGTCCGGTTAGTTAAGTTGGTGCCCCTGCTGATAGGGAAGAGTGGATGTAGGAGTTGGGCTCCGAACAACTATAAATCGTGTGTTCTTTACTGTTTTATATTCTTACTTGCCATATGCATTCGATTATAAGCAAAACACATAGATTTAAAAACAAAAATTAGAACCACCATTCCCTCACCCCTGTTTTATATGCATTACAATTGGTATTTAACGCATTCATGGGTTTTCAAACGAGACCAACACCCATCGAGCTACGCCGATTTTCGATACCAAGCAGGGATTATGATCACCAAAGCCAAGATACTGGCCTCAAGGCAGGGCGAGCAGCGACCAAACGAGGTGAAGGTTGAAGTCAAAAAACCTGATCCAAAGTCCGAGAAACCTTACAGAAGTCCAGGGTCCACAAACTACCGAGCTCCGGGAACTTTCAGGCCGATCGATAATTCTCTGGAGGTGAAACTCCTAGAAAAACTAACCATGAATGCAACTCAAATCTTTCAGGCGATCTGGGGTAGACAATAGATCCCACCGGCCCAAGAAATGTTCCAGGACAACTCCAAGCTCAACCCTAAGAAATTTTGTGATTACCACAACTCCATTGGGCACACCACCGAACATTGTCGCGACCTACAAAGCGAGCTCTGGAAGTTGTACGAAGAGGGGAAATTGGAAAGGTTTGTTAAGCCAAGGCAGCAACAAAACCAGCGATGAGCACCATCGCCAGGAAATCAGCCCAACCAAGGAAAGCAAGGTCCACAGATCCCAGTGGGGGCGGAGAACAGGGTCATCCACATGATCTGCCCTACCGGGGGGACCCCCAAATACCCTTGGGGGTTTTCTCCCAGCGATATCCCTGTCAAACCGACGTCAAAAGGCCGAGATGCGAGCTCTCGATAATGCTGTGCTGAGCTGCCTTCCAATCAACACAATAGCCCCAAATCAGAAGCAGCTCACCTTCACCGAGGAGGACAAAGATGAAGTGGTTTCCCCGAACTGGGATCCACTCGTGATCTCGGCCAGAATAATGGGGGCTCTAGTTCATCGCATCATGATCGATAATGGGGCTTTCTGCAACATCCTTTTCAGGATGACTCTGGACCTGCTCGGCGATTTCAACTCTTACGTCGAGCCCTGTGAGGTCGGGATTCGAGGTTTCGGAAACCAGCCTGTTAAGGCCTATGGGATGATCCGCCTGTCTGTGGAGATCACGTCAACCTTGAACATCGAAGTGAAGGCAACAAGGCAGCTAGACTTTGTAATCATCGATGCCCCGTCAAACTTCAATGCTTTCTTCGGCAAGCCTTTCGAACATGAGTTCGGGGCTGCCGCCTCGTCCTATTTCTATTGTATTAAATTCTACTTTTTATTTTGGTAGAAAATCCTAGGTGGGGCTAAGTTGTATGAGACGAACTCCACCCCGGAAAGAAAATGAAAATGATAAAATGGAGATAGACAATGTAATAGAAATGAATGTAACGCCTATGGAAGTTGACATCACCGCTAAAGAGAAGCCCGCACGAGATTTACCAGACTTGGAACCTCGCCTCGGTTTCGAGCCTATGGAGGTCGACTCTGAACAACGAGATTCTAACCTTGATCCAAGAACGGAAAGAAATGATCAACGAGCAACCCCTATCGAAGAGCTCGAAACAATCCCAGTCGACCTCGATTGACCAGAACTGAGTGTGAGGATCGGAACACGAATCCCCAGTGACCTGCGAGATCAATTGATAGATTTCCTCAAGCAGAATCTAGACGTATTCGCATGGTCACACGAGGAAATGGTCGGCATCGACCTCGAGGTCGCATGCCACAAACTAAACATCGACCCGACGAAGAATCCAATATCCCAGAAAAGGAGAAAGTTCGGCCCTGAGAAATACGCAGCCCTGGACGAAGAAGTAAAGAAGCTACTAGATAACAAGTTGATCGAGCAGGCAGATCAGCCGCAATGGGTGGCCAATGCGGTGCTAGTGAAAAAATTAAACAACTCTTGGCGACTATGTATCGATTTCACCGACCTCAATGAGGCTTGCCCGAAGGATTACTTTCCAATGTCGCACATCGATCACCTCGTAGATAGCACCGCTGGGCACGAGATGATGACATTCATGGATGTTTTTGCCGGGTATCACCAGATCGCAATGGATAAAGATGATCAACAACACACATCCTTTCTGACAAAGATAAATGCATATTGTTGGAAGAGGATGCCGTTTGAATTGAAGAACGTAGGGGCAACCTACCAGCGTTTGGTAAATCGGATGTTCGCCGACGAGATTGGGAAGACCATGGAGGTATACATCGATGACATTGTGGTGAAAAGTGAAAAGAAAGAAGATCATCTGTGCCACCTCGCCCGAACCTTTGACATCTTAAGAAAGTACAACATGTGCCTAAATCCCAAGAAATGCAGTTTCGGAGTTGGTTCGGGAAAATTCCTGGGCCATATCATCAGTCAGCGAGGTATCGAAGTTAACCCTACAAAAATCAAAGCTATTATGGACATGAAACCACCTCGCAACATAAGAGAAGTCTAGAGGTTGACCGGGTGTCTCGCGGCTCTCAACAGATTCGTATCCAGGATGGGGGATAAGTGCAAGCCTTTTTTCGAAGCCATGAAAAAAGGGAAGTTCTCATGGACCCCGCAATGCCAAGCCGCATTTCTAAAGCACAAAGTATATCTCTCCGACTCCCAAATCTTGGCAAAACCCATTCCAGGCGAGAAGTTGTTTCTATACCTCGCGGCCTCAGGGTCCGCCCTCAGCGCAGTGTTAGTACGGGCGGAAGGTCAGTTCCATTTGCCTATATACTTCGTCAGCCAAACCTTGAATGATGTCGAGCTCAAGTACCGGCCGCTCGAGAAGCTCGCCTATTCTTTGATTATGAGCGTCCGAAAGCTACGACAGTATTTCTTCTATCACCAAGTAGAAGTCTTAACCACCATGCCACTGAGACAAGTGTTGCACCGACCTGATACAACCGGGAGGTTGTTGAAATGGTCCATCGAGTTAGGTCAGTACGGGATCACCTTCGCACCCCGAACTGCAATCAAAGCTCAGGTCCTCGCCGACTTCCTCACCGAACTCACCTTTCCAGAGAAGACGCCAGAGGCAATCAACATCCCATGGACATTGTGTTGGGGTTATACTGAAAAGTATGCTTTTACTTTGTATAACCAAACTGAATTTTTGTCTTATTTACTGAAATAAATTATTTATCACTGATGCTTTAAATATCATTGAATGTTACATATATTTACTGCATAACTGTTCAATAAATAGTACGTGTTACATTGTAATTAATTTAGTAATACCAGATCACAGAAGATTAAATTAACAGTTCCTTGTAACCAAAAGTACACCATTCACGACCTAGATGGAAATGAACAGTCCATCGTGAAAGGTTGAAGTGTAAGGCTCAGATTGGCTTGTCTTGACCAAGAGATTACACTAGTGCATGACTGATGCACTGAATAGGACCTATAGGAGGACAAATTCTTCAGCATTGAACTAGGAAGAATTAGACCTCAGTGGTTCGTTATTTCTTAATCTTCGTCCCTTGAATAGGATAGTGTGTGGTTAGTAATTATTGATTTGACTTATTACGGGTAGAGAATCAACGAGATTCAATACTTTATATCTTGGGCAATGTTATTGGTCACATGTGATTGCTAAGATTTAATACGAAGAATATTGTGCAAGTACGCTTGTTCGAATTTGCCCCCTTGGGAGGTTCATAAGGTTTATCATACCAAATCTTGCAAGTGGAACTAGTTTCCGGTATGGATAATAATGTTGAACCGTTCCTTAACCAAGGACAAAATATATTAATTAATGGAAAGCTATTTCAGTGGCTTGAATTAATTAATGGGCTAGATAATCATACACACGGAAAATAATAACCGGGAGCCATATTAACAGTAATATGGGTTAAGATGGATAGTGCAATATTAATTATGTAGTGTGATTAATTAATATTTATGGGCTTGAATAATATTGTGGCTCAATATTAGATATTCAAAGTCCATTAGAAGGTCAAATCTTAATTCTCCTAAAGGCCCCTCAAGTAGCCCAAACATAATGTCCAAGAATCTAAAAAAAAGGTGTTTAAAATAAAATAAATTATTGTTGCCTAATTTTCCTAAAAGTTTCGAAAATAATAAATAAAAGAGGGAGAAAGATTTTTTTTGAATTTTGTTATGGAATGTAGATAAGTATTCTTGGAATACAAGATTTTCTCATTAAATTCAAGAAATCTCCCACTTGGTTATTTATTAAGAATATTTCGAAATTTATGAATAAATAAGGAGAGGAAAGATTTTCTTGATTTTCTTGAAAATATATTATGGAAGATATGTATTCTTGGAATACAAGAAAATCTCATAAATTCAAGAAGATCCAAATCTTGGATTCCTACTCCTTATTTTTCGAAAAAATACCATACCAAGAGGAGTTGAGATTTTTGTGGAATATTTAATTATTGAGAAAAGAATATATGCGATATATTCAAGATTTCTTGGAGATCAAGAAAAAGATTTTCCCATCTTTATTTCCACCTAAAATTTCGACCAACCCCTCATTATAAATAGGGGATGAATGTTTCATCCCCAGGAGAACACGAAAATTGGTTTTTCGGAAAAATATCAGCGTCGATAAAATATCAAATATTTTGAAACGTCGACAAATTGTGTATTTTCGAAAAACCTCAATTGTGAGTGTGCAATTCCATGTGTTGGAAAAATTAGAAATCCAAAAAGGTGGTGCAACATACTTTTATTTTTCCTTTTGTTAAATTGTTCGCGAGTTCCTTCCACCGGATTGTTGAACAAGGACAAGGGAATACTTGAGAAGGCTTTTTGGTGTGTTCGTGTGAACATGATCCATCTTCTCAACGGTTGTCACTCCGAGAGGTTAGTTCACATAAACCCGTAGCAATTCCGCATGCGTAGGATTTATGTGAACTATTTATATGCATGATTTGTTGTTGAATTATTATTTGAATTAATATAGGATTAATTCATGCTAGTAATAGTTGTTAGAATTAAATTTGTATTTAAATATTCTTCCCGAATAGATCCGGGCAATTAATTCCCCAACACATTGCACGACGACGGCTCCTCGACGAGCACCCGAGCAGGGGCTGGGGTGGTCCTAATCAGTCCCGAACAACAATCTTTCACCACGGCTGTAAGTTTTGATTTTCACGCCACCAACAATGAAGCAGAGTATGAGGCCTTGATAAATGGCCTGGAAATGACAATGGCCATTGGGGTACGAAAGTTGAAAGTTTACAGTGATTCCCAGTTGGTCGTATGCCAGATGTCAAGAGAGTACGAAGCACGGGGTGAACAGATGGTGAAGTACCAGCAGATAGCAAAAAACCTCATTGAAAAATGCGAAGAAGTGCAAATATAACTGATACCTCGAGCAGAAAACACACAGACGGATGCTCTAGCTCGCTTGGCCACATCGGAAGGCGCCGCAGATATGGACAACATAGCGGTTACTAAACTCAACACTCCCTCAGCAAGTCGCGTCATCATCGACATAAAGGAAATAACTTGGACGAATCAAGCGAGTCCATCAAACACTCATAGGGAAGTCTTTCAGATCGCGACCTCGGAAGATAATTGGATGACCGACATCAAAGAGTACATCAAGGAAGGGATACTGCCAGAAGATAAGGTCGCAACTCACCGATTACAACTAAGAGCAGTGAGGTACACCATAATCAACGAACAACTTTACAAGTGAAGTTTCTCGTTACCACTTTTGAAATGCATCACCCCGGAAGAAGGCCAAGTAATCTTGAAAGAAATCCACGAAGGAGATTGTGTAAATCATACCGCAGGTCAATCTCTCGTCTACAAGACAATCAGACAAGGCTATTATTGGTTAACCCTAAGGAAATATGCAATTGCATACGCGAAGAAATGTCAGTAATGCCTATTTTTTGCCCAAACAATTAAACGAGCTCCGAAGGAGCTCACGTCAATCTACAGCCCGTGGCCATTCGCGAAGTGGGGGATTGACCTGATTGGTCCTTTCCCGAAAGCCCCAGACAGTTCAAAATTCACAGTGGTCGCGGTAGACTACTTCACCAATTGGGCTGAAGCAGAACCTTTAGCTACCACCACCCAGGAGAAAATCATACAATTCATCTGGAAAAACATCATTTGTCGTTTTGGCCTCCCGCAAGCGATCATCACAGTCAATGGAAAGCAGTTCGACGGTTTTGAGATCGATGCCTTTTTTGCGAAATGGAAAATTGCAAAGCTGTTCTCCACCCCTTATCACCCTCAGTCTAATGGACAAGTTGAAGCTGTGAACAAGATAATCAAACATATCCTAAAAAATCAACTCATTGAGTCAAAGGGATTATGAGCTTTCAAGCTTCCGAGCATCTTATGGTCATATAGAACCACATCCCAAAATTCAACAGACGAAACACCTTTTGCTTTGGCTTTTGAGACAGAGATAGTCATACCAGCCGAGGTTGTCGTCAGAAACCATCAAACTTCGTAGACAATCATGGAGGATAACGATCAGGCCATATCTCTCAGCCTCGACCTCCTCGAAGAAAAAAGACTGGAAGCCAACTTGAAAAATGCAAGTTACAAACAAAAGTCGGAGAAATACTACAACTCAAAAGCAAAAACCCGAAGATTCAGGGTTGGTGACCTCGTTTTAAGAAAGATCCTTGGTGTCCAGAAGGGTGTTTTTGGTCCGACCTGGGAAGGCCCCATGAAAGTTTCAAAATGCCTGCCGAATGGGGCATACGAGCTCGAAGGCATGGAGGGCATTCCCGCGATGTACCCATGGAATACGACCTACTTGAAGAAATTCTACCAGTAACTATCTATGTATAGTCATGCATCAGGTGTTTCTAAAAACTTATCAAAGTTAGAAATAAAATCAAGATTGGTTGTAAATTCTCTACGAATTAAAACCTATTACACGAACTTTTTACAACTTTTTACATTTACGAGCTTGGGGGACCGGTCCCCGACCTCTCATGAGTTCGATCAAAAATAGATTCGTAAATGAAAAAGATAAAATCAAACATCCAGAATTTTTTTTCTAAAGACTAGGGACAGGGGGATAAAATGTTAGTATCATGAGAAGTCATTTCAACAAAATCATATTTGTCCACAGTCTTTAGAAAAAGACAATCAGGTCGCATACCATCTATAAGTCGACCTCGGTCGCATACCTTATCTAAGTCGACAGAGCCAAGAATACTTAAAGGCAATTACGTCGCATACCCTATCTAAGTCGACCTCGGTCGCATACCCTATCTAAGTCGACAGAGCCAAGAATACTTAAAGGCAATTACGTCGCATACCCTATCTAAGTCGACCTCGGTCGCATACCCTATCTAAGTCGACAGAGCCAAGAATACTTAAAGGCAATTACGTCGCATACCCTATCTAAGTCGACCTCGGTCGCATACCCTATCTAAGTCGACCTCGGTCGCATACCCTATCTAAGTAGACAGAGCCAAGAATACTTAAAGGCAATTACGTCACATACCCTATCTTAGTCGACCTCGGTCGCATACCCTATCTAAATCGACAGTCAAGTCGCTATCAATTAATAGATCTTTCATCATTATTTATTATTATCCAGGTTTTCAAGAAGACAAGATACACGGACTCACCGACGTCAAAGTGTTGCCAAAAATCAAACAAGCATTTCAATTAGGAAGCGAGAAAGATAAAAAGGAGAAAGCAACAACATTTCCATTCATAAACGCCCGAAGGTAACAAAGTACATGGCCCGGAGGCAGCAAAACACTTACACACCCCGCGGGGCAACCAAACAACTTGATTAAAAAACCCCGAAGGGCGATTACAAAGAGTGCCCGAAGGCAAATGGCATACTGCCGCAGAAAATCTATCCAAGGAATCAGCACAGCGGAGCATCCGAGGTCCCCTCAACAGGGTTGATCGACGTGACTTGTTCAACCTCGGGAATCTCAACGCTAGCTTGATTCCCTTCTCCATTTCCACCATCATCACCGCCAACAACCTCGTCACCACCGCCATCTTGTCCATCCCCCATCTCCTCATTCAACAACCCGAGAAGCTCCTCGGGATCATAAAGATTGGCGCTTGGGGGGAGGAAGTTAAAGTCAACACCATAAGCGGTGAGATCTTTGATAGGGAGATCGTCATTCTCCCCAATAGGGTTGTTGCGCATATAGGCAACGAGCATCTCAGTCATCGCTGACTTGGCCACATCGAGGTCGCCGCCCGGTGGCAAGCCCGAACAACATTGGAGAAGGAGTGGATATAGGCCATATTGGAGGCATGATGGCGCTCCAATTTGATGGTGACGGGATGATCACGAACCTCAGCTTCTAGTCGGCGACACCGATCCTCCAACTCGGTCATCATGTTCGTGCATTCCTTCACCTTCTTGTCTTGGAGATCGAGATCTTTCTTCATCTGGGAGATTTCGTTCCCCATGTCATCTCGCTCCTGGGCCACCTCCTTCAACTTCTCCTCGGCCGCAACCTTGGCAGTAATGACTGCCTCCCGCTCTTTCGACCTCTCCAAATCCACCTTCATCAGCGAACAGGCTGCCTCGGCTTTTTAGGCCTGAATTTTTACCCGGCCATACTGGAGCTCCTCTCGATAAATGCCAAGGACCGGCACATATGGGCAACCCCCGAGGTCAGATTCTCCGAGAAGTGCTGGGTATGAGCCTCCTCTTGGAGATCCAAAGTCTAAGACTTTGGGGCATCGACGGCGATCTGACGGAGATAAGAGGTTTGAGCATCGTTGGCAGCAGGATCTCGCGACCACAAGAAGTTGTGAGTTGCCTCCCCTCGAAAGACCCCATCATCTAGACTGTATCTGCAAGATAATCATACGTGAGCACGATTTCGTTTTCCTAGCGAACAAAGAAAAAGACAATATGATAAAGAAAAATTTATCGTCGGTGGAAGTCCGGGTTCCAACCTAGGAAAGTGCGGTCCTCGACCTCGCGGTTCTGTCGCTGAGTAATCTCAACGATTATATCAGGGTTCCCAGCTGAACCCAACAACACCACTCTCCCACTCTGGGAGTTCCGCAGAACATCCATATCCACGGATGTTCGGACCTGCTTCGGGGAACTCTCCCCGGACACTCGCACCTCGGCGGCCGCCCTTTTTTGACCTCGCCCCGGGGCAGCAGGTTTTGTCTTCTGGGGCGGAGTTTCGGTGGCCTCGCTCTGAGCAGCCTTCTTCTTTCTGTCCGACTGATGCCTCAAGAGAGCCAAGGTCCGAGCAACCTTCTCACACATATCCTCAGCATTTAGGTTCTGCATCTCGTCAAGGACTTTGGCAGAAGTGAAATGGATAGGCTCTATGAAAGAAACTAAAGACAAAAGGAGAGTCAGGCCGGTTAAGCAAATAAACAAATAATCAGGTCGGGCCGAGCATTATCCAAGTCACTTACTGGGAATATTGGCTTCCAACAGGGAGCGAGGTGGGACCGTCAAGCCGGCGAACTTCAAGCACTTCAACCTCTACAGAATAGTCAAGGATCGCTCGTCGGGATCAATAAGACAAACTTGGATCAACCGAACAAGAAAAGGGAGGGAGAGTTCGGAGGTCTTGGAATTCTTGGGAGCTGCAATAAGGGAGAAAAGTAAAATCAGTATTATGGATGAAGGTGAAATCAAAAGAACTTACGTTTAAAGGTCACATAGTCGCGAGAAATCTCGCAATATCCGAGAGATCCTAGAGCGAAGACGGGGCTTTGCCAGACTCCCTCCACCAACCACCACTTCTCTTTCCAATCTTGGACCTTGCCAGGGAGGTCCTCGACTATCTTCATATGGGGGCGAGCCTTTACATAGTAGTACCCCGGATCCTTTCCCCACTTTGCGAGCGAGATTAGAGAGTTTAATTCTTTTATGGAAGGGAATGCCCGAGGCTGGACACGGCCGAACAACGATAGAAGTCCGATTATGGTGCTCCACCCGTTAGGAGTAATTTGGGTTGGAGCCAGACCCCCAGAACCACAACAATGAAGTAATCATAGGATGAAGTGGAAAGCGAAGTCCAGCCTTCATCGTATCATAGTTCATTGCCACACACCCGTCGGGGACTTGATCGGCATAGTCGACCTCGTATCCGGGAACCCAGAAATAAACATCGCTAGGAACTTGGAACTGCTCCCGCCATAGGAAGACGTTGACTTCAGTCACCGAGCTAGTCACCGAGCTCGCAGCAAAGTACTATCCTCGAGGACACGAGTCAGCCTAGGAATCACCTCGTGAGGACGAGCCAGGCTCTCTTCAACTCTCAGCCTGCAATCGACATTGTTGACCTCGACATCGTCGACCTCGTCATCCTCGCTTGGCACGTCGGGAATTGCCTCATGCGATAAGAAGTCGAACTCGGCCGAATCAATTGAGTTCGAACTGAGGGCGTCTTCCTCCTCGACCGCCTCCCCCAGAGTTTGAAATTCCAACTCGACGGGAACCAAAACATCTTCTAGAGGCTCCTCCACGGCTCGACGTAGACGGTTCCTCTTCGAGGTAACCTCTCCCCCAACCCGCACGGGTATTTCACTCACCGTCTCTAAAGAGACGACCACAACCAAACGCCTCGGCCCGCTATTTGCCTTGCGCCGGCCCGATTCCAGCGGCGATAATAAGCGAACTCCAGCAACACTCCCGAATTTTCTGACTTTCCAGAAGCGTTCGTCACAAATGGACCTGAAGCGAAGGAATAAAGATCTAGGGTTTACACGAGGAAGAGCGGCGGCAGATTACCTTGTAAAAAAGTCGTCGGAGCAGCAGGGTAGCTTTCGAAAGTTTAAGGAGTGAAAAGTGGAAAATAATTGGGGAGGGATGTATTTATAGGAGAAAAGGCGGCGTGGACGGACCCACGACATACGTGTCAGCGTGGAGCCCACGCTAAATCATCCTAGCCTCGATTAGCGCGGCGGTCGAGCGGCCGTCGTCATCCGCTTTCGTTCGAGACAATAGTCCGCTTGTCCCGGAAGTTTCGCCTCATGGCGCCATGATCGGCGATGTTTGAAAATATTTCGCCCCCCATTTGCGAGCATGGGACTGACTGAAGCTAGGGGCTATTGTTGTGGGCATATAAATATGAGGTTGGGCAAACACGGAAAGAGGTATAAAGGGACCGGACCAAGTTTTACACAAGTATAACACCTGGCTGAGGAAATAGAAGCAAAGGCTCACCAAGCACGAGTATGCATCCTTGATGCACCTCGCAGGTCGCATATTGGCACAAGTATGAAGCATTAACTGCGATGGGACCCGTGGCAGGCGAGCAGCGCCAGGGACCTTACCTAAGAATTGCCCTAATCAGAGATGTGTCAGTAAAGGACGGTAATGATGAGTAGCTAGGAGTAGTTAAACGGCTAAATCCCTGATTATCCGGACTTATCTCGGCGACGTCCCAGCGACCTCCGACCTGAGTCAAATCAATCTGTAGCATTTAATGTTTTGCAGAGCCACTTTCTGCCCTTTGTACTTATAACCAGGAGAGTGAGCTTCACTCTCCCAAATATTATAAATATGGGTCATTTATGACCAAGAGAAGAAGAGAAATCAATACCTTATCAAACCTCTTGCAAATTTATTACTCAACACTTATTCTCTCAAGCAAATATATATCATAAATACAATCCACTTTACACATTTATTGTTTGTATCACTAAGATCATTAAGCCACATCTTAACTCGTAAGCCACATTTTTTTTTCTTTATGCATTTCGAGTATTTGAACTTCTCAAAAACCAATATCTTGCTCAACGAAAAGTCTAAAACCCCGGTCCAAATGTAAAGAATAAGCCCAAAAAGAAATAAATGATGAGGTGGTCCACGAATTGTATCTAAAGACCCAAGTTAAATGAGCCCACAAACCCCAAATATCGATACCTTGTTACCCCTTTCACAAAAATATTTGACCATGTCGTTCATGTTATATTGTTAAAAAAATGTTTATTCTATTTTGATATTCGTACTCAAATATCAGGTGAACTCAAAAGAATTGAATAAAAACTTGAGTAAGATTTTTTACGCATAAATTATTATTCAAATATAATATTGACATCGTTATATTACAAATTAATTCAAATCAACATCCATCAACTTCCTCTAAAGTGTTAAAAGTTGTCATGCCCAAATTACACCTAGGTGAGCGGGAAGTATGCCTCAATATATAATACATCTCGCCGGAAGTATGCCTCAATATATAATACATCTAGCATGAGACGATTTCACATGACTACACGAGCATTTATCCAAAAATGAATTATATGAACTCCAAATGACACAAAATCAAAGAAATTAAATATGAAATCCAAATGACACAAAATCACAGAGAGAGAGAGAGAGAGGGAGAGAGGGGGGGGGGTATCCAACTGAAAAATAGTTGATCTTAAATTTACAAAACAAAGGCAGAATCATCTACAAGACTACAGTCTACATGCATATACATAAATATTATAAGCCGATTTCAGGAATCCAAAAAAAGAAAAAGAAAATTAGTGCGTCATTTCGGGACCAGATGTATATATAGCCGAACAACTAATATAACTGTTGTTTTCGGGGGGCCGGATATATAATAATTAATTTTCCATCTAATTAAACACAAGCTTCCGGTCTCGGCCGCACCGCGAACAGCTGCTCCAGCTCCGGCGGCTTAAAGTAACCATTCCTAGGCGGCGGCCGCTTCCCGCCGGAGAAGTCACGGAGGGGCTTCTTCCTGGGCGGCGGAGGCGGCACCGGAATGCCGCATCTCGGGGTACAACACTCTTCTTCCGTCATCACCATATATACTTTTAATTTTTTATTGCGGATAAATGAAGTCGCCAATGTGCACAAAAGCCCCCGACACAATGAATAATCCAGAGATCGGTGCGTCATACCGGATTAGTATATATTGTGTACGATAGTTTGGGTGGGTTCTGGAAGGCGGACAAATGTGTGGTGTAGGATGTGGACACGTGGATTGCTCTGGTGTCCATGTGTTGAGCGCAAGAGCGCTTTCCGCCACGTCATACTGGCGACATCCTAGCCGTCGGATTTAGCGGGAAGTTCGAGCGGGTATCGGCGGTCCATGTGAACCACCTCATTGGGGTTAAGTCTGGGAGTTTCTCCTACTCTGTGTGTGGACCCTACACCATCACACCCTCCAAGGCGCACCCCAAAATTAGAGGACGAATTAAAATATGAAAATTAATATATTTCAATCAATAATTTTGTCTTTTTTTTTTTTAATTTTGATTTAGTTAATTTTTATATTTTGATTTACATACTTAAAATTTTTTGATATATTTTTTTGGCAAATTCTCCTCCCACCACACGCACCAATTATATAATTGGTGCAATTTAATTTTAAAAATTCTTTTTATAATTTTTTTTTTTAATTTTTTTTTTTTTTACAACTTCGATTTTCTTTTAACTTTAATTTCGGTTTTAGATGTTTTTTTTTAAATCCCCGACCCGACTCCAAACCCGGCCCGAGTGGTTCATAGTTCACTAGACCTAAGTGGTTCATGGTTCACCCGACCCAAATAATTCAAATATGATTTAGGATTCACTATTTAGGGATTAGAGTTTAGAGTGCACCATTTTTTATTGGTGCATGTTGGTGCACAGGAGAGTGACTCTAATTTTTTTTATCATATAGCTTATACTCCTTTTTTTCTATTTTTGATTGCTCAAATTAAAATGTTACAAATTTTAATAAAAAAATAATTTATTAATATTAATAGGAGTAAAATTATTTTTTGGTGGGGTAATTTGGTCTTTTCTTGAGAATTAGATGAAAAGTAAATATTTTAATATATAGTTATTAGTGATATTAGATATAGTTTAGAGATATTAGTAAAAAATATGTGCATTTGTTGCTAGGAAATGGAAACCTGACCATAATTTCCTGTGCTTTATTTTTCTACAATTTTCTAGGTGGTTTGAAAGAGGTATGTGCATTTAGTTTTCTAGGTGAGGTAAGATAAAATTTTTGAAGAAGAAATAGTAAGCCATTGTAAAATCACACTTACTTACTCCAGATTTACAACAAAAGGCGTGAGACTCTAGTTTTGAAGATTCATAGGTGCACTTATTGGTAAATTTTATCGTAAATTGAAAGCCGCTACAAATATATATAAAGATCGAATATTTAATTTTAAAAACTAAAAAAGTTTACAAAAAAATAGAGTTGAATTAACTTGTCACATCTCACTACATGTTGTGAGATTTGAGTGAATGGGGGAATGTTATCGGCTCGTATCATTTTTTCCATAGATGAATTTTCTATATATAAACGAGAATAATGAATTTTTCTATAAAAGAGAAAAATGAACTTTTTTAAAGCAGAAAATTTAATGTTACAAATTGATAAATTTGATAAAAAAAATTCAGAAATTAAATATGCTACTCACTTTAGATTTTGAGTACTCTTGTTGAATGGAGACTTTAGCTTGTGTCAATTCATTCACCGGTGGATTTTCCTATAAAATGAGAAAATTGACTTTAAAATAAATAAATTGATAAAAAATCCAGAATTTAAAAACATACTCAGTTCGGATGCTTGGTTTGATCAACTTCAAGTGGAAATTTTTCAGCAAAACTTTTTCCACTCCCAAGTCCTTTCATTATAGCATAACCTATATTATATTAGGAGTATTTGTATATACTTGTATTTATATTGTATTTATCCCACATAAGGTTAGCCTAGAATTTACAATCCCTCTGTAATTGTACAAATACATATTCTCCAAGTAAATAAAACATCTCAGCATATATTCTCTTCATGTTAACAAGAGCCATATAAGGCAACCGCCTCATTTTTATTTTTTTTCGATCCTCCAAGATTTGGCAAACCATTGACCAAATCTTCCTATTTTTTTGTCTTCCACCATTCACGCCAAGATTTGGTAAATTATTGACCAAATCTTCCCACTTTCTTCTACACCATTCACGCTGCAAATTTGCGGCCTTCTTCTTTGTTGCAGAATTTTAAACCCACACACCACACTCGCCTCCATACTCAATCAAAACACCATGACTACATTTCCATCCCACTCTTGCAAGTATCGGGCACCATCTGGTCCACAACAACCTATCTGGGGGCAAGCCAAATCGACCCAGCAACCGTCATCTACGTATGGTCCGCGCCCATACCTAGGAACCTGTCAACTATGTGGCACTCAGGGTCATTCCGCTCGTCGATGCCCTGACTTAGAGTCCCACGCCAACTCATCACAGCCGGTTCCCAAACAGAATCAAGGCCCTGTGTACTCTTTCATGTCTGCCCACAATGCGGCCTCGACTCCAACGAACTCCAATTGGATCATTGATTCAGGGGCCTCTCATCATATGACGACTGACTTGGCGAATCTATCTTTGCATCATCCTTATGAGGGTAGTGAGGATGTTGTAATTGGTGATGGTAAATGCTTAAAAATAACTCACGTTGGGACTTTACAATTTTCTGATATGAATTCTCTTGATTTTTCTGATACACTACATGTGCCCTCGCTGTCAAAAAATTTAATATCGGTATCTCAGTTGTGTCGAGCTAATAATGTTGTGGTTGCGTTCTCTGCTTCTGACTTTCAGGTGAACGACTGTCGTACGGGGGGCGTAATCCTTCTGGGTCCTCTCGTTAACGGGCTTTATATGTGGCCAACTGTTCCTTGTACAACTTTCGTTCCTTCTGTCTTCTCTTCGGTTAGCCAACCTCAATCTATTTGGCATGCCAGAATTGGGCATCCATCTACTAAGATTTTAGACTGTGCTTTATCTTTGCATAATTTACCTTTCCGCAAAACTGTTGATTTTAACTGTGATTCTTGTAAATGTGTCAAGAGTCACAAACTTCCCTTTGCTGAGTCGTCTTTAACTTCGTATGCACCTTTGGAATTACTTTATTCTGATGTATGGATATCTCCGGTTTTGTCATTTGATGGTTATAAGTACTATGTTATTTTCGTTGATCATTATACAAAATATGTTTGGTTATATCCCCTTAAAAGAAAATCTGATGTTTTACCCACCTTTATTGCGTTTAAAGCATTAGTTGAAAATTTCTTTAAGTCCAAAATCACTATTCTTTACTCTGATAATGGGAGGGAATACCTAGCTCTTCGTCCTTTCCTTACCACTCATGGTATAACTCACCTCACTACTCCACCTCACACACCTGAACATAATGGTGCTTTTGAGCGCCGTCATCGTCATATTGTTGACACTGGTCTTGCTCTTCTTCATCAAGCATCCATGCCTCTCTCGTACTGGCCTTACGCCATTTCCACACCACTTACCTCATAAATTGACTTCCCAAAGTCGACCTTTCCATGGTCTCGTCTTACGAAAAATTATTCAATCATCCGCCCAATTTTCTTAAACTCCGTGTCTTTGGGTGCCAATACTTTCCTTGGCTTCGCCCATATGGCCACACAAGCTTGACAACAGATCCACTTCTTGTGTCTTTGTAGGGTACTCTCTCACACAAAGCGCCTACCTATGTCTCGATCGTATCTCCAACAAAATCTTCATCTCCCGTCATGTTGAGTTTGTTGAGAGTGTCTTTCCCTTCTCTGCCCCTCTTCCTACTAACTCTTCCCCACTACATCCGCCACCACCTTTCGACATACCTTCCCCTCCGCCTGTTCCATACACTTTACCACCTTTTGTACATGTTGGGGAATTATTTGCACAGATCTATTCGGGGTGAATATTTAAATACAAATTTAATTCTTTAATTAGTACTAGCATGAATTAATCCTATATTAATTCAAATAATAATTGCAACAACAAATCATGCATATAAAAAGCCACGTAAAACCTACGCATGCGGAATCTACGGGTTTATGTGAACGTACCTCTTGGGATAGCAGTGACTTCGGTCGGACGGACTAACCAAAAGGACTTCCCAAGTATTCCCTTAGCCCTTGCTCAACTATCCGGTGGAAGGACACTTGTCGAACAATTAACAAAAGGAAAAAAAAAAACTTTGTTGCACCACCTTTGTGGATTTGCTAATTTTTCCAGCACATGGAATTGTTCTTGGGAATGAAACAATCATCCCCTTATAGGAGAGGAGTGGTCGAAAATTCTTGTAGAAAATCAATGTGGGAAAAGACTTTTCTTGGTCACCAAGAAATCTTGAATATATCTCCTATATTCTTTTTCCCATAATTAAAATATTCCACAAAAATCTCACCTCCTAAATTATGGATAATTTTCGAAAATACTAAGCAAGATTCCAAGATTTGGATCTTCTTGAATTTATGAGATATTCTTGTATTTCAAGAAATACATATCTTCCATAATATCTTTTCAAGAAAATCAAGAAAATCTTTCTTGCCCACTATATTTCCAAAAATTTCGAAATTCCTTAATGAATAACCAAGTGGGAGATTTCTTGAATTTAATGAGATAATCTTGTATTCCAAGAATACATATCTTCATTCCATAACAAAATTCAAAGAAAATCTTTCTCCCTCTTTTATCCATAAATTTCGAAAAAATAGAGGAAAAATAAGCAACAATATTTATTTTATTTTAATCACCTTTTTTCAGTTATTGGACTATTTGTTGGGCTACTCAGAGGGGCCTTTTGGAGAATTAAGATTGAACCTTCTAATGGACCTTGAATATCTAATATTGAGCCACAATATAATTCAAGTCCATAAATATTAATTAATCCCACTACATAATTAATATTGCACTATCCATCTTAACCCATATTACAGTCAATATGGCTCTCGGTCATTTTTTCCCGTGTTTAAGATTATCTAGCCCATTAATTAATTCAAGCCACTGAAATAGCTTTCCGTTAATTAATATCTTTTGTCCTTGGTCAAGGAACGTTTCAACATTATTATCCATACCGGAAACTAATTCCACTTGCAAGATTTGGTATGATAAATCTTATGAACCTCCCAAGGGGGCAAATCAAGCAAGCGTACTTGCACACGATTCTTCGTATTAAATCTTAGCAATCACATGTGACCAATAATATTGCCCAAGATAAAAAGTATTGAATCTCTCTGATTCGCTACCCATGATAAGTCAAAGCAATAGTTACCAATCCCACGTGATCCTGTTTAAGGGACGAAGATTAAGAAACAACGAACCACTGAGGTCTAATTCTTCCTTGTTCGGGATTCAAGAATTTATCCTCCTCAGAGGTCCTATTCAACAAGATCAGTATCATGCACTAGTGTAATCTCTTGGTCAAGACAAACCAATCTCGAGTCTTACACCTCAACCTTTTCGCGATGGGTTGTTCATTTCCATCTAGGGTCGTGAATGGCGTACTTTTTTTTAGTTAAGGGGATTATTAATTTAATCTTCGTGATCGGTATCACTAAATTAACTACAATGTAACACGCATTTAATTATTGAGCAGTTATCGATAAATATATGCAACATTCAATCATATTTAAAGCATCAGTGATAAACAATTTATTTCAGTAAATAAGTCTGGAAATTCAGTTTCGATTATACAAAGTAAAAAGCATACTTTTCAGTATAATCCCAACAGTACAGCCATCAGCTATGCCCATGCCTACGCCTCCGTCCCCCGAACATGGTCCTTCACCACCACCCGCTCCGGCTCGCCATCAGATGGTCACACGGTCTCGGAATAACATTTCGAAACCAAACCCGAGGTATTGTCTTGCCTCTTCTATTTCCTCTGATGAGGAGCCTACAACTGTATCACAGGCACTTTCTGATCCTCGTTGGCGTGAGGCCATGTCTTCTGAGTTCAATGCTTTACTTAAGAATGGCACTTGGGATCTTGTGCCTCCAACTGAATCTCAGAATGTAGTTGGCTGTAAATGGGTGTTCAGAATCAAACGGAAACCTGATGGCACGCTTGACAAGTTCAAGGCTCGACTTGTTGCTAAAGGCTTCCATCAACGTCCTGGTATTAACTATTTTGAAACTTATAGTCCTGTTGTGAAACCAGCCACTGTTCGTATTGTACTTAGCATTGCTGTCTCCCGTAATTAGCCACTGCGACAATTTGATGTTAACAATGCCTTCTTGCATGGATCACTTTCTGATGAAGTTTTTATGGCACAACCTCCGGGTTTCTCTGATCATAATCATCCCACCTTTGTCTGCAAACTTCACAAGTCCATCTATGGCTTGAAACAGGCACCGCGCACCTGGTACAATGCTCTTCGGGAATTCTTGGTCTCAGTTGGTTTTGTTTGTGCCAAGTCCGATGAATCTCTCTTCGTCTACAATCATCAAAATATCACAGCTTATTTTCTAGTTTACGTAGACGAGTGGTGACTGAATTGGCATCCAAATTTTCGGTTAAGGGTCTTGGCCCTCTTTCATACTTTCTTGGTGTTGAAGTTCTTCCTACTTCATCTGTTTGCTATCTGTCTCAACGGAAATACATTACTGATTTACTCTTGAAACATAACATGCTCAATGCCAAACCCGTCCAAACCCCTCTTGCCACAGGGGTTACACTTTCCTTGCATGATGGCAGTAAGCCCTCAAATGCTGCCACTTATCGTCAGGTTCTAGGTAGTCTACAATACCTCTTGCTCACAAGACCTGATATTGCCTTTGCTGTTAACAAGCTTTCTCAATTCATGCACGCTCCGACAGAAACTCATTGGGGTGCCGTCAAGCGTCTTCTACGCTATCTAAATGGGTCACGGCATTATAGTCTTCTTTTGAACCAAAATTCACCACTTACTCTTTACTGTTTCACCGATGCTGATTGGGCTAGCAACTGTGATGATAGAACTTCAACTGGAGCGTTCATTGTCTTTCTTGGTGCTAATCCAATATCTTGGAGCTCCCGTAAGCAACAAGCTGTTGCCCGATCATCTACAGAGGCTGAATATCGTGCCATTGTTGCTGCTGCTGCTGAGCTACAGTGGACACGTTCTATTCTTACTGAGTTATCCATACATGTTCCTTCCTCACCAGTAGTTTACAGTGACAATATTGGTGCCACATATCTATGTGCAAATCCGGTTTTCCATCCTCGAATGAAGCATATTGCCATCGACTATCACTTTGTTCGAGACCTAGTCAAGACATCCCAGCTTCGAGTTTCTCACGTCTCTTCTTCAGATCAGCTGGCTGATGCTCTTACTAAACCTCTCCCTCGGAATCGTCTTACTTTACTCATGGACAAGATTGGTGTCGTTAATTGTTCACCATCTTGAGGGGGCGTATTAGGAGTATTTGTATATACTTGTATTTATCGCACATCGGGTTAGCCTAGAATTTACATTCCCTCTGTAATTATACAAATACATATTCTCCAAGTAAATAAAACATCTCAGCATATATTCTCTTCATATTATACCAGCTACATTTCACTTTGAATTTTTGTCAAACCAACTCAGTCCATGTACTTAACTATTCTTATCAAGTTTTAGCCCCTTTAAATAAATCTCTCGTTTTGGACACAAGTCATTTGAAACCCCAATGAAGAAAAAAAAAAGAGTATTTACAGAAAATCATACGTCTTACATATTTATTCATAGAACAGCTGACGGAACTTCGCACGAAAAAAGAGGCTCATTAAAAACGCGTAATGTAAAGTGAAAGTAAAAAATCCTGTTACATGAGAAAGAGTACCCTAACGAAAAAAAGAAATGCAAAAGTAAAGAGAAATCATTAGCCCAAACAAGGAAAAATCAAAACGAAGTCTCGCGTGCAAATTCCAGAAAAGATTTAACCAAATACGAAGGAAAAGAAGAGAAAACATCAAGTAAATTGAAAGACATTGGCTAAGAGTGTTTGCTGGAAAGTCGACAAATATTTCCACCAAATGAAAGTATCGCGTCTAGAATAGGTAGCCAAAGCATATGTTGGAGTATTTCTCTTGGGTCCACCAGGATATCTAAAATTCCTTCTCACTTTCGATTGAGCAGTTGTTGAGTTTAAACAAACATGTGAACACTAAGTGGACACAAACATAGATACAAAATAACATAAATGGTGATTAGAATTTTCCAGTTATTTGTGATATGATATTATTAATTGGTTCTTTGTTTAGGGTATCAGCTCAGTAACACGAAATGAAAAGATCACAATTTATTAATAACATGATAAAGATTGTTCAACGGTAATGATCATACATGAATAATTTTAGCATGTGCTTTTATACATCTGCTCACAAGATTTATCAATCACTCTGATCAACATTAAACCTATTACCAAAATCAATGCACTCAAATTTGCATAAATATGTAATTCTTCTATTTTATTTTATTTTTAATTTTTTGTGGAACATCTAAATTAACAAAATTAGAGTATTGTATATATATATATATATATATAAAATATAAATCTCAAATAAAGTAATTTTGTAAGGATAGTGCTCGCATATCACAATACACAAAACATATAACTATTTATATCATATGCTAAAAAATGAGTTTGCACTAATTAATAATTTTTATTCGACAAACAAATACAAGTTTATGTTATTTATATGAATTTTATTAATTTTAATGGTTGATAATTATTTATTTGAGTATATTGATTTTGACAATAATCTCAATGTTTAGTGATCAGTAACACTTGTTAAGCAATAAGTGTTGGGGTTATACGTAAAGTATGCTTTTACGTAATAACAGACTAATATACTCTTATTTACTAAATGTAAATAACTTATCGTTATTGCTTTAAATATGAATGAATGTTATTTATTTATTGCAAACGGTTCAACATTAGTACAAAGTTAATGTGGTGATACCCGATCACAGAAGATCACATTAACAGTTCCTTGTAAATAAAAGTACAACTTCACAACCTAGATGAAATTGAACACTCCATTGGTAGAGGTTGAAGTACAAAGCTCAGATTGATTTGTCTTGACCAAAAGATTGCACTAGCACATTGTGATGTGCTGAAGAGGACCTACAGAGATGATAAATTCTTTCGTACTGACTTATGGGATGAAGAATTAGACCTCAGCGGTTATTGATTTCTTAATCTCTGTCACTTAAATATGATTGTGTGTAATTAGTATTTATTGCTTTGGTATGCGTTGGGTTTAGAGTCAGAGAGTGATTCTATACTTTGCATTTTGGGCAATATTATTAATTACATGACAATTGCTAAGATTTAACACAGAGCAACATGTGCAAGGAAGGTCTTGTATGATTTGTCCCCTTGATTGGCTCAGAAGTTTTATCATACCAACTTCTGCAAATGTAATTAGTTTTCGGTATAGATAAAAATGTTGAGTTGTCTTTACTCCAAGAAAAAAAATATTAATTAATATAAAGCTTTTCAGTGGCTTAATTAATTAATGGACTACATAATCTTAAACACGGGAAATAATAATAACCTTGGGCCATATTATCGTAATATGAATTAAGATGGATAGTGCAATATTAATTTTATAGTGGAATAAATTAATATTAATGGGTTGAATAATATTGTGGCTAAATATTATAAATTCAGAGCTCATTGGAAGTTCAATCTTAATTCTCCTAAAGGCCCCTCAAATAGCCCAATATAAGTTCAATTAATGAAAAGGAGAAGAAAATATTACTGTCTTTTCTGTTCCATAATTTTCTAAATTAATGCAATAAAATAAAGAAGAGGAATTTTTTTTTTGATTTTCTTGAAAAAAATTTAAGGAAAAAGATAAGTATTCTTGGAATACAAGATTATCTCATAAATTCAAGAAATCAAATCTTGTTTCTTTATTACTAAGATTTTCAAAAATCTTATAATATGAGGAAAAAGATATTTTGTAATTTATATGAAAAATAGAATATATGAGATATATTCAAGATTGTATCTTGGGAAGATACAAAGAAATTTCCCATAACCCTAATTGGGCACAAATTTTCGTCCACCTCTGCTATTATAAATAGATGATGAATTTTTCATCCCCTACCCAATTCCAGTTTTGGAAAAATTAGAAATCCACAAAGTACGTGGTGCAATATTTTTCTTTTCTCTCTTTGTTATAATTGTTCGTGAGAATCCTTCCACCGAATTACGGACAAGGACATGGGACATATTTGAGAAGGAATTTGGGCTGATCCATCTACTCAAAGGTTGTCACTCTGATCAGAGGTATGTTTCCCGTAAACTCCTAATGTGTAGGATTTTACGTGAAATAAATTGTACGCATGATTGTTGTTGGTATTTGGTTATTGAATTAATAGATTAATTCATGTTAGAAATATTTGTTCAATTTAAATATATATTTAATTGCACCTCGAATAGATCTGGTCACCCTAATCCCCAACAATAAGGACATATACTAAAATTTATTTACGTACATAAATTTACCTCAAAATCTTTTCACCATCTTTTTCTTATCATTAATAAGTTGGATCTTTTCGTTCCATGTCTCCGAGATGATACTCTGAAATAGAATAGAAAAAGGAAATTAAAAATTTGCAAGCACATCTTATTAGCCAATTAAGCATCATATCACAAATAATTGAAAACTTTAAGTCGATGTACCTATACAAAGATCCCTCTAGTTCCATCTTCATGTATTTGCTTCCATTGTTGGTTTCAATAAGTGAGAAAATGATGAGATTATTAAATGGAAGGATCATTGAAAAAATGAACTGGAGAAATACAAAAAATTAAGAGATTTATAGAAGAATGAGATCAGAAAGTTTAACTTCAGTAAGCGAGTAAAGAAGTAATGAAATTTTGAGAGATCGAGAAACATTTGTGAAGAAAAGAAGTGGATGAATGAAAAAAAATGAAGAGATTTCGCAGGAGATGGAGATAAGAAAGTGTGATGATTATTAGAATATCACCGTTGATTAGGTGATTGGAAGAATTCCACTATAAATAAGGATATAATTACAACAATAATGACCAAGAATTAATGACCAATAATGACCAAGATCTAATCTATTAATTACATATTAATGACCAATAATGACCAAGATCTAATCTATTAATTACATATTAATTATCCTTAATATATAAATTAATTATCCTTAATACCCCCCGCAAGCGTTGCGTGGGGTGAAGACAAACGCGAAGCTTGGATCGAAGAAGCTCAAAAGCAGGTCGAGGCAGACTCTTGGTGAAAATATCTGCAAGCTGAAGATGAGATGGAACAAAACGTGTGGAAATCTTCCCAGATGATACTAGTTCACGAACAAAGTGGTAGTCCAGATCAATGTGTTTTGCTCGTTTGTGAGCAACTGGATTCTGACTGATAAAAATAGCACTCTTGTTGTCACACAAGAGTTCAGGACGATTGGAGATTTTGACCCGGAGCTCATCGAGAAGATTGGTGAGCCAAACAATTTCCGCCGCTGCATTGGCCATAGCACGGTATTCAGATTCACAACTCGAAGCGAGCCCATCAGAGGTTGTTTCTTTGCACTCCAAGAGATGAGATTTCCGCCAAGAAAAATTGAGTAACCGTAGGTGGATCGTCTGGTTTCAATGCAACGGGCCCAATCAGCATCAGAGTACCCAATGACAGAAGACTCTGGATGCCGAGTAAAGGATAAGCCAAAGTGGACTGTACCCTTCACATAACGTAAAATCCGCTTAACAGCATTAAAATGATCATCTGTCGGTGAGTGAAGAAATTGACTAACAACATTTACAGCATACGATAAATCCGGGCGGGTAATAGTCAAGTACTGAAGGGCCCCGACTAAAGAGCGGTATAAAGTGGGATCGTGGAACGGTGGACCATCACTTACCAAAACCTCTCCAGCGGGCAAGGGGGTGGAAACTGGTTTGGAATCCAATAGTTTTGCCCGTTCCAAAATGTCAGTAGCATATTTGGCCTGACCAACAAAAAGACCATCTGAAGTGTACGAGACCTCAAGACCAAGGAAATAGTTAAGACGCCCCCAAATCCTTAATAGCAAAATTCTTTCGTCTGCGTGCAATGAATGTCTTGAGCATGTCACCATCATTTCCTGTGATAATTATATCATCTAATAAGAGTACATAGAGAATAGAAGTACCTCGAACGAGATAGAACAAAGATGAGTCAGATCGACTCTGGCCAAATCCCAAGCTGAAGAGTTATGTACTAAATCGTTGAAACCAAGCAAGAGGGGCTTGTTTCAGACCATACAACGCCTTCTTTAGACGACAAACATGATCAGGAAAGCGTGGATCAACAAATCCCGGAGGTTGAGCCATGAAAACCGGTTTGTCAAGAAATCCATTGAGAAATGCATTCTTGACATCTAACTGATGCAACGACCACTGAGATTGCACAGCAAGAGCAAGAATAACTCGAGCGAAGAGCGAGACTTGACGATCGGAAATTTGAATGTATGATGAAAATCAGCCCCGGGAACCTGAGTGAACCCCTGTGCCATGAGGCGAGCTTTATGACGCTCAATAGTACCATCGGAATGAAACTTGGTCCTAAAAACCCACTTCGAACCAACAATATTAGTACGTGAAGGACAAGGTACAAGATCCCACGTATTATTTTGACGTAGAGCATCGATCTCTTCCTGCATAGCAGACAACCATTCTGGAGATTTGGCAGCGGATTTGAAACCTCTAGGTTCAGAGCTAGCAGTCAGAGAGGATAGCAAGGCAGTGCAAGAAAGATCAACCGGGTAACGAGGCTTGAACACCCCGGCACGGGCACGCGTCACCATAGGATGGACGGGCCCCGCGACCGGGACTGGTGGATCAGGGACCGCAACAGGAGCGGGTTCTGGGGCCGGATCGGCTAGTGGTGCCAACGGTGGGGCTGGATTAGGCGGCGGCGATGCCAGAGGTGCCGTATGCAGTGGGAGTTGTTCCTCATCATCCAAAGGAATGATGTGAGGATGAGAAACAGGCGGCGATGACACGGGACGGATGGATGGCGGCAGAGGCATGGGCACGATGATAGTACCATCCAAAAAACTTGAGAAATCCAAATTGGACATCGGTGTTGCAGACGAGTTCTCAGAGAAAGGAAAACATAGTTCATCAAATTGAGCATGCCTCGATAAGAAGACCCGAGAAGTAGCTGGATCGAGGCAACAAAATCCCTTATGTGTGCTATTGTACCCAAGAAAGATGCAAGGCCGACTTTTGGGTGCCAACTTGTGTTCAGCATAGTCCCTCAAAAATGGATAAACTCGACAACCGAACGGTTTAAAATTGGCATAGTTTGGAATTGATCCAAAAAGAAGCTCAAAGGGAGACTTGTTAGACAGTACAGATGAGGGCAGACGATTAATAACATAAACTGCAGTGGCAAAAGCATCAAACCACAACGATACAGGAGCATGTGAATGAAATAACATAGAAAGACCTGTTTCAGAAATATGTCTATGCTTTGCGTTACGCCCGCCCATTCTGGCCGAGGAGTGTATGGACACGAGAGACGCGATGAAGAATGCCATGTAGTGACATAAATTCACGCGACTCTAGAATTCACAAATTCGTGCCACCATCACTTTGGAAAACCTTAATTTTTTTCGAAAATCGAAAGTGCGGACAAAAGTATGAAATTTCACCAAAATATCATAAAATTCGGACTTAAGACGAAGGGATAAATCCAAGAGAAACGAGAATGATCATCCACAAAAGCGACATAATATTTAAACCCATCAGACGAAATAACTGGGGCCGGGCCCCACAGATCACAATGGACTAAGTCTGGCATCTGACAAAGACGTTTTTTCATTCAACAGAAAAGGTACATGTTTGCTCTTAGCCAACTGACAAGAGGAACAAAGTGTAGGAGTCGGTAATAAAGAAGTAATAGATAATTGGCCTATCTTTTGCAATAAAGAAATAATAGTAAGCGGGACATGCCCCAAAACGAAGATGTCATAAATCAAAACTGGCCTTCAAGTCTTTATTCCTAATTGCTGCAACTAGCGCCGGGACACCCCGATCAAGCAAATATAAACCTTTATCAACCCTTCCTCGAGCCATAATTTTCTTTGTCACCCCGGTTTCGAATGGCAAAGAACTTATCGAGAGAACACAATGTCAACAGAGGTAATCAAGATCAACTTAGAAATAGACAATAAGTTCTTAGTAATATGTGGCACAACCAATACATCCAACAATTTAACATCCCTAGATAATTTAGAAGTGCCAATATGCGAAATATTTAAAGCAGAACCATTACCAACAATAATGTAACCGTTACGATTGTAAGGCGGAAGGATTCAAGAGCAGATGTCCGATTCATTATATCGTGAAGCACCGAGTCCAAATACCAATCAGAGTGGAATCGTAAATCGACATGAGTGATTAAAGGCCCGAGCAAGATTGGCGGAAATAAAGATTCCGAGCATCAATAAATTGAGGGCATTTATTCAAGATAATGTTCACCATTGATATCGACAACGAGGAGTATAGGTACGACGACCCCCGTTTCCACCCGATTGACCGGTTTGCTACCCTAATTACCACGAAAACCTCATGGATATGTGGGACGATTGTTAGAGTGCTTTGAAAAATTTCGCCTCGTTGTTGAACCCCGATTGCTCAAGAGAAACCGGAGTCGCCCTTAAGTCGACCTTGTCCACACGAGAACGCCACCACCGCACGACCATTGCCCGGTGTTTGAAGCCGTGAACGCCCAAGATGGAGAACCACCTTCCATAAGACGCAACATCATCTCAAACCGACGAGCTTGATGAAGCAAAGTACTAAAACACGTGCAATGTGGTTAGCGCCATTCGAGTGTCAGCAAACGAGGCAAATTGAATGCCTAACCCTCGTAAGAACCAATGGCTTTTATCAATTTCATCAATAGGGCGACCAATTGCCGAAAGTTGATCACACAAGTTCTTAAATTTCCGGCCATAGTCGTCCACCTAGAGATCACCCTTCCGAAGAGAAAGCAACTCCTCACGTAGCTGATGGGTGTGAGAAGCGGATGAGTCGGAGAACGCCGCCAGCAACGTCGACCAAGCCGAATGAGAGGTTTGACAATCCAGAACCTCCGATGCCGCATCCGGAGTGAGCGGCGTGAAAACGACGCTGAGTAATTTCTTGTCTTTCATATGCCACGCAAAAAACGCCAGATTTGGTTGATGGGCGCCATCAATCGTGATTGTAGGGGATGGGGCCACGACTGATCCATCAAGAAATCTCATTAGGTCGAAGCACTCGGCCATATGAATGACTTGACGATACCACATCAAGTAAGTAGAGGGTTCAAGTTTGATCGGTACCATTGAGAGCATGGTATTGACAGGGAGCGGATCGGTGGTGGAAGAGGATGATGCCGCCATTGAAAAACCTGAAGCGTAGGGTTGCGAGAACATAATATTTGCGAGACAATGATACTGGAGGGGACCTGTCCAAAAATCAGTCGAGAAGTTGGAGGGACCAAATTAACGAAAGAAGCCCCAGCCGGAAGAGATGATCGATGGCAGCAGAAAAGTAGATTTAGGATCGTGTTTAGGATCGTGATACCATGTGATGATAATTAGAATATCACCGTTGATTAGGTGATTGGAAGAATTCCACTATAAATAAGGATACAATTACAACAATAATGACCAAGAATTAATGACCAATAATGACCAAGATCTAATCTATTAATTACATATTAATGACCAATAATGATCAAGATCTAATCTATTAATTACATATTAATTATCCTTAATATATAAATTAATTATCCTTAATAGAAAGAAAGAAACGACGGAAGCATACAATGATAGAGAATGCAGAAACCCTAGTGATATCTCTATTTATACAAGTTTTTTTCTGGCCGATAGCTTTCTTAGAACCATATTAATTAGAACTCCGATTGGATGCCCAATGTGAAATTGTGATGGGCCAAGTTTTCATATTTATAAAAGGCCACGGTTATTAGCACCCCCTTTTTAGGAAATGCACCCCCTTTTACAATTAATCACATACACCTGAAAGTTTCAAAAATATTACATAATTTTGAAACAAGTTTACAAAATATATATGTATTCTCGAAAATTATTTCCGAAATATTTCAGGAACCTATTGTAAAGAAATATCAGCAAACTTTTTCGAAAATATTAAAAAGTTTCATAAATATTTTGTCGAAATTTATGTATAATTTCAAAAAATTTCACCGAATTTTTTAAGTAACCTACTATAATCAAATTTCGGCATAAAGTTTCGAAGATACTATAAAATTTCGGTATATATTTTCGAAATATATATGATTTTTCAAAAATTATTTTCAAAATATTTCCAGGACCCTACTTTAAGAGAAATATCGACAAACTTTCTCGAAAATATTAAAAAGCTTCATAAATATTTTGTCGAAATATATGTATAATTACGAAATTATCACCGAATTTTTTAGAATAAGGAAAATGAGTGGTGAACTAATATGGGTGGTGTATTAATCCCAAGAGTGGTGAACTAATTTGGAGGGTGCATTTCCTAAAAAGGGGTGCTAATAACCTGTGCCTTTATAAAATTTGCATAATTTTTGGGCTTGAAAAATCAACATTTCCTTTTCTTATCTAGTTAGGATAGAATTGGGCCCAATACATTTTGCCAAAATAGATTGTCAAATCATATATTTATGTAATTGAATAAATGATTGTATAATATTATTTTCAAAAAATTGACAAAAATGCCCTATATTAATGGTTCAAACTCTTTTTTGCTCTCTCTTGATAAAATTTATTTTTTCCTTTTATGACACATTTATCCTTACTAAAAAGAGTCGCGCATAGGTAATCCATGGGTCGCACGATCCATACGCGACTTACTGGGAGGGATAAACATTAATTTAATAAGGGTAAATATGTCATAAAAGTGCAAACAATATGGTTTTTTTTATCAAGAGAGTGCAAAAAAATAGTTTGAACTATCAGTAAAAGAGTAAGTCTACTGTAAAACGTGTTGATATATAATATAAATTTTATAACATTACACTTACAAATTAATACCACTATACTTATCAACTGTATCTATTACACTTATAAATTAAGATCATAGTATTAAATGTTATTGGTATTAATTTATAAGAATAGTGGTATCAATTTATAAGTGTAATAATATCAACTTCATATTATGAACAAGTTTCACAAGAAAAATTTGTATTAATATAGGGCGAAAACGAATTCGTCCCTACTATTTTTTGTTCTTTAAGTAACTAATTATTCACCTTAATTTGATACTTTACTTTCAGCTGCTCTATATTCTTTTATTTAGCCATTTCCCAACTCAATTCTAAGCAGAAAACTCAAATTTGAAGGTGTTAGTAATACTTTAAAATTTAAATCTTCATTAAAATTTTCCTAAATATTTTCCCACCGCCTTATTTGAGCAAGTCTTTTAAATAGTTTCCCATTAAATTTCTTTTTAAGATTTAATAATTTTTTTCTTATTTTACTTAATTATTCATTAATTTTTTTAATGTGATTTAAGAAATATTAAATTAAAATTTTTAATAATTAGGACTGAAAATGAATTTAGGACTGATTTTAAAAGTGTTGAATTTAGATGCAGAAGTGGAATACCTGTTTACTCAGGGCACTTATTTGTCACGTGTTAATACAGAGAGTACAATTTTTGAATTGTGGCTTTTCAGTAATAGACAATGGTTATAATTTTTTTTAATAGATAGATAAACTCCTTTTCTAGAGGTCCACATAATTTATCCTCGACTAACTCTAGAATACGCAGATAAAAATATTGAGCTTAAAAATTCCTAATAAAAATGAATAAGCTAGAGGATGAAAACGAACATCTACTTATATTCATTATGAATTCGGAAGATAAAATAAATGAAATGCTAATGAAAGAAATTGCAAATCTTATGAGGTGGAAAAATATATACATTTGGTTTTGCTTATAAATGTTATCAAACAATGAATGGGCCTAGTGGGATTCAAAACGTTAGAAATAGTGGATTGGGCCTATTTGTGATTCTACGGCCAGTCACGTCGGCCATAAGTATAAACCCAATAGGTTGGGCCTGTCACTAATATTTGATCCATTCTCCAGAAAAATGATAAAAACGCTTATATGTACAATTATTTTAGCGCCTACACATTAACTATACTTCAATCCTTCGCCAAAGGACTATTGTAATATTAATAATTGTAATTCCTTTTTTTTTTAAGAATATACTTGTAATTCCTTGGTTCGTGTTCTTTATGTTTTTTTACTTTTTATGCATCGTTATTATTTTAGTTTAATTAGGGAGTTCAAATTATATATTTGGTATAAAGTCATGTGCTTGGCGAATTTGTCATAGAGGTTTTTTGAATCTTGAAAGCTCTCAAATGGGTGTTAAATTTGGGTTGTGAACCGATGATTGTGGAGAGTGATGCCAAAAGGGTGCATGATGGGATTAATAGTGGTTCGAGAGATGCTCACCCTTCTCAAAATAGCAAAATGCCGCATAATTGATTAATTAGTTCATGATGATCTGGTCACTTATAATTTAAAAAATTATAAAATACGAAATTATTTTACTTAATAATTTCATAATAATGTTGAAAATTTCGTAAATAAATATTTTTATAGTGAATTATTGATTAAAGTTAAATCAATCTATTTGGGATATAGAGTAAGTCTCGTATGCACTAGGTAAGCGGTGTTGCCGATACGACTCAAATGCATTTTTAAAACAAGCAATTTGTTTCCCTATTTCCAACTTATTCACACTGAAAAATCAAACTTATTTAGTGTAAAATAAATTGTAAATTTTAAAAATGCACTTGAATTGCACGATACACTTGGTGTACAAGACTTTTCCTAGGTATAAAACAAAAATATATTTTTAGCAGCAGCTTAAAAAAAGTAATAATACTCCCTCCGTAGGAACAAAAGTAATATTGTTGGAATCAATTTAAAGTTCCCCGAGAAAATAAATTATCTTCAACACATATCTCAAGAAAATCTCCACAAAACATTCTCAGAAATCTTTTCCCATAGATATGAATCCAAAACACCATATTTTATTGCATCGGTCTTAATGTCGTACCAATCAATGAGAATATGGTGCCAATTTTGTAATATTTTAGATCATGAGCATGAATCAAAATTTGACACCTCTAGGCTAGATATGAATCCAAATCCTCAGAGTTTCTTGCATACCGGTTTTAATCATGCCAATTAATGAGAACATATATGGTGCCAATTTTGACACCTTTGCTTCAAATTTTAATTGCCTACCTAGCTAGCTAAAAACTGCAAACATGCAACAAACTTAATCAATTCAATGTGTGATAGTGTTTATATATAACATTGATAGAATTTATAAATAACAGTGATATATAACAATTTCATTTCATTTCTTAAAATCAAATAAGTGAAATTCATGAGATAATCTCTTATACTATTTTCCCTGAAATAAAAGAGACACTATTATTATATATTCTACATGAAATTATAATAACATATTTAAGGGGTTAAAGATTCGTTGATCCTTCACCGGTCGAACATGGTCAAGCGATTTTTTCAAAAGAATCACACAAAGACAAAAAAGAAAATATTGTTTTGTATTAGTATAAAGACATACATGTGTTACTCTAAACACAAATATGTATTATTCTAAGGAAAATGAAAGTATGTTTGAAAATTGTGTTACTATATGAAATTAAGGGAAGGTTTTGGAGCAGCTGTTCATCAAAGGTTCCGTCTATTTGTAATTTTACTTTCAAAGATTGAATTGTGAATCCTTGAATTGCTAATGGTTTTCTTGTACAGATACTTAACTTGTATTATCTTGTACTAGTACTCCTTACATCCAACACTTTCATTATTTAATGAATTTTTCTTATAAAAATATATATAAATAAAAATGTGTCATTGTGTGAAAAAAAACGTCACTGCATCTATTTCTATGCTTCTACCCCCTTTTGTGTGGGATATATCCATGAAATATTTTTTATAAGTGTATTTCATAATAAAAGGTAGATAGATAAAGGTAGATGAGACCATATTTAGCAATAGGCTTATCTCTTACAAACGCATAGTAAGGTATGATGAAAATATCTAGATGATTCAATTGGCAACTAACGCAAGAAACTCAACAAATAATAATTTAATAAAATTAATTAGTACAAGATGAGGAAGAGGTGTAATGTAAGAATTCCATGAAATGCATTTCCAGTGATGGCGGGATAAGCTAAGTGGGCGAATGGGAGGAGTACGCGTGTCCAGGATCACCATTGGGAGGCGTATCTTTGGAATAAAGACGTGATTCAATTGAATTTCTCAATTGAATAAAACGTGGAATTGGATACTCCTGCTTTACCTACTTTGGCGGCAGAGGTAACAGGTGTGTGGTGGTCGTGCGGCGGCACTAGTGCCGGTGGACGCCGTCCTGGGAGACATGTTCACTCACATGCATCTATCCTTTTCGACTTTTTTATTGCCATGGTTATTATGAAAATAGATTTTTGGTACATCTATCTAGGATGTTTTTTATTTATCGGACAAGTCACTCGAAAAAATAACCTCACTTTAAGATGTGATACAAATTTTCTGGACTTCTATTTGTTATAGGAACTGCAATTATGGTAGAATACAAAAAATTGTACATAAAATCTTCCGTCATACTTGTTCAATGTATGGATCTCAATTCATATTAATATTGTATCATTCATTCATTGATACAATTATTTTTATAAATTAATATCATTATATTTGCACACATAAATGCTATATATATAATGTTAGTGTATAAGTATAAATAATATATATCAATTGATAATTGTTATGATATTAATTTATAAGTGTAATAATATTTCAACGGGGAGTGACTCAAACTTAATGTAACATGTACATCTTAAAAATTAAGACCCTTTTTTTAAATACATGCAAGGCCTCGTGTAGGAAGATGAGCTAATATATAGTGTTTGAATCACAAATAGTTCCATAACTTTGGCCTCAAATAAATTTAATTTCATAAAATTTTTTTGTTGTTGATTTAGTTTCAATAACTTTGACAATGTCCAATTTTAGTCTCAAATCGGTCGAAACAACGTCGTTTTGCCGTTTTTATTTGGGGTTTTCCGACGGATATTGTTACTTGACTGCCACGTGTATTTTTAAGTGTGTTTGACTAATTCTTGTCGTTAATTCTATTTTAATTTTAAGTTTTAAATTTTAATTGTATATGTATGAAATTCCAGCTGCTAAAAAAAAAATACATGTGGCAGTGCCGTCACAGCATCCGCTGGAAAGCCCCAAATAAAAACGGAAAAACGACGTTGTTATTAGACATCGTCAAAGTTATTGAGACTAAATCAATAACAAAAAAACTTATGAAATTAAATGTATTTGAGACAAAAAAATATGGGATCATTTGTGATTCAAACTCTAATATATATATGTCATGTTGATGTAGTGGTTATTCAAGGATGAGACAGGGGATCTCATGTTGCGTTTCAGGATTCTTTTTCTGATTACTAGGTGTAGTCGGGAACTTTCATGTTCAGATGATGAAATTAAAATTAATGAAATAGACATTTGTTTGTTGTTTATGTGTTGTGTTGGAAAAACTGGCAGATTTGTATTTGAGAGCTATATGTGTTGTGTTGTGTTGTGTTTAGGGTGGTGTTTCCCTTCAAAATGGTCCAACAATTAAAATCAGGTAGTATACATCGAAATCTAAAACGTCCAGCTTATAAGACCTCTGTTTCTTAATATATATCTCGTTTTATCCATTCACACAAACTAATTTTCTCATTAATCAAAGTATCATTATATCTATCTAGTTGTCATAAAAAATAAAAATATCAAAAGACTCATACAGTTATTTATTTATATAAATCACAACTAATTAAAAATTTATTAGTGGAAGTAAAATGATATATATGACAATGACAAAAACTCATATGGAACGGTCGCATGTATGAGACGGGGTACAACTTAGCACAAATCACACTCATCCCTCCCAAATTGTTAAAGCATCAATGTCCAACTTATACCTCGTCTCACCGTGAGACAGTCTCATACATACAAGTGTGCTTGTATTGCAATATGTTGTAAAATTATTTTTTACGCCGAGCGCTCATCTAGTTTTCTATAAAATTGGACAGTTAATAAGAAAGACTAAGTCTTTGTATGCACCAAATGCATCGTACACTCCATAGTGTATTTTAAAATCATGCAATTTGTTGCACTGAAATATGTGTTATAACTGATGCGAGAAAGATATAAAAACGATAAACCGAATAAACTGACACCGACAACAATATACAACTCAAATGAGAATATATAAATAATAATCCCTAACTGACTGAGCCTAAATTAATAAGCTCAAAAGTGAAACCGACGGATGCACTTGTATCAAAGAGACCTGGGCTTCTTAAATAACATTAGGAAGCCCTTCACCTTTTTCCACAATCCGATGTGGGATAGAATAAGACTTCTTATAGGATTAGGAAGTCCTCCAACTTTTGATACAATCCGATGTGAGATAAAACAAAATTTTTTTATTTTACACAATTCCAACAAATCTCCACCTTGGTAAAATAACAGAAAACATCATCGTCTCCACCTTGACTTGAATCCTCTCACAGATCAACAGATGCACCATAAAAATACCAGACGTACGAGCAACTCCTCGTAAACAAATTCACCCCCAAAACATGGCAACTAACAGCTTGTAATATTTAACAAGTTCAAACAGTGTTGAAACTTGTTATTTGGAACCGGTTTGGTGAACATATCAGCTAAATTATCAGCAGTCCCAACTTTCTTCACCTTAACCCTCTTCTCACTTCTCAGAAAATGATACCTGACATCAATATGTTTTGTTCTCTCATGATGAACTTGATCCTTGGCTAAACATATTGCACTCAGACTGTCACAGAACACAGTTGTATAATCATGATATAGGCCAAGATCACTAACCAGCCCTTTCAACTAGATTCCCTCTTTGGCTGCTTCAATCAAGGTCATGTACTCTGCCTCTGTAGTAGATAGAGTAACTGTAGGTTGCAAAGTTGCCTTCCAACTTACAACAGAACCACCAAGAGTAAAAGCATAACCAGTCATAGACCTTACATAATCAGAATTACAGTAACCTGCAACTAAACAGTTTATATCACCTACATAAATGAGACCGACATCACACGTACCTCTAAGGTACCGAAATATCCTCTTCACAGCTTGTCAATGTTCCTTTCCAGGTTGAGCCATAAAACTGCTGACAACACTAACAACATGTGCAAGATCAGGTCTTGTACAGACCATAGCATACATCGAATTCCCTACTGCACTAACATAGGGAACCCGAGATATCTACTCATTCTCCTCAGTAGATTTAGGAGCGAAAGCGACAAACAAATAAATATTTACAGCACTTGGAGTATCAATAAGTTTAGTTGTAGACATACCAAACCTTAATAATATCTTCTAAATGTAATCCTTCTGTGAAAGGAAAAGCTTCTTCTGACTTCTATCCCTATGAATCTTCATTCCCAAATTCTGGGCAGCACCCAAATCTTTAATCTCAAACTCATCACTGAGAAGACCTTTCAGCTTCTGAATATCTGACTTGTTCTTTGCAGCTATCAACATATCATCAACATATAAGACCAAATAGATAAATGAATCATCTTCCAACTTGTTATGATACACACAACTATCATATGGACTCCTATTGTAGCCAAGATGTGTCATATAGCCATCAAATCTCTTGTACCACTGCCTTGGAAACTATTTTAGCCTATATAAGGACTTCTTCAACTTGCAAACGTACTCTTCCTTCCCGGGAACTTGGAAACCATCTGGTTGGGTCATGTATATCTCCTTATCCAACTCTCCGTGTAGAAAAGTTATCTTCACATCGAGTTGTTCAAGTTTCAGGTCCTGATATGCTACCATTTGAAGTAGCACTCTAATAGAAGTATGTCTGACCACAAGTGAGAAAATCTCATCATAGTCTACTCCCTCTTTCTGATGGAACTCCTTAGCAACGACTCTTGCCTTATACCTGATACCCTCAACATGTGATATTCCTTCCTTCTTCTTGAAGACACATTTACATGTAATAATCTTTCTCTCCGGAGGCTTCTTGACTAACTTCCAAGTCATATTCTTGTGAAGTGACTCAATTTCATCTCCCATGGTAGCAAACCATTGTGTAGACTCTATACATGTAACAACTTCTTTGTAGGTGGATGGCTCATGAGAATCCACCTCTTCAGCAACCTGCAATGCATAATCCACCATATCCTCAAACCTATATCGTTTTGGAGCCTCAACTCCAATCGTTCTAGCTCGATCAAGAGCTATATTGTATGGTCTTGTCTCAGATGGTTGAGATTCTGGTGGTGATGCATCTTTCAGCTCGATGTTAGAATGTGAGTTTTATTCTCCATCTTCCTTTTGTGACTCACTTTGTTCCACCTGTTTGTCAACACTGTTGTTTTCTGATACAACGATAGACTTCACAGTAGGGTTAAACATAGAATTCTCATAAAAAATAACATTTCTACTAAGTATGACTTTGCTTTCTGATGGAGACCAAATTCTATACCCCTTAACACCGTTTTCATAGCCCACAAAAACTCCTTTCTACGCCCTTGGCTCCAATTTACCCTCATTTACATGATGATAAACAGCACACCCAAAAACTCTCAAATTTGAGTAATCTGCAAACTTACCAGACCACATCTCATAGGGTGTTTTGAGATTGATATCGGTGTGAGGTGCACGATTTATCAGGTAACATATTGTGTTGACCGCTTCTGCCCAAAAATTTTGGGCTAATTTAGCATTAGAGAGCATGCATTGAACTCTCTCCAGAAGTATCTGATTCATGCGTTCTGCTACACCATTTTGTTGTGGTGTATCTTGTACCATATGATGTCTTGCGATCCCTTCATTCTTGCAAAACTCATTGAAATCAGAAGAACTGAATTCCAGACCGTTATCAGTTCGCAGCCTTTTGATTTTCTTCCCTGTTTGATTTTCTATCAACACCTTCCATTGCTTGAAACTCTAGAAAGCTTCACTTTTATGCTTCATCATAATTACCCAAGTCATTCTTAAGTAGTCATCAATCATAGGCACGAAGTATTTATTGCCTCCTAAAGATTCAACACGAGAAGGACCCCAACAATCATAATGGATGTAATCAAGTGTGTCTTTGTTCTATGAATTGCCTTGGGAAACTTGCTACGATGAAGCTTCCAAAAACACAATGCTCACAGAAACCAAGATCAGTGACCTTGTGGCCACCAAGAAAATCCTCTTTCGACAGAATTTGCATCCCCCGTTCACCCATGTAGCCAAGTCTCATGTGCTATAACTTAGTCAAGTCGTCTTTGTGAATTTTTGATGATGCAACAACAACATAATCAGATAGCGTTGAACCTTGTAGAAAATACAAAGTTCCTCGCTTCACACCTTTCAGAACCACATTAGAACCCCTGTAGACATACAAAACTCCACCTTCACCTCTGAAACTGAAACCCTTACCGTTTAAAAGACTAAGTGATATCAGATTCTTCGTCATTTGTGGAACATGCCTAACATCATTCAATGTGCAAAATTTACCATCACGTGTCCGTAATTTAATTGAGCATATTTCAACCGCCTTGCAAACTGAACTGTTGGCCATAGAAATATTGTCTCCATCCACTTGTTCGTAAGTTGTAAACCACTCTCTGCGTGGACATATATGATAAGATGCCCCGGAATCAAGAAACCCACACATCAGTGTGATGTGTATGTCCATTAGCAAGTAGGACTACATCCTCCTCGGAGTTGGTGTCATCTCCTTCAGCAACAGCAGCAGTACCTGCTTTGCTTTCCTCTTTCCTTTTTTTCTTCGGACAATCATTTTTCCAATGACCTGACTCTTTGCAGTAGTTAGATATCTTCAGGTTTAGGACCCTTAGACCCAGGCTTCTTGAATTTCTTTTTCCCCGATTTTCCAGGTCCCTTGTTCCCACTAGCTACTAGTCCAGCGGCATGATTTCCTGATCAAAAAAAAGTCCAGCGGCATGATTATCTGAACTTCCATCACTCGCCTTATGTCGCAACTCTCTAGTATGCTGAGATGATCTGATATCTTCCAAAGACACAGTGTCTTTCCCAACAATGAAAAACTGCACAAAATTCTCATAAGACAAAGGTAGAGAAACCAACAGAATTAAAGAAGCATTCTCATCATCAACTTTAACATCAATATTACGCAATTCTAATAGAATTATATTCAATTGATCCAGCTGTTCACGAAATGACTGACCTTCATGCATACGCAAACTGAACAGACGTTGTTTCAACAACTTATTGGTTAACGACTTCGTCATATATAGACTCTCCAACTTCAACCATAAATCAGCCGCAATTTCTTCCTCTGCGACTTCAGTAATGATGTCATTTGCGAGACACAACATGATTGATGAGTGTGCCTTCACCTCCACAGTGGTCATCTCAACATCTTCTAAATCCACCGTCTTTTTCATCAACGGTGCACACAGTCCTTGTTGTTTCAACAAGGCACGCATCTTGATCTGCCATAAACTGGAACTGTTCTTCCCCGTGAACTTGTTAATTTTTACGTTTATCCCACCCGTCATCTTTCTCGCCAAATTGCAGAAACCCCCAACAAGGCTCTAGATACCAGTTTGTTATAACTGATGCGAGAAAGATATAAAAACGATAAATAAACTGAATAAACCGACACCGACAACAATATACAACTCAAATGAGAATATATAAATAATAATCCCTAACTGACTGGGCCTAAATTAATAAGCCCAAAATCGAAACCGACTGATGCACTTGTATCAAAGAGACCTGAGCTTCTTATATAACATTAGGAAGTCCTTCACCTTTTCCCACAATCCGATGTGGGAAAGAATATGACTTCTTATAGGATTATGAAGTCCTCCAACTTTTGATACAATCCGATGTGGGATAAAACAAAACTTCTTTATTTTACACAATTCCAACAATATGCAACTTGTTTATATTGAATCATGCAATTTATTTTTTGTATTAATAGTTACACGATTCAATGTAAATAAATTGCATGCATATTTCAGTGCAACAAATTGCATGATTCTAAAATACTCTATAAAATGCACGGTGCACCTGAGTCATATAAAACCCGCTCAGTATAATTCTTTTTTTAATTAGTCATAATCGAACCGCCTTCCAATAATCAGCAACCTCAATTTCTACATTCGAATCCTTCAAAAGTCAGAGCAAAATACATCATTCATAGTCCACGTCTACATATTTAGATATGGAAGAAGAAAATGTGCAATCCCCTTTAATGCTATTAAATATATATATATATATATAATATTTTAATCTTCACAAATATTACAGGTGGTCTACAACAATTGGACAATCCCATTCAAAAATCACCAAGAAATTGACTACATATCCTCTGCAGACAATCTCTATATTTAGGAACCCCCAACCTCCACCCACCCCCCAAGTTACTATAAATATAAAGGGTCATGTAAGGCTAAGCTTCACCGCTAGAAGTGTTACTATTGTGTAAGCACGCAAACACTTGTTGTCTGATTAACTAAGCTTGTGACACCTCCACCATGCATTCTTCCATTATCATATCTCTCCCTCCGTTTCTACTTAACCTTCAAATGATCTTTATAGTGTTACTTCCTCTTCTGCTCGGCTTTCTCTTGTTATGGCGGCAGCCGCCACACCGCCGCCGCCTTCCTCCGGGATCCATGGGCTGGCCGTACATCGGAGAAACCCTCAAGCTCTACACCCAACACCCCAGCACCTTCTTCTCCATTCGCCAAAAATGGTAATTAATATAAGTAATTAATCACCAGGTGTGAGTTAAATTAATTTTTGATCCCACAGGACATGGTAGGTCACGATTTTGGTCTCAACACCTACCACTTTGTCCCAAAATTATTTTTTCATGCAGTTTTGGTTCCACCATTACGTTTTCCGTTAAAGTCAGGTGCAATTTTAATCCCACATGACAAGGTTTATGAACAGAAGTGCAGTTGAACTTAACGGATTTCGTAACGGATGACAAAAATACATGAAAAAATTCTTACGAGACCAAACTGGTGGGTAACGAGACCAAAATCGTGAGGGTCCCGTGGGACAAAAATTGAATTTAACTCCACCAGGTGAACCATGCATTCACTTGCATTTTTCTTAAATATAGAGTATTAATTGTTTTCATTGAACAATATTAATTGATTGATATTAGTTGTTTTAACTGAACAATATTAGTTGTGTAATGGTTGATTTTACTGAACATTATTAGTTGGTCAATTATAATTTGTTTCATTAGATAATATATATTAGTTGTATTTCTCGAAGATATTAGTTATTTCACTAAAAAGTATTAGTGTGATATTAACTAAATTTGTTGATAAAATTAGGTATGGGAAGATATTCAAGAGCCATCTATTAGGGTGTCCATGTGTGATGATTTCAAGCCCGGAAGCAGCAAAGATGGTGCTTGTGAGCAAAGCTAACCTTTTCAAGCCAATATACCCACCAAGCAAACAAAAGATGATTGGACCTCAAGCACTCTTTTTCCACCAAGGTCAATACCACTCTTTGCTCAAGAAGTTGGTTCTCTCCGCCTTCACACCCGCCGCCGTTAGAGCCTCCGCCGCCGCAATCCAAAATATTGCCCTCAATCTTCTTTCCAAATGGGAAAACGCCACTTCTCCTATATGCACTTTGCATCAAATGAAAGAGGCAAGTATATATTAAATTTCAAGCAAAATTTTATGTAAATCAATTTACCATGAGTTGGTTTACGTACATTATTAGTTGTTTTATTAAAATGTACTCCTGGACCTTCCGTCTCATACAAAATAATTGTTTCCTATCATTGAAATTTTTTAAGAAGTCAGTAGGATGATAAAACTGTTTTACATTAAAAAAAAAATTAATTTGCGTTTATTTAATTGTTTTACAGTATGCTTTTGAGGTGGCCATGATTTCAGCGTTTGGTGAAAATCCAGAACCGGAAACTCAGGGAATTAAACGTTTGTATCAAGTATTGGAGAAAGGCTACAATTCAATGCCTTTGGATTTTCCAGGGACTCTATTTCACAAAGCAATGAAGGTAAATTAATTAATTAATATTGAGATATGTGTTGAAATAAGACTCTCGTCATTCACGTGTACAACGTTCATATGCCTCCACGTCTAAATACGCATATCTACATTTTTTTCCTAGTACCCAAGATGCACACGTATTTCACCATCATAGGTAGCCTCTTTATTGAAAAATAAATATATATATATATATATATATATAATATTCTTCTGAGCATTTGTATGTACACCACTAGATGTGCATTTATGATGTATGAACAAGATGAAATAATTAGTTATATACATGACATCGCATGTGTAAGGTAGTGCCCGTTTGGAATTTTCGTAAATCCAAACTAGGTTTACTTAATTTATTATATTATTTTGAGATAAAATAGAGTAAATGTTTTTTTACAGGCAAGGAAGTCATTGAATGAGGTATTGAGGAAAACAATTGACAATAGAAGAAAAATAGGGAAAATTGATGGAGGATTGCTGGGAATTTTATTGGGATCTCAGAAACAACAGAATGAATTAAGTGATTGCCAAATAGCGGATAACATAATTGGAGTAATATTTGCAGCTCATGATACAACAGCAAGCGTTCTTACGTGGGTGCTCAAATACTTACACGATAATGTCCATGTCCTCGAGGCTGTCACGGTACTTAATTATCTCACGTGTCGTGAAATACGATTTATTAGTTAAAAATATGTGTGTTACGATATAGACCACATTTTTCTCTTTTCTCACCTCAATTTTACTCCCTCTATCCCAATTATATAAGTTTATTCTCCTTTTATGAATGTCTTAAATATATATGTTTGTTTTTACCTTAAAGCTAAAAAATTAAGTAATACATTAATATATAATAATGTATACTATCACATTTCAGAGGGAGCAAGAAGGACTTGGACACAGGCTAGAAGAAGAAGACAAAAGGGGGCTTACATGGGATGACACTCGACATATGCCGCTGACTAGCAGGGTACTATTCGTGTTAATATTGTGTTGGGTTGTATCACGTCTCATACGAGTTTGTCCCGGGAAAATTAATTTTAAAAAAGATGGCTTCGCCCGGACTCGAACCGGAGACCTTCAGTGTGTTAGACTGACGTGATAACCAACTACACCACGAAACCTACGTTAACTTTTTTCTAATTAATGTACTTGTTTAGGTAATACAAGAAACGTTAAGAAGTGCAAGCATTCTTTCATTTACATTCAGAGAGGCAGTTGAAGATGTTGAATTCCAAGGGTATGTTATCCCCAAAGGTTGGAAAGTTCTCCCTCTCTTCAGAACCATTCATCACAACTCCGATTTCTTCCCTCAACCAGATAAATTTGACCCTTCAAGATTCCAGGTAATTTTATTTTTTTAACATATATTAATTTTAAAATATGAGCAAGATTCTTGGAGTGGGACCCTTATCTATATATATATCCTCTTTATCATAAAAATATAAGGTTGACAATGTTTCGATGATTATACAAACCTTCCTCCATCTTTGGGCCTCTGCCCTTCCGCACAATAAAATCTCTATGTAATCACACCACGTGAGCTACTCTTGTAGTCTAGCAACCTTTTATGCGTATGCGAGTAACGTTTCAGCGCACCAATTGTACCTGGTCCAATTTTGTCCTTATAATTTGATTAAAAAAATATTATCGAAGTTGTTTTTCTTTTCATGAATTAAATTTTAGTCACAATTGCATCAGTTGCATGACGTATGAAAAATAACTTTTTTTTATTTTAACGAATCAAAATTTAGTCAAAATTGAGTTATTTACACCGTACAACTAGTGCATATAAGTATTTCTCATTTCTCACTCGGTTCATGGAGTATATACCCTTATATTTCGACATGTACATAACATATGAAGTGAGATGATAATTTATATAGGTTTCATTATATATGATTGGTAGTGCAGGTTGCTCCGAAACGTAACACGTACATGCCGTTTGGTAATGGTGCGCATTCTTGCCCCGGAAGTGAACTTGCTAAGCTCGAAATGCTTATCCTCATTCACCATCTCATTACCACTTATAGGTTCGTACTCCTTTAATTTGACTTTGACTTTATATATAACACGTCTGCATTCAACTTTCTAAACACGTAGCTAGCTAGTCACTAATTATAATTTATATATATGTATTAATGTCAAAATTGCTTTCCTTTTCTCTTGTTCATGTATTCTTTCAGAGGTTAGATTTTTTTTTTTTAAGAAAAATCAGATCTGGTACCACCTCACATAATGTGTATATGTAGTTTATTAATTTTGCAAAGATAGTATAGGAAGAATGTACCCAAAGATTTAGTGCATATTTACACGTGCAATCTGGGACTACATGTGGAATCAAATCTTAATTAGGGGAGTATTGGTTTGGACCACCCTTTTTTTTTTTTTTTTTTGGGGGGGGGTGGGTGTGCGTACAAGGAGGTGGTCCTAAAAGCTTAATTGAGAGACCATATAAGTCTTGATTTTTATTGAGGATTTGGAAGGAAGGTAGAAAAGCAAAAATAGAAATGATCACCAAAACAATATATATTTAGTCAATTATAACAGCTATTTACAAATTACACAGGTGGCATGCATGCACCAATTCAAAATTCAGGCTACGTTAATCTTTGAAAAATACCACGACTTTGTGAGGCAATGAGTGAGTGAACCCACATTTTCGATTTACCACATAATATCTGGAAGAAAAAAAGATACAATTATTGGTTGATTTTTTCGGTGAATTTTGTAGTAGAAAACTACTCAAAGGTCGTAATTCATAAGAAAGTGATTTATTATGCATTTTTTTCTGAAAATAGCTTAGCAATTTTAACGTTATTAATTCTAAATTCTTGTAATTGATTTTTGGGATCAGATGGAAAGTGATTGGGGATGAAGATGCAATAGAATACAGGCCATTTCCTGTGCCAAAAGGAGGATTACCAATTGAGGTCACTCCATGTAAAAATAACTAGCTAGCTACTTCTGGGATATTCAATCAATCTTGGAAATACTATTTTTTTTTAATTATGAAAAATTGTAGAAATTAATGAAAGGGGGAAAACAAGGATGGGGGACAAAATGTCCCCTGTTCTATGCGCCCTTACACCGTTATTTTCTTCATTGTAATTCATTTTGTACTTGTATATAACAAACCCCTTTTTGTTTCTACAGTATATCGTTTTGTAGGCAAAATTGCCTTTTGTGTTTAAAATGTATATTAGCCAGTTAGATTTGAATTGGAGTATAACTATATACATACTGTTACCAATAGAGTTGTGTCATGTATTTATTATGTTAAATACTCCTTTTGTTTCATATTATTTGTCGCTCTTAATTAAACTTAAAAATTTTATTTCAAAAAAATTGTTGTTTTTATTTTTAAAATTTCTCTTTTTAATAAAAAAAAATATTTTTTCCTTCCTCCCTCCCCTTTCTTTTCTTTTTATTGAAGTGTAAATCTGTTAAAATTTTATATTTTTTAATTTTATATGGAACATAAAAAATCACAAACAATGTGAAATGGAGGAAATATCATTTGGAGTGTATTGATGAAATCGAAATACTTTTTTGTATAAATATCTAGAAAAATTGTTAGTAGGTACAAATTTTTTATATAAATTATTAATAGTTACAAATTAATGAAATTGCATATATAGTCAAAGTTGCACGCGAAAGTATAAATATATATATGAGTAACACTTGTGTGCACCAATTGCACAAGATGCAATTGGATTCAATTTTAATTTGGATGAACAATCTACACCCTAAACACTAAATCATGACATATTTGGGCCGGGTGAACCATGAACCACTCGAGCCGAGTGAACCATGAACCCCTCAGATAGGGATCGGGCCCAGGCCGGGCCAAAAAAAAAAAGACACTTGAATTGAAATCCAATTGCATCACATTAAAATTGGTGTAAATAGTACAAAAAGAGAATTTGCATACATATATATATCTATGTATATATAATTATTTTGTGATTATTAATAAATTATAATCATGAAATATACACATGGGCGTGTTACACTGTTTGCCGATATGCTAAGTTTTCGAAATATCTAGCCTGTGTGTGTTACATTGTTTGCCGCAAATGAATATTTTTTCCTTTCATTTTTTTAATATGAAAATGTGCATATCCCGAGGCCACGTTTATAGTGGCAAGAGCACAATTTGATTATGGGGATGAATATATTTTGTTATTTGTTTAAGAATCGAATACAGCTGGTATTGATAGGAACGATGATATGACACTAGTTTGTGTTTTGATTGTTATGTAGATATTGTTGGCGTTGGAAATTTTATAACCTCGATTCAGTATATGCATTATTAAAATATCAATACCGAATGTCTTCATTCATTAATTACTGAGATATAGATTTTAGTAAATCATTATGTAGGGACGAAATGGGATGTAATACCACAGATTCTGCAGTTTGGATCGACTATCATGAGGCCGTAGTTTATCTCATATATTATTCATATATAAATTCTTTTTATGAGACGTAAACAAGTGTAAGTTACAAGAACCTAACATATAACTTTTTTAAGACAAAAACTCGTTATATATCACTGTCTAGCATACCACGGTTTACTACTCTCTTCACCCCAAAATTATGCTAAGAAAGCTGAAACATGTTTTACAGAATTATAGATTAAATACATTTATAGACATAATTTTTTTTATCTTTATCGTCCAACAATCACTTAATTACTCAAATTATCATTATATTTTACTCACAATCAATTATGTTATTTATAAAAGGACTTAATCTACATTTACTTAAAACCTGTTTTAACCTTCTAAACATATTTTTGGGGGACAGAGGTTGTAATTTTTTTAAAAAATAATGCATAATATCAAAGCATATATATTTTAAACGATAATACTTCATATGTTAAAACGTGATCTGATATTTTAAAAAATGATACTTTAAAGATGAAATTTTAATATACTGTGAATTGGGTTCACACAAGGCTCATTATTTTTTTTAAATACTTGATTATTTTTTACGACGACGAGTCATGACAATGAGGTCTTAATTGTCATTAATTCTTAGACTCCACTTGAATGAAAGGATTTGAAAATGAATTTGAAATAAATTGATTTATAAATTCATGGATTTCAAATCACTTGTTTGAATTCATAATAGATTTATAAAAGGATTTATCAAATCCATTGATTTAAGAACCATTGTTTGACAAAATTAATTTCAAATTATTATTTTTTATTTATTATATAATAAATAATAAAATTACAACTTCTCTCTCCTCTCCCTCTTACATCTCTCTAAAAATTATATATATATTTTTTATAATTTTTTTAAAAAACTAAAAAACTACTTTAAATAAATATTTTTTCTTAATTAAAAAAAAATATATTTTTTACATTTAAAAATAAATATTCTGTGAATTTTATTAAAAAATTAAAGAAAAAAAACAATTTTTTTAAAAAAAAATATTAAAATAATATTATTATTTTTGCGAGGAACTCAAGAGAAGAGGAGAGAGTTGAGTGAGAGTGGATTTGTCAAATGACACTAATTGAGAATAGATTTGTAAATCCTCTCATTTATATTTAAAATTTTAGATCTCAAAATCCATGGATTTGAAATCAATTTTGCATCCAAACACCACAAAAGATTTGACAATGAATTTATATAGATCCAAATCCCTCCATCCAAATGGGACCTTAAATAATTCCTTAATCAATTATACGAGTTTATGTCTTTTAGAGTAAATTAAAACACAATTTACACTCTCAAGTACAAAAACTTAAATGACTTAATCACAAATAAAAAATTCACACTCTTGCAATCTAATATAAACCTTTGAACAATTGCAAATAAATTATCACTTTTATATATTATTACAAGTTATATTTATAAACAATATTTTTTTGCATTTGAATCTGACGTGACAAATCGATATAGCCACTTGCATATGAAAAGTCTATTAGGATTGTCATGTAAGAGAAACGGGCACAAAGAGAATTGATTGCCTATAAGCCTAACTTGCAGCAAAATTTAAAAATGGTAATTTATTTGTAATTATTCAAAAAAATAAATTAAATTGTAATTGAGTGAAAAGTGGTGATTTTATTTACAATTAAGTCATCTTAAATTTGATTGTTAATAATCCATTGCTATGACCCAAGAGGCGCGCACATAATTTAAAAAAAATGGTGACAGAGGGCTCATCACTATCGTCCAATCCGAAGATAATTCTACACCACTTTAATATACTTATCACATGAAAGGATAAGAGGATCTTTTTGATTTGTTTGTGGGGGTGTATCATATGAATCTTGTAAAAAACTCATAATGCCATGATATTTTGTAAAGAGAAGAACGAGATCAAAGATATTATAGATGACATCAAACTAAGACTTTGATTTGGAGTTGGATAATTGCAAAAGGAAACACAAAATTTCGTTCAATGAATTAATGGAGTATTAATCTTAAAGCTATTCTTGTTTTAACAATTTGTGTAAAACATATTATATCCTTGGAGATCAAGGTTGGACTTGGTCTTTTTTATTGGTATATCATCATTTGATTCATTGTATTCGGTGGCTACTTCTCAATTCTCATGCCCATCTTTATTAATGAAAAACTAAATCGATCAATAATCATCAAGGGCAGCAATTTTCCAATTTATTATGTATTGTCTTGCCCCAAATATCAACTAACCTAAAGGGACGTCCATGGTCTTAGAAAGACCCATGTGAGATATTTCCCTTTAATGGCCCATTAGCATCAGCCCACGGTTATTGTCAGAAAAATTGGGCCATATCTACTAAATAGGCCCACATAAATAATTTTGCTTCAACCCAAAAATAAAAGCAGAAGACAGTGTGAATATTTTCTTCAGATTTCGTCGATCAATATTTCCTACTAGTGTTCCGTTGTGTGAAACTTTATTTATCCAACCAAAACCATCCATGAAATATGACAAATAACTATGAATAATTAACTCATTTCAGAAAATTAAATTAAAATTTTCACAAAGCATGCATCTTATGATTAAACTTCCAATTATTAGCATCTAAAAATCACTTCCAGCAGACTTTTCTGTATTAGCTAATGTTGAACGGTTATAGAAGTCATCTTCGAATTCGCAACAAATCCTTACTAAATTGAGCTTAAGATTGTCGGTTTTGTTGTGTAGATTTATTAAATTATAGCATTGAAAGGTATTTTATTAGCGGCTTAATATCAACGTGTGGGTGGGGTTTTGCATGTTAGGATTTTTAAACTGCAATTATAGAGAAATTAAGAGAAAACAAAATTAAATAACACAGATTTGATTATTCAGTTCGTTAGGAATGACTACGTCGGGACACTACCAAGAGAGATTTACTAATATTTTGGTGATAGCAAATATAATAAATCAAATAAGTATTTATGAGCGAAATTAGGTTAAAACCCTAAAAAGCTATTCTGGTCGAATTTGCTTTAAAAAAAAACCCAAAATTGAGACGTGATGCAATTGATCAGACTTCATAACTCAACATTGCAAACATAGGGCGTTTGCAAAAAAGAAAAAAGAAAAAGAAAACAAGAAACTTGCTGAGCCAAAGAGAAAAGGTTGCAGAAGGAATTAATTCCCCTTGGTTGAAAGTATCAATTTCCCTAACTAAACTATTAAACAAAAGTTGGTTTTAGGAAAAAGGTTGAAAGACAACCGAAAAGAAAATAATAAACAAAAATATAAAACTTTTCAAATTGAATTCTGGACGAGACGGTGGCGAACCATTAATCCTAATTTCAATTTGTCCGCTTCTTAAACTAATTAAGGTCGTTGAATTGAAGGATTACAATTTTCCCTGAAAAATGTTGAGTAAATATAGTTTTACACGATACTAAACCAACAAAGGCTCGAAAAAGATCTCGAACATAACACGTGTCGATAGCTCAGATAAGTCGGGACTGACTACGCCATTCTTGAAATAATATATAATTAAATAATCCTAGAAGTTATAGTATTTATTATTATAATTATAAGAAGGGCATACGCGGCAAATCTGGGCCTCGTGTTGTTGAACGCGTGTCAAAGTATAAAGTGCCATTAATATAAAGAGGTCATTAATAAGCAGGGAACACTTTTTTTTTTTTTTTTTTTTAAGACAAAGATGAAATATCATTACAGAGTACAAGGGGTACTTTAATTCCAAAGTAAACAAATACGACAACTCAATCTAAAGGTTTACGGGGAGACAATCAAAAGGATGATGTTCCCAAGATACAAACGGGGCATAAAAGGATAACGGGTAGTGTGATCTAATCCATTTCCATGAACAGAACTTAATCTCACCTAAAAGTTTCTCCAATGAGTAGATACTTTCTTTGAACACTATCTCATTTCTGGACTTCCAGATCTTCCAGATAGTTCATTGCCAAATCAAGCTCAGAATTTTCCTTCGAGTAGCTGAGCGTTCCAACTCCACAAATTCCGAGAAATGGTCCATTAGGGAAGTCGAGTAAGATGCAGACTTACCCAACCACGAAGCAACAACCTCCCAAACAAGAAGAGAAAACGGACAAGTAACAAGAAGGTGCATCGAAGACTCTACCGTAGATGAGCATACTAGACAAAGTGTCGAGCCAACCACACTGGTCAACCCACGTTTTAACAGATTTTCTTTAGAAGGTATTCTGTCCCGAACCGCTTTCCATGCAAACGCCGAGACTTTAGACGGGATGGCCTTCCACCAGATCTTCAACCATGGAAAGAAGTCGGGCTCTCCACCGAAATTAGTCTCCACGATCGAACGATACATCTCCTTCGTTACGAACCTTCCACTGGGATGACCAACCCACTTCCACTCGTCCTTCACACCTGGATGTAGTTTCAACCTGCAAATACATGACCATAGATCCATAAACTCCATAATAGCATTCAAATTAGGAAAGTATTCCCACTTGAACACCCAACTCCCCTCAGACATCGAAAAGAAATCACTAACCCTACCCTCTTTAAGAGAAGACAAATGAAACAGACTCGGATAGCGATCTTTTAATCTTACTCTATCCACCCACGGATCCCACCAAAATCTGACTAACTCCCCACTCCCAATACACAAGGCCAACTTATCCCTAAACATACACCTCTCCTGACTCCACCACAATGCATGCAGATCCTTCCACCACAAAGACCACTTATTCAACTCACTTAAACTCACCGACTCGACCAAGAAAGACCTATATCTAGACTTAAGAATACTGACCCATAATGACTGCTCACCCGACACCCATCTCCAAAGCCATTTGCTCATAAGAGCCACATTAAAGCTCCGAATATCTCTCACCCCCAACCCACCAACTGACTTACTCATGCAGACAGAACTCCACTTGACCCATGCAATTTTACGACCCGACTCTTTCCCCCCCCATAAAAATTTTCTTTACAATTTGGAAAGGGCTGAAATGATACACTCAGGGGCTTTGAAAAATGAGAGATAGTAGATAGGGAGTGCTGATAGAACCGATTTCAATAAAGTGATCCGACCTCCGAGCGATAAATTTCTTCTTTCCCACCCATAGAGTTTCATACGGACACGATCCATAAGCGGTTTCCAAACTTCTTTTTTCCTGAAGTTTGCACCAATCGGGAGACCCAAATAGGAGAAAGGTAACGTCCCCACCTTACAGCCAATCAAACCAGCAAACATCTCCAGGTGAGATTCCTTCATACAAATACCATGTAAAGAGCTCTTCTGGAAGTTGATCTTCAGCTCGGATGCTAGCTCGAAGAGTCTGAGAATTCCTCTCATGGCTTTGGCATTTTTAACCGAAGCTTTCCCAAGTAGAACTGTATCATCCGCAAATTGCAAATGACTCACATGTATCTCGTCTCTACCAATTTGAAAGCTATCAATCTCTTGTATAACTTCCGCTCTTCTCATTAAGCAACTGAGGCCCTCGGCCGCAATTAGGAATAAGAAGGGAGAGAGAGGGTCCCCTTATCTTAAACCTTTCTGAAGCTGAAACTCGTCTGTAGGGTTGTCGTTTACCAGAATCGACATCGAAGCAGAGAAAAGGCACCCTCTCATCCATTTTCTCCATTTCCAGTGGAAGTTCATACCCCTCATCATGTCAAAGTATAAGCAGCGAACACCATACCGACCTATTCTCAAAAAATATAATCTATACCGACCTAATTTTGTTTCCCTATGAATTATGCATGTACTTTTAAGATTTTGAATTAATTTAACGAGGTACAACTATTTAACTATTAGTGGCACACATTGTTCAAAATTGACCACTTTCACACTACATAGAGACAATAATGCTCATTTTACTCCAAAGTGATTTATTATAAATAAGTAATAAAAAAAACCTCCTAAAATTAGTTCAGGCTAAACACAGTCAACCTTATATGCTTCCTTTATAATGAACACAAAAAAAGAAAGGATGCACCTTATAGTCCCAAGCAATTCTTTTAACACACTTTTTAAATATATAGCTTCATGGTCTTGCACTAACCATTGAACTTTCTTTGACCATAAATTCTAACAATTTGACATTTAAAATAATATATTTTAGATATAAATATAATACAATATCATCGTTTTTATGAATAATTGTGTCTGGTACTAAATAGTACTCCATCCGTCTCATTGTATTTGTCTCACTTCTTTTGATTGAATTGTTTAAGAAATAATATTAAAATAATAGTTAGTGGGCCTTTATACTATTTTATGAATGAAAAGTGAGGAATATACGGTAATGAAGTGTTATTTTATTTTTTTTATAGGAATAAAATATAAGATAGTGGAGGGTTATTTTTTCCTTTTATGGAATGAGAAAACTATAATGGGACGTTTATAAAAGAAAAGTGAGACAAATACAATGAGATGGAGGGAGTACTATTAATTTAAATTTTTCTCATGATATTTTACCATAAAAAATGTAATATTGTTTCGTTGCGTGTGCTATTTTGCCGTATAAAGAGTAATGTTGTTTCGTTTTGCTTATAAAATTGTAAATAATTAATATAAACGTGTTTCCCTTTAAAAAGTAGTACCAATGTTTCATAACAAGAATCCTTTTAACAATTTTTTTTTAAAATTAAAATTTAAACAATTTACCCTTATTTATCTCTTCAATCTTTTCACACTTATTTCTCCTTCATTCAATATTTCCTTTCAAAAAGAAAATATAAGAATAACACTCATGTGATTGTGAATCAGGTCTATACATAAACTCTATAACTGTTATATGTAAAAAAATGTTATGCATAGAAATTTTCAATATTTTAAAATATAAAATATTTTTTAAACAGTGATAATTTTTTGCATAATAGTGTTAAAAAAGTATAGTTTACGGTGAATTGTTAACACAATTTTTTGTCATAATATAATATTTTCTTAACTTAAAAAATCTTAGAAATTTTAGATGGGGTAGTTTGGAATTAAATGAATGAAAAAATAGGTAATAATCCAAATAATTTCAAACAAAATTTTGACTTTCTGTCCAATCGTTTCTCGCTTATTTCTCCTTGCTCACTCTCGTTGCAAATTAATTTACTCTCTCCTATTCAAAATATAAGATGTTTTGGTCTTTTGTATATTTATTAATAAAAAAAATTATACCAAAATTAGTCTTATTTAATAATAAATTATCTTTAATGACATGATAAAGAGTAAAATAAAAAAGTAAAGAAAGAGTATTAAATAAGGACAGTGTAGGGAAATAAAAGTTAGAACATCAAATAAAATGTAAATAATGCAATAAGCCAAAACATCTTATATTTTGAATAGGGGGAATATAACATAGGAAAGAGATGAATAATAGAACATTTCCTTAATTAAGAAAAAATAGATAAATAATTTCAAAGAAAATTTAGAGGTAAAAAAACTCACAAACCGAAGTAGTATTATTCATAGTTCAAGGTTCGAGCGGGTCGCTCCCATTGCACGTATTCTGGACCTGTCCGTACGACTGCATGAACGAATTTTCTTTCGTTCTTATTACTATTATTCTTTTTAAACATGTGAAAAATAAAATAAATAAGGGTAGTACAAATGGTACTCAATCTTGGAAAATTTGAAAAAATGTCATTTTAAAATTTTCATTTGTACAAATGTCATTTCATTATAGTTTTTTTTTTTTTAAAATTGTCATTCAAAATATTTTTTAATCTAAATATCGTTATTACCTTTCTGCGAATTTTATGCAATTTATGTAACTTATGTGTCATTTTTGTATGACCCTTAATGCAATTCATGTGCGACATTTATGCACTTGAATTGTATAAGGGTCACACGTGAATAAGTGTTGCATTTTTTATTTTATTTTTATTAAAAAAAATCCTCGTTAAGTAAAAAGCGGTGTACAAGGAGTATAATTTCCCTTACATGTGAGTAAATGTTGCATTTGGAGTCGTACATGGGTTCAGATACATAAAATATTTCGAATGACAATTTAATCAAGAAAAATATATACTCCCTTTATCCCAACTTTATTATTTATATTTATTATTTTTTTGTGTTTTAGTGAGCGAGTTTTTTATTAGTATTTAAAATGATAAAATAATTTTTAAAGAGATAATAATTCATAAAGGATAGATAAATTTATTATACCCCTCCTAAAAATCAATTTTATCATTTTAATTATTAATAAATAATTCGCTCGATAAAATACGAGAGAAAAGGTAGTGTGAAAAAATAGTTAGGGGGCGGAGGGAATGAGTCACTCTCCTGTGCATCTAATGCACCAATAAAAATTATGCACTCTAAACCATAACCCCTAAATAGTGAACCATAAATCATATTTGAACCATTTGGGTCAGGTGAATGATGAAACACTCTAGCTGGATTTGGGGTCGGGTCGGGTATTAAAAAATTTATAAAAAAAACATCTAAAGCTAAAGTTAAAGTTAAAAGAAAATCGAAATTAAAAAAAGAAAAACAAGTTGAAATTAAAATAAATTAGAAAAAGAGTTTTTAAAATTAAATTGCACAATTTTATAGGTGCATGTGTGAAAGATAATTTGCCGGAGGGAATATAGTACGGAATGGTTTAAAGATTTTTGTTTTTAAACCATGGGAGTTTGTAGAATTTTCATAATTGTTGAAACGCGGAAGAAAATGACTGTTCCAGTGTTGGTGTGAGTTTCCGGTTTCCCAGTTTGAAGGGCAAAGAGAGATAAGTAACTGTTCCAAATATCTGTCACCTCTATTTAAGCAACTCCATCCCTCTACGCTCTTTCCAATAATCTCACAATCTCATCTCTCTCAATTTCCCAACCTCTTTAATCCCCAAATCTAATTCTTCCATTCACTGCTCTAATACTCGCATTTTCCCCAATCTGGTAAATTCTCCGTCTTCTTCACAATTGCTGTCTCTATCTATTGCATTTCCGATGATTTCTATACTTTTTACTATCCATCGCCGGTGATTTATTTACTGTAATGTGGAATCAAATATCCGCCATTTTTACTTGCACGAGAATTGAAATTGAAAAATAAAAAGAACTAAATAGTTTCCGTAGAAACTACAAAACGTGTACATTGATCGAGTTTCGTAAATGTGTGGCTCAGTTTCATTGCTTGTGTTTTAGGTTAATTCGATCCTTTTTAGAACACTTATATTTGTATATTGATGTATATTTCCATTTTTCCAGTCTTGTTTACAATTTCATATCTAGCACATTTGATTAACTTAAAATTGAATGATTTCATATTTATGTTCATAGATCGGAATGGAGGGCGAAAACTACTACCAGAAAGTTTCAGGGCCCAAATTTGATTGCCTTCTCTTTGGTAACTTTTTTTTTTGTAAACTTTGTTATGATACTTTTCCTAGAAATTAAGTATAAAGTAGACTTTTCGAATTTATCTAATGGTTAGGCTTCTCTTTGATTTTCAGATGTTGATGATACCCTTTACCCTCTGAGTTCTGGTATATCAGCCAAATGCACCAAAAACATCATAGGTACCACTGGACATAATACTCTGTGTTAATAAAGCATGATGTTTCTTTTCAATTCATTAATTGGGATTGTTTGGATGTGTTCTTGTTAGAATATATGATCAATAAGCTTGGCATTGAGGAGGATAAAGTTCCTGAAATGTGTGCTCAATTGTATAAGGAGTATGGAACTACGATGGCTGGTCTTCAGGTATCATTTTTCACCTTTTTACTTTTATATATGATAAAATCAGGGAGTATTGGACTATGAAAGATCATATGGAAAATGAATTAATTGTGTATGATTTCGTTTCTTTCGGTTGTATTGTTTAGGCCATCCATTATTGAGTCTTTGACTATGAAAAACCCAATGGAAAATAAATTTGATGTTTATTTGAGAAGTCTAAAGTCCTTCTTTTTCTGTCCACTTTTCAGGCCATCGGATATGACCTTGACTATGATGATTACCATAGGTAAGCAGCATGCTGCCTTTGCATTCTTTTACTTGTTATTTCGTTGAATTCATTGTACAGTATCTGATACGTCTTCTTCCGTGTAGCTATGTACATGGTAGATTACCTTATGAGTGGTTGAAGCCCGATCACACTTTGAGGAACCTTCTGCACAGCTTACCCATTCGAAAAGTTGTAAGTTCCTCTTTGCTTGATCATCGATTCAAGTTTGGATTAGCCTTATGTAGACATTTTGACAATGTCTTTGGTGTAATATATCAAATTCCCGAGCCTTTACTATTTTAGAGAGTTCTATGTCTACATGGTTCTAGAGATAAATAACACTTTGTATCTTCAATATATGTATGTAAAAAACAGATTTTCTCGAATGCAAATGAAGCCCACGTGGCTAAAGTTCTTCAAAGGCTCGGGTTAGAGGACTGCTTTGACGACATTGTTTGTTTTGAGACATTGAATCCTAAGGTCGAAGTGCCTGAAAATGGTTCGCAAGAATTCCCAAAGACTACAGTTGTTTGCAAGCCACATGAAAATGCATACGAACATGCATTCAGAATTGCTGAGATTAATCCTCACAAAACGGTGAGAAAAAATTTGGCCTTGTTTTAATAATTGAAGGATGACATTGCTTGTATACTAGTCTAGGCCAATATTTAAAATCTAAAATCAACATTCCTTTTGCTGCAGCTGTTCTTCGATGACTCTATCCGCAATCTGCAGACCGCGAAAATCACGGGCCTACACACAGTTTGGGTATGTTTCTTTTATAAGTAAATAGGAAGGGGTTATTATTATTATTATTTGGGAGTGAAATTGTGCTAATTTTCAAGATTGGTGTAAACAGGTGGGGTCCTCTCATAGAACAGAGCGTGTAGATTATTCGTTGGAAAGTATTCACAATATGAAGGAGGCATTTTCAGAGCTGTGGGAAGCCGTTGAGAAGTCAGATGTTCTCTATTCTGGAAAGGCAGCTATTGAGACTTTTGTTAGAGCATAATAATAGTCTTTAATGGAAAACTCCTGCCTTTCTTGATTTCTTCTTTTGTTTTTTCAAATGTAACCTTTTACTTTTTCTTAAATAAAATAAATAGGATCTTGACATCCCTAAAAAGTGTATTATAGGAGTATTTACTTTATAGGGTATCTCGTGTGACTTTTATTATCAATAAATTTTCAAATTTTGTTCATGAGTCTCGTGTTTTCACTTTTCCCCTTCCCTCTTGAATCACTAATTTTCCTTTTAAGTAATTGATATATTCACAGATTTTCCTGTAAATTTAAGGTCAACCAAAAACATATAAATAGAGTGAGAGTCAACCAAAAATTAACTATTGACTAGATAAAAGATGACACTTGTATCAGCTAGCATTGTCTTTCAGCGAGTACTTCTTCCCAGTGAATGCTTTAAACTTCTTGTCTTCTTCTTTCTGGGCTGAATCCTGTCATGCAAATACGTATATATTCAACATCATTTTCAGTCGAGCGCTAAAATACACACAATCACAACATTTCAAGAAGTGTACCTTTTGATTTCCTTTCGAAGAATCATTAGCCTTAGAACCAAAAACGAGTGTTCCAGACTGTTGTTTAGCGCTCGTAGAGCCAATAGATCCACTGCTATTGTTCGTCTGATGCTGCTTCAGCGAAGGGGAGGAAACCGTGTCAATTAGTTGGGCTGACGGCTTCCCATCCAAACGTCTACCTGAGCCGGTGAATGGCCCAACTTTCACTTTCTTCGTTGCTGGCTCTTCCTCCACTTAAAATACATAAAAACATTCCATGAATGATGAAAGCTGTAATGATGTATAAATGAAGTTTGACACATTCACAAAAGATACTGAAAAATGCAGTGAGCTGTATTAGTCCATAAAAAATAAAAGTATTAGTTTGTAGGTTGAACAGTAATAGCACTTTTTCAATATAATACAACTAATACTTTTCATCATATGAACTGATACTTTTTATCACACAAACTAATACTTTTTGACTGTTTTTCTATGATTAGCGAAAAAACTCAAAATTGGGTCAAAGTGCAACTCATAAATGAAAAAGGAAGCATAAATCATTAAAAGGAATGAAACCTGGTGGCTTTTCAGGCTCTTTATAATCCAATGGAGGAGCAAAATCCACCTCACAATCAGTTTCTATAATGCAAACTGCAGCTGAGGGCTTGGTTTCCACTATGTCAACATAATATTTCTTATTATTATAGGGGAGCACGATGGTCCCACCAGTAGTCAAGCAAGAGTAGCTCCTCAACACCTTCTCCAAGCTTCATGACAAAGTTAATGCTCGTAAAATTAGGAAAATACGAACAATAAACATAGCGATAGACAATGAACTCACACTGCTTTCGGGTTGGATATATCGAGGAAGTCCATCGTGTGAGGCTGCAGCTTCACATATGTTCCTTTCAATAAACTGGTGTACTTCACAAGCGCGGAATCACCTTCTTTAATTAGCATAACCTCCATCATCTACACATATATCAGTACCAATAGATCCAATGAGAAAACAAACATTAAACTAGAAATATAGGATAGATCGCTTTTTTAAGTTTTGTTCAGAAGATCATACGTACCCAGGCAGGTAAAAATATTGTCCCTTCACTTGCGGTAAATTCTAGTACACCACAATGTGTAACTTTACCAGAAGAAGGATTACTGATTTCAAACAAAATTGGGAAGTCGATGTCTGAGTATGCTGCACAACAGAAAAAAAGAAGGCACTCTTTATATATGGATATATGTATATATGCTAACGAAACCATATAAAAAAAGTTAAAATACAACAAGTGTATACGAACGAGATGGAATAAACATAACATACCGAGTTGCTGGAGGGCTGATGGAGGCATTAAAACTGAAGCAACAGGTCAATTAAAAGATGATTAGATGTTGATATAAAGATCAAGGCACAACAACAGTAAATATATAGCATACCTTTATCACCATTTTCCAAATGAGCCTGCAATAATAACATGAAAGAAATTGTTCATTTGCACTAGGAAAGAATCAGCAAAGCAATGCAAATAAATGAAACAAGAAAGGGAAGACATAACAACAGGTATGGAACAGTACTAGTATACTGCTTTAGTTTTAACTCAACATAAAATTTAAATTGAGCAGATAATCCATAATACTGGAGCTAGTATATGACCTTGTCAATGAAAGACACGGGGTAACAGCGGTACATCTGTTCAAACATTGGATAGTGATCACCATTATGCAAGTCTTCGTCATCACTGTAATCACCATTCTGACCATCATTTAGGTCTCCATTGTCAATTCCATCAGCATTCTGAAGGTCTTTGCCATCATTGTCATCACCATTCTGAAGGTGGTCGTTACCATCATTCAGGCCTTTATGGTCGCTTTTATCAGCATTTTGAAGGTTTTACCATCGTTGTTATCGGTATTTTGAAGGTGATCTTTACCATCACTCACGTCTTTATCATCGTTTTCATCAGTATTCTGAAGGTCTTTTCCATCACTGTCATCACCATTCTGAAGGTGCTCTTTACCATCATTGTCATCGCCATTCTGAAGGTGGTCTTTACCATCATTCAGGTCTTTACCACCATTTTTATCAGCATTCTCAAGGTGGTCTTTACCATCATCATTAGCAGCATTCAGAAGGACTTCACCATCACTGTTATCAGCACTCTTCAGTTCTTCATAATCATTGTTATCAGCATTCTTCAGTTCTCTACCATCATCTTTATCAGTATTATTCAGGTCTTGAGCATCATTGTTATCACCATTCTGAATAATAAAGGCGGTGGGTAGAAAATCAAGAAATAGCATGTAGTTCATCAGTATGTCTTGAGCATCATTATTATACGTTTTTACTGTCTCATGTCCCACATAAGTTTTTTTCACGATTCACTGATACGATGAATAAACGCAAAATTCAAGAAAATCAACAATCTATACATCAGCTTCCAGTTCCAAATATTGAAAGGGATGTAGAAATTCAGGGGACTTGGTTCATTCTAAAATCAATTAGTATTATGAAGAGTGACTCAGATTTATTAAGTATTAAACAAAGCTTACAATCCCTAAATCCCAAACATGTATTATCCACAATTCCACATAAAAAATTTCAATCATCGACTTCAACTCAACTGACATACAGTAGATTACAATCAAATCGTACGGGCACCAGATTTAGGCAAAAATTGCACAATTTTGTGGTCATGAAATCTCATATGAAGACGAAAAGATTCACAGAAACCAAACATTATTCAAAGCAAGTAACACTAATGCAACATAACAGCAAAAATATATAAGGTTCAGTTTCAGTACCATGATTGCAGATAATAAAATCAATATCCACCACCAGAGAGAACTTTCCAAAAATCTGTCGAAATTAAGCAAAGAAAAATAAGTTAACAATTACACAAACCTACATTCTCCAATCATAAAAAACACAAGCAATAATCGGAAAAGTTGATATTATCGATTTACAAAGGGATGAGGGGATCACCAAATAGTGATAGAAGCAAGGGCTTTTCGCTAGTAGTGTTGGTGTTGGATTAAATAAAAAACATAAACATGGGAATTTGTTAGAGGAAAAGTGATTGTTGGCACAAATAATCGCGGGAGAGATAAACACGGCCTGTGGACTGTGTCACTGACTGTATTAAGCTGTTCCAAGATTATATCCACGTTTTACGTTCCTCAAATATACACTATTACCTGCTGTTGAGTAGTAGTATTATTTAATTTTCAATATACCTATTTTCACTTATCATTATAAATATAGTAGTGTGTGTATATATATCAAATTATCTATTAATAATATAGACCTGTTTCTTGCGTCGCACTCATCTAAATTAAGGGTCCGCTTGGTATGACTAGGAAATGATAATGGTAATAGGTATTATTGAGGGCTCAATCATTAAGGGTTATTGATTGCATTATTATTGATTGGTTATAATATGAACAATGAGTATCATGTGAGGTGGAGTGAGTGGGTGAGGTAATTAATTACTTACTTCTATCCTCATTACTTGCGCATCCAAACTACCAAGCATCATTAATAGAAGTAATTCTCATTAGCCACTTCCATTACCCCCAACCAAAGCGGCCTAAGAAAATAACAATAATAATAATAGAATTAAATATTTGTCAAAAATATCAAGTTTGAATCATGATCTTCTTTAATTTCGGTGATCTAATCAATGTATAAAACCCCATTTATCCATATATATATATACATACATACACACACACAGATATATCGAAAAGGGGTAAATTGTGCCAACCGCCCAACCCCTTGTGGTTTGCAAAATCGGTGTCAAAACCCCCTTGTGATTTTATAAATATGGCGCGAAACCTCCTTGTGGTTTTTTAATATGGTGTGAATTTTTTTGTTGAGATAATGGAAAATGTATTACACGCTCGATTTTTAATGTTTTTTTATCACTTTTTTTGTTAAAAAATGACAAAATTATCTTCCATTAATTATATTAAAGGTGATTTTTGCGTCAAATCTTCATAATTTTACTATTAAATTACTATATAAAAACTTAAAATTATAAAAATATGAAGGTTTGACGTCAAGCCCCAATCCCAGAATATAGTCAATAAATGGTAATTATGTCATTTTAAAAAAAATGGTGGAAAAAAACATTAAAAAGCGAGTATGTAATATAATTTCCATTATATCAACAAAAATGGGGGTTTTACACCATATTTATAAAATCACAAAGGTATTTCACATAATTTTAAAGCACGAGGGGTTTGACGCCGATTTTTCAAACCAGTAAGAGGTTTGAGTCGGTTTGACACAATTTACCCTATTGAAAAGGTTAAAAATTATAGAAAAAAATTTGTGTAGACTTGATTCATTCTATGAATTTTGTTGTTAATTCATGAACTTTTGAACCTATTTATGGTATGATATGGGTAAAATCTAATGGATTAGAAAAATCTGTTGAAATTAGTGTAATTGGTCAAATAATCCAAGTTCATGTTATAGACCTGGTTCATGGAACATCAACTCAAAATTATAAGAATCCTATTTATTTAAGAAGTATTTCTACAATTACAAACTAATATCACTATATTTATCAAAAGATACCATTACATTTATAAATTAAAATTACAGTATTAAATAATATAACACCTAGTTTATAAGGGTAGTGGTATCACTTTATAAATGTAATGATATAAATTTTATACTATGAACAAGTTTTACAGGAGAGTTTGTTTTATTGAGTGGTTCTCCTGTGAAACTTATTCAAGTATGAAATTTATATAATTGCACTAATAAATTAATACTACAACACTTATCAATTGATACCATTATATCTATAAGTTAATATAATAATATAAAATGCTATATATATTAGTTTATAAAAACAATCATACTAATTTGTTAGTGTAATGATATCGATTTTATACCATGAACAAGTGTCACGTGAGAATTTGGTTTATTTAAGTTCTAAAATTTGTTTGTATTTATTTATCCTTTTATTTTTACCTCTTCTCTTCCCAATTATACACATCCAAAAATCTCTAAAAGACTTTAGTTAAGATTTTTTTTTATATACATCCGATCTCTCATATCTTTCATGCATAAGGATTTTTTTTCTATCTTTAATTGACATATGACAGAAAATAGAAGATTAAGGGTAAAATTGTTTTAATTTTAAATTTCTTCATTTTTTTATAAATTATATATATATATATATATATATATATATATATATTACTAATCACAAAATTATAGAAATTTTTATTAATTTTCCTGCCAAAAAATCATGATCAAATAATTAAATATTTTGTAGCGCGCAATCTGAACTATTCAAAATTTTATAAGAAAAACGTAAATACTATTCCAAAAACAAGTACTACTACTTATACAATATTTATGTGGATTATATACATATCACAAATTTTTAGAGAATTAGAAAAATCACAAAATATTTTTAAGCCATTGCATCATTCATTTAAAATTTTATTGCAAAAAGATTACATAGAATGTAGACCTGGCTGTACTTCTATTTCGGATTCTTTTATTTCACATGTGTGTTTAAATCGGTGTTTACGCCTTGAATTGAATTTCTTGTGCGTGTCCATTTCGGTCCACTCCGTTTAGTCACCCGGTCGAGTGGTTCATATTCAACCCTACGAATAGACCATGATTTAAGGTTTATTATTTAGTGTTTAGAGTGCAGATGGTTATTTCATACCATAAACACGTGGCGTAAATCTAAGGCGTAAACACCAGGATGAAACAGACTTTGTAAACAAGTGAACCATATTTGGACTGTACCTATATATCACAAGAGACAAAACGTTGTGATCTAAATATCCGAATTTATTTTAAATCGAACCAGATGATGTTCATGTTCATGTATATGCGTGTCTGAGGATTGGGGGTATTTCTGTCATTCCGCGTCCAAGTCCCAATTCCCAACTGTAAATCAAACCAAAACCCTTGCGAACCCAACTCCGCCTCTCTGAACCTGCAGTCGACAGAGACGGCGGCACGAGGAAGGAGGAGGCCGGCAAGAGAGAGGGGAAAAAGGAGTCTCAAGCTTTTGTTTAGTCCGAGAATTTACCATGGCGAAGCGAGAGCTCTCCAGTACTTTGAAGAACTTGAAGGTACAACCAATAATGGCTCGCTAATTGGATCCAACTTAATTTTATTTATTTGTCTTTTCTCGATTTGCTTGATTGTGGGTGTTAAAGTTATCTTTTTAGTTACTGGAAATTAAGAGTTTTTTTGGTGGACCTGAGAGTTCAATCTTGTTAATTTCTGTTATTTTAACTGTTTTTCTGTTCAGTTTATGCAAAGGGCAGCACAGAAAGATGAGAAAGCCAAGAAAGAAGAAGAGGTCATCCCTTCTGGAGATTTCCCTGCCTCTTCCTCTATCAAAAAATGGTATGCTTGTTTAATTTTTCATGTTCATTGCAAGATTCACTATTCGTATTGATGAATTTTTGTTAATGTTTTTCTTGAGAACATCATTTGCTAAGTTGTGACAAGTGAGTGAAACTATTGAATGTACTGTTATTATATTATTTAGTTGTTTAAAGTGATGCCTAGAGATCTTGGTTTTTGCTTTGTTTCCTTTTTCCTGAGCTGACATTGAGTGGTATTGCATTGACAATTGCCGTTTTTCACTCTAATTCAATTGGATGTCATAAAAATAATGAATCATGGCTGTTTTGGTAAGGAATGGATCAGAAGCTTTAGATTATCTTTCCAATATAGGGTCAAAATGATTTAATAAAGCATTAGAAGAATGCTCAAGAAATTGTACTTAAAACACTGCATTCAAAATATACTATGCTTTGCTAAAAAACGTGAATAAGCTGTTAAAAATGAAATTTAACTCTTAAACTAGGGGACCTAATTCCCATGTTTGGTGCAAGGGAAGCGAAACAAAGGACTGAGGACATACTACTTCCTTAAGCATGGACCTCTTCGTATTAAGTGTTCAGAAAGGCTTAGATATCAGTAAGGCGATTCAAACTACCCAAAGATGATTTGAATAGGTGGCTTTTGCCTGTCATAACCTCAACATCGGTCTAACTGATGACTATGTTCAAAATTGTAATTTGATGGATCAGTAACTATTAGATGGGTATCTTTGTGGTGACATCCTTGAACTGTGTTGCTAAATTCTCCTTAAAGTTATTTCAATTATTTTGGAGAAGTTTAATAAAATAATTTGAATAACAAGAAAAGAAAAGTCTTTTGGTTTCTTTAAAACATAGATCTACTAGAAATTGAGTAGTATTATTCGTGAATTCTAAATCCATATTGTACGAACGTATACTTGAATCAATCAAAACATTAAAGAGTATTTGTCACTTGCAGAAAGAATTAGTTCGGAGAATTCATCGTCATTATCATCGTGCATCAGCCTCATCTCCCTAAATGTTGTAACCTTGTAACATCACAGCTCTGACAAACTATGCTTCATAATTTGTTTGAAATGCTTATAGTTATGGTTCCTTATACATTTATTTGTGTCAATGTTATTTTTTTTTCCTTTGCAAGTATATAGCCCATCGAGTAAGATGGATACACTATTAGCATAGCCATGCACATCTAGAATGAAAATACATTTAATGTGTAAAATGATAAAAAAATAATTGACTATAATGCTCCACTTTCACATTAAGATTTTTTGTTTGAAATGACATAACCTTTCCTTATTTCATTCTTGTGCTGTTTACATGCAGTGTTGTTATAGTCGAAGGTGATCCACTCCCTAGTGCTACAAGAGGTCGCATATCATTTTTAAACTTTAATCCATCTATTGATGTGAGTATAGAGGTTTAAATAATCTATAGTTCCTGTAGGAGTCACCATTTTCTGTGGTCCTTTAATGTTTTGGGTTTTGTACTAAAGGGTTTGATTTTGCAGAAACTCAACCAAGATGCATCTGGTCCTAGTGAAACTGAATCACCTGCTACAAGTTCTGGCAGACAAAACGAAGAAATGTCCATGAGGTCAGTTTTTTTAATGCTTGCAGTACATATCTTGTTAGGCATGCCCCTCATAGATCAGTTTTTAGCTCCAAAGTCTGGGTGAATTAATAACTCTATTTGGTCATATTTCGTTATATTAATATACTCTTGTTGATTTGGTCAAGATGAAGTGATTTAAATAGGACTTTCTGTTTGATTATTGGATGTGTCGGGACATGAAAATAACCTTTAACTAATAAATTATGTAATAACTACGTTTAAACGTAATGTTCCTGTGTAAAGCTGACTTTCCTTTATAACAGAGAAAATGGATCCTCAAACTATAGGTTAGACAAGTTGGAACTAGGTTCTTCAAGCGATGATGTGAACGGTGATATCAAGAGGAAACGAGCTGATGCTTCCCCCTTACCAGAACATCCAAACAAGTCGAGGAAGAATGATGAAAATAACCAAGATTCATCTCCATCTAGAAGTCATGGCTCTAAGAAAAAAGATAAACGTGAAAAGCTGGATTGGAGTGTTCTTCGACCTCCCAGGCATCAAAGCAAAAAGAGATGATGAGTGTTGTATGACATCTCTGGAGTTCCATTAGTCTCCTGCTTTTTGCTTAAATGATCAGGTATTACCAGTTGCCTTCTCCTATCTATTCTATTGTAGTTGCATGTTTCACTTTGTATTGAAGGCTTAATATTTAGATATTCTTACAATTAGCATCTTAAATTTTTCTATGCTATTCTTTTTAGAGGCACACTTGCATGCGACCGTCTCATGGTGAGATGGGGCTTAAGTTGGGTGGGCATTGACGCTTTAACACTTTGGGAGGGGTAGGTGTGATTTGTGCTATGTTTTATCCCGTCTCATGCATGAGACCGTCTCATATGAGTTTTTGTCTTCTTTTTAAACTTATGCTTGAAAACAGATGCCAGTTTCTGTATGAGAATTCAATGGATGAAATAATGCAACTAAGTTACAATTTTCTCGATGTTGGCCAGTATATATTAGTCAGAGTATCTGAAGTGATTATTTATAACTTCGAAACTTTATCTTAAATTAAATGATAAAACATTATTTATATCGAAATATTATAAGTTAGGTAAAGGAAGAGGTTTTTTATGAATCGTATTCACGTGAATACCTTTTTTAAGTAAATGTTTACATTATTCCTGGGAGAGGGAGATGTGATCAGTTATGAGCAGGTTTCCAACATGAAATAGCATGAAGAAGACGGCCTTTCCAACCCTGCAACAGCCATTTCCCATCTTGATCCACACAAAAATCGTTATGATACTCCCTCTTCACCTTATTCCTCACATACTCAACCAGCTGTTGATCCATACGAGCCTGCCTGAACCCGGCACGCACGTTTCTCACGTGCCACTGCTTGTACGTCTCCGGCCTGTCAATCCTCTCCGTCCCTTCGCACGCTATAATATTCATCGCGTCCTTCCCGAACACCTCCTCCTCGTACAGCAGCCTCGTCTGGTCCTCACGGTGCAACGTGTCCTCATACATGTCGAAAAACGATGAAAAATGGAACAGCGCCTCCCTAAACCTCGTGATGAAGAAAGGCGTGTTGTACGTCCCGTTTATGATCCCGTGGATGAATAAGTCCGGATTGATCCTCCTGATCAATGTCAGGGCGCCGTCCCTGGGACTTGTAACTGACGCCGTTTCATCTAGAACGTTCTGGAAACGGTACAGACAGTTCACCACAACCAATTCGGTCTTCATTATTTTCAGCTGCTCCAGTTTCACAGTTTCCCATTTCTGCGCTATCGCATTGTACTCGAATGGGACCCCGAATCGTTCGCAGTACTTAGCTAGTCGTCGCCCTGTGTCCTCCACGCGCTCAGCCGGCCGAAACCCCGTCTGAGGGAAATCAATCCCCGTTATACGAAGCTTCGGGGGCCCACCGGGCCTCCCGGCTAGGGCCTGGATTAAACAGGGCCATTGGAAGCCGTACAGAATCCCAAAATCAATAATGTGAAGCGTGCTTGCTCGTGTTGCTAGTTTTTTGATCGTCTTATTTGCCAACACATTCGAAATTTTCCTAAAAGGGCATGCTGTGATGAACGTTTGGTACCCTCTTAGAATTTCGGCAGCCGAAATTCTCGAAGTGAATGCGGCGTAGGAGGCTCGCCCAGTGCCAGCCAAACGCGCCTCCAGCGCGTTTGCAAAGTAATGGGCGAGCCTCTCGGCTCCGTCTCCTAACGGAGACGAATGCTGCCGCACGCGCGACAGGAGCGCCGTGACGGCGCTGCAGTCTAAGCTTGCGACAGCTTGTGCGCACTGCATTAGTAAACTTCTGAGATCTATTACTTCTTTCACAATCCCCTGTTTCTTGCTTCCTTTTGGCCTTCCCCTGTTTGTTCCCTTTTTCTGTGATGATTTCTTCGTTTCTGTAATTTCATCACCGAGTGGGTTGTCTTTGTTGGGACAGAGCAGCACCTCGTCGTACATTTCCAACGGCTCAGATTCGCCCACGTTGCTGGCAACCTGTTTATTACTCCTCTGCCATTCTATGGAATCTCCATCTTCTCTGTACCGATTCTTCTTGGCCCGAAACGGGCCCGATGCAGACATTTCTTGTGCTAAACCGGGCTGGAGATGGTAAACTTGTGAAGAATCAACAAGGGGTGGTTCGAAATCCACGAAATCACTATTATTCCAATTTGAATCAAGAAAAGTGGTGATATCCGATGAACAGTCGCTGCTCTGATTCGGGCTTTGGGAGTTTTGATCATGATTGTTGAGAACATCGTAGAGTGATTTCTCTGTAGCTTGGAGGGCCAAGCAATCATGGAGCATACATGGCTTGTTCTCCAAGTCCTCTTCCATAAGCATTTGGCTTATGAATTTGAGGATTTCATCAGAGTGATCTGTTTCTTGAAAAGCTTCTCCCTCAGATGATGACGAAGATTCATCGACTGTGGATGGTCCGTTTGTGAGAACAGAGACTTCATCCGAAACAGAGGATGAACCATTTACCAAAGGAGAATCTTGGAAATCATTGTACCCAAAAACATAATTTTCTTCTTCAGGGTACTCTGCTTTTGAGATCTGCAAATCGTCTAAATATCCCTGAACTGAAGTATTCATGAATATCCAACGAAAAAAAACAGATCTTGAATCTGGGTTTATTTTCTTGAAACCAAGAAAACAGAATCTTTAAATCTGAAACACAAATTAAGTGGAACAGAATATAAAAAGAAGGTGAATGTCAACAGGTATCAGAAGATTGGAACAAAAGGGATGGTTGAATGGTCTGATTTAGAAATGGGTTAAAGATAAAAAATGGGAGTAATATAGGGTTTGACAAAAATGGGAGGAAGATGGGAGGAAGGAGGCATGCGTGGGGAGTAGTTAAAATGAACACCTGTCAGGATCATCTATGTGGAGCCGGTCAGTTATTTATTAGTCTCACAATCTTGACCATTGAATCAGAAGTTTAAAATGAATTTTATTAATCGTATGTCTATCTTATTAGATAATGAACCTGCCCCTGAAGTTTTGATGTTTTCATCCATGGAATCTTTCAGAATCAGGTTATGACGCTAAAAGTTTGAAAAGCAAGCTCATGGATATAATATTAAATTTTGGAATTAAGTTTTTTTTGTAGCCACCTAACTTTGCTTCATTTTGAAATTGATCTCAATTGTTTTGACTTTTTTATTTTGATCATGTAAATTATCAAAAAATTTAAAATTGATCATTTAACCTGCTGTAGCATGTCACTAAACCGGTAATTTGCACCTATGTAATTTTATTTTATTTTTAATTTCAAAATTACATCTAGATTTTTTTAATCCTAATAATTTTGTGTCGGGTTTTTCTACGTATTTTTTTTGGGAGGAATAGTGGTTTTTTGCATATTTAGGTTTATTTTTTGATTTTTCGATCATTTTAAACTCAATAAACTGACCCGATTCGCTTTATCTTTAATATACAAATTAATTTTAAACCCGACCCAATATCGGAATATCCAACCAAAATTATTAGGATTAAAAAAGTTCAAGTGACGCTTCGAAATTAAAGGAAAAAATAAAATAATTACATATGTGGTCGTCACCTGCTTGATAACCTGATGTAGAAGGTGAAAATGACAAATTTAAAAAAAATTAGAAATTTATAGGACCAAAATAAAAAAATTAAAATAATCGGGGTCAATTTTAAAATCATGCAAAGTTATAGGATTATAAAAAATTTAATTAAAAAATCTTTGCTATAGCATGTTAAGACTCGTTGACGTGATTTGTGCAATGTGCGTTGTCCCAATTATTTTTTGACCCAATTTATTTTAAAAATAAATAGTTTGAATAAACCTAACATTTATAGTGAGTTTGTTTTATAAATCATCGAAATGGGAACTTTACGAACGTCCAATTATAATTCAAATTTTGAAAAGACATAACATTTACTCTTATAGTGCATATTTACCCTTCTATTTTTTATAAAATTCAGAAAATGCTTAGTTGGAGCGAATGTAGATAATGAGAATGAAAATTGAGTAGGTGTTTTTTTTTTGGAAACCAAAAAATTGAGTAGGTGTTGAGTACACAATTTTGATTCTATGAATAGTAATTTGATTCGATATTAGTTCTACCATTCCAAAATTGTTTACCTTTTTTTAAAAATGATCCGTCATGACATTTTAAAATTACATCTCATGTTATTATTTTTATAAAAAAAAAAATCACTTGTTTTAATAATAACATATATTGAACTACAATACCTTCAATAAAAAATCACTTTATCACTTTAATTATCATTCCCTCCGTCCCAATCAAAAATTCATATCAAAAGCAAAAAAGTAAATAACTTTAAGACGGATGCAGTATTAAGGAATCTCAATACCTCAAGTTTTTGTGAGGAATGACTTTAATTCCTCGCAACTTTCATTCATAATCCCTTTCTCATATCCTTTCTCATACAAAACACTCCTTGTATCGTTACTTTTCTCATTCTTAATATAATATAATAATGCAAATATCAATCACTACTAAATATTAATTTAATATAAAGCAAAGTTTCACCTTACTAGAATCTCAAAATAAATATATATTTTTAACTATTAACTAAATCTTTCAAATTCATAGAATTTCAAATTCATAATTTCTCTCGTACACCTAAATCTCAAAACAAGCATACCTTTAGACCACGTTTGTTTTCGGCTAAAGGTGGATTGAAAAAATTCGAATGGAGAAAAAAGTTGAATGAGACAAATCATATAAATAGTAAATTTATGTTTTTTTTTTGTATTGGATAATGTGGTAAAGATGAATGTATTTTTATGTTGAATTAATATTTTTTAAATATAATAACATATTATTTTATTATTATTAGTAAGTATTGTAATGATTATACGAAATAAAAGTATAAGAAAGCGTTAGAGAGAAAATTGCGACTGAAATGTGTAAAACTTCACTTTCGAGTCTGAAGGCAATAAAAGTGAAAAAGTCTTTCGACTTAATTTCCGAAATTTTGTCATTATGATCCTACTTTGACTCTATTCTCGTCTCTTTCCTATTTTCCTAAAATAGAGGATATATATCATCTCCGATTCTCCATTTATTATTGTTTTGTAAATATTTTAATTTAAAATATTTGTCAACTAATAATATTTTATTTTAATGTGAGATCGTCTCATCCAATTTTTTTTTTTTATTTCGATTTAAAATAAAAATATGTTCCTTCTATTAAATGAGAAAGAAAATTTCATGTTTTAGAAATTAGCCGTTTATTTAGAAAATTAGTTATGGAAACTCGGATGTGAAAATTCAAGAAGACAGGATTATTTTTGTTTTCTTATTAAAAAGAATACAAAAATTCGTATGAGACGATTTCATGCATGAAATAAAATACAACTTAGCATAATCAACACTCATTTCTCTTAAAATATTAAAGGATCAATTTTCAAATTACACTCCGTCTCATTATCATAAAAGGCGTCTCACACGAGGGTGATCTAAAAAGAAATATAGAGGTCCCAACTCCTAATCCCTCTAACCTGAAGATAAAGGAGCCAGATTGTGACATTCAACATCGATAATTAAAGTATGCAAAAATTAAATTTTTTTTTTTTTAAAGGTACATTTATATGAGACGATCTCATGGTAAGATGGAAGTATAATTTAGGCATTGACATTTTAACATTTTAAGAGAATTTGTGATAATTTGTAATCCGTTTCGTCTCTATACCATTACCATCTCATGTGTTTTTTTTTTTTTAATGTTTTAACTTTTCGTAGAAAAACGGACAAAATGCCTGAATACACAGAAATAAATAAAATTAGATAACTTCTGTAAAAAATAAAATAAAATTAGATACCGGAAACCGGGAGCCGCCGGTGGGAGGCAAAGCGTAAGCTCCAAGCTTCTAGTAGCTTTGACCGGTCACTCGACGGGCCCACGATATTGCCATGTGGGACCCCAACGATTTCACACGACGAAATGAAACCTCCACGAAATTAATGTAAGATGCTTAGGAGTGTGGATCCTTTCTAAAAAGGGAGAACAGGTTATGAAATTCGTGAAAAAAGGAATTGACTGTGATTTATATTATTAAGAAATATTAATTGTAATAATTAAAAGATACTATAACATTATATTATTATACTGTAAAAGACATTATTTGTGAAGCTGGACGATACTCCTTTCATTTTAAAATAATATATGGTGTAATAATAATAAGTGATGTAAAAAAAAAAAGATAAAATAGCTTTTTTAGTTGAAAATGTAATAATATATGGTGTGAGATAATTGAGGGGATAATTTAAATTGATTGAATTTTTTTATTATCATTTTAAAAAATGTCCAATCTAATTTAGGGCAAACTTCTAAAGCAAATGTTTAATTTAATTCAGGATCAAAGGAGTATGATTTATATATAATAGAGATATAAATAATAATAATTGAATAGTATGATTTATATTATAATATGTAAACATGAAATAGTTATTCGGTAAACAAGTTTTATGGTAGACCTATGATGAAAATTTTAAAATAAAATGCAGTCGATACTTTTGTTTTATTACAAGTTAGAGTGGATGTATCTTACCAGTCCTTTTTTAAAAAACAACAATTATTGTCCATTCGGCACTAATTTTCTTTAGAAAACAACACTTACTTTGAATTTTTTATGATGATGATGATGTCTTCATATAATAACCTAAATTTAGTATTTTTATTGTAACAAAATTCAAACTTCAATCCCAGATGTTATATATATTCATGCATGTTGGACCGTAACATCATGTCGCAACTTGCAAGACATAAACTTTACTAACTTTTTTTTTTTATCTAAGTCATTAATGAATTGTAGTATTGGTTCAAGTGCTGACCTAATTAGGGCATTTAAGAAAAAATGTTAACTAGGTGCATATAAAAAAATTGTATCCATTTTTTTTAACTTCCAATTCTTTTTAATATCTATCTATTAGCTTATTTATTTGTATATTTTGATGTTACAATTTTAAATGTTAAAAAAATTATATGTAATTAACTTTTAAATAAATTATTGGTCGTACCTCCACTTTCACAATTTAGACCGATCATTGATTGAGATTTAATTAAATTTAGTATTACTCCTTAGCACCTATGCACCGACACAAGGTATATCCTTCTTCTTATTTGAATATTTACCAAAAAGATTAATCTTTTATTTAATTTAATATTTTCTTAAAAAGTGACAAAACAACGTTATTTTTTTTACAAAATCCAATCAAATATATCAATATTATATTATATGTTATTATTTTTAATTTCACACTAAATTTAATTTTATCTTTTTTAATTTATATAAATATCATTATTTTATCATTTAACTCTTATAAAAAAGTAATTTTATCGCTTTTAATATTAATAAATAACTTTTATATTAAAATTTATGTAAATAGTAAATATTTAAATAAGATTGGAGGGATGGAGCATGATGCATTTAAAGCAGCCGTTTCCAATTAATATATCATTGCAAAGATGTTGAAATCAGATTGAAATTGAGTTTGAGAAAGAAACAAAGGCAATACAACTAGTATGAACATAAGAAGATACAATGATGGAGAAAATACTAGTTTATTGCAGTATCATGGAGTGATCATTATTCAACAGTACGAACTGTAGATTTCATATGGCAAGATCTATCATGTTTCTATTTCTTTCTTCTTTTGCATGTGATTGTGGAAAGTTTTTATTTTAAAATAATTTATTCGATAGGTAAAAATAATTTGATGTCTAAAATTTAAAACTTACAAAATTAATTCAAAATTTAATGAACCAAAAAATATATTTTATCAATAAAAAAATTGAGGAGAGCCTCGAAGATTATACTGTACGTGGGACTAAGAGTTAGGAGCTGGTTACTTTAATTGAGGATGTAATTTGTAATATAATAATTCAATTATTGGGCTTATATGTGGTCTACCATTTGATATTTTTGTTTACTATTAAGTAAAACAAATGTTTTCAGTGGAGACAAACATGGCCAAGACTGAAGTGGTCGTCAAAAGCTTGGGTGTTAAGTTTTGAACGTATGATTAAGGGCATAATAAGTTTTGTTTAAATATTTTTATAAGTTTTAATATCTTATAAATTATTTCCGGAATTTAAAAATGTAATTTTTAAAGAGTATATAAATTATTAAAGTATTTGATTAATAAAATTCTATAATTTTTTTTTAATAATTTGAGAGAAATATTATTTGCAGTATAAATATAAATGGTCCAATCTTTGAATTTTGAGGGAACTTTAGGTGATAAGGTCTCCTATATGAGTCGAAGCTCCATGCACCTTAGTATTTAGGTTGCGTTTATCGTTAAAATATCATTTGTTGGGACTTTAAAAATTCATGAATCATAATATAATACAATAAAGGAGTTTTTTATCATGACCTGAAAGATGGTAAATCTATCAATTTAAGGTCTGAAAGATAGAAAACTATCAATCCAGGGCCTAAAAAATAGAAACTATCAATTCGAGACTTATAAATTTTAAGGCTATGTTTGACACTAAACCCTAAATCTTGAACACTAAACCCTAAACCCTAAACGTTGAACCCTAAACCCCCCTGAACCGTAAACCCTAAAAAAAAAATAAGAACATAAAATAAGGACATGAAATATGTGTCAAATATGGTCTTAAAATTTATAAGCCTCAAATTGATAGTTTCTATTTTTCAAGGCCCTGAATTGATAGTTTTCTATATTTCAGGTCTTGAATCGATCGATAAAAAAATATTTGGCCGCCTTAAATTGATAGATTACCATATTTCGCGCTCGAATCGACATTTTTCTTTACAATAAATGAGACGTATATCATGTATGATGAGACATTTAAATATGAGTTTTTATCTTTACTTTTAATTTTTTAATCTTCAGCGTGAATAAATTAATGGGCATCGATGAAATTCAACTCAGCTTACATATTGAACGGTAAACATAAGTAATGAATTACTTACGTAGATACAATAATAAATGGCTTCTCACACACCATAAATTTGTAACATGGTTCGAGCTCCACCACATTTAAGTATATAAGGCCTAATTATAAAAGACGGCCCAATCTGAATCTTTGGTAGCCCAAGCCCACCTGACGAAATTAATTATCAGTCCGAAGGCATTAAGCTGGACGGTTGGAAATCCAGAATGTTGTAATACAAATGGAATTAATATGTTTTTATGAATAATAAAAATATGTATATTTGTTATTGAGATTTTATGAAGTATGATTTACTTCAGATCACGTACTAATATTGGAGAAGTGAGCGTAAGTGCATTATTATATTTGAAAAGTTATTGCATTGTGTTAAAATTGTGGAATAATGGTTTAGATGATTGTAGGTGCCTGTGGGGTGGAGTTGGATTGTTGCAGGATTTAAATCCACTTCTTTTAGTACTAAAATTTAATGGGGGCTAATAACTCTTTTTATATACATGCACGCTGTAATTCATGCGTATTTTTAAAGTTATTAGTTGTTTCACTAAAAAAAAATATAAAAGTTATTGGCTGTTTCACTAAAAAAAATTATCTGATTGATATTAATTATTCACTAAAAGTAGTGGGTTGTCGATATTATCTTTTTATTAAAAAAATTGATTATTTTATTAAAAAGTGGTAGTTTGCTATGCTTTACAGTGCAATTACTGTACAAAAGACAATTGTATTATGCTATTAGTGCAATTTTGTCCCACAAATGTTCAATCAAACAATTTTTAACTTTTTCGTAGTAGATTTTGTACTGAAAAGTGCAAATATTGTTCAATAAAAACTAAAAATTTTACCTATGTGAACTACTATTGTCCATTTTATTTTTCTGTTGCTATGATCAAGTCAAAATAATTGTACAATATACTCTAGGGATTAAGTTTTTTATAGTCCTGTAACTTTGGATCGTTTTGAAATTGGTCCCGTATGTTTTGACTTTTTGATTTTGGTTCTGTAAGTTTTTAAAATTTTTGAAATTAGTCCTTTCACCTGCTATAGCAGGTCACCAATCAGGTAACAACCATCTATGTAATTATTTTATTTTTTTATTTTAATTTCAAAATACCACCTAAACTTTTTTAATCCTAATAATTTTATGTCGGGATTTTTTGCGTGTTTTTTTTAGGCCGGAATAGTGATTTTCTGCCTATTTTGATTTATTTTTTTATTTTTTGGTAAGTTTAGACCCAATAAATTGACCTGATTTGATTTGTCTTTTAATGTACAAATTGTTTTTAAACCCGATCAAAAATCTGGCTAAGATTATTATGATTAAAAAAATTCAAGTGACACTTCGAAATTAAAGGGAATAACAAAATAATTACATATGTAGTGGTTACCTGCTTGGTAACCTGTTGTAGCAGGTGAAAATGATCAATTTCAAAAAATTTAGAAACTTACAGGACCAATTTCAAAATTTTAAAAAACTTATAGGACAAAAATCAAAAAGTCAAAAGGGGGGATTTCAACCAGGTACAAAGTGCAGCATTTTATATCAACCAGGTACAATGTGCAAAAATTGGTTTGCACTGTAGTACAAAGTTTGTACTACAGTGCAAACTCATTTTTGCACATTGTACCTGGTTGATATTATGTTGCGAATCTTGTACCTGGTTGAAATTTTCCCAAGTCAAAACGTACGGGGCCAATTTCAAAACGAAGCAAAGTTACAGGACTACAAAAAATTTAATCACATATACTCTGTGTGCATAATTTTTTGTATTGACAAATGATGAGTAGGTTTCTGGTGAAATTTGTACATAGCATGAAATTTATATCATTACATTTACAAATTAATATATCACTACACTTATTAATTAATATTATCACACTTATAAAATGGGATCATAACATTAAATGTCAATGATACGGAGTAGTATATAAGAGTAATAATATTACTTTATAAGTGTAATGATATAAGTTTCATACTATGAATAAGTTTCACAGGAGAGTTTGTGACAAATGATTATTAAGACGTTGAATTCTCAAATCCAAACTCACGTATCATAAACCATACATTAATTAACATACCCTTTAAGTAATCAACACAATATGTTTTGTCTCAAAATAAAGAAAAACACACAGTGTATTCATATTTATAATTTGTTAGAATGATAGAAGATCTCAATCACCTTGTTTGCGACCCAACATTGGTCGACCTATTTCATTTATCCTGAACTCCAATTGCATCGTTCAAAAGTTGCAATGCCAATTTACATTATCCCTAAATTCCCACCACGAAATGCGAACACAATGATTTAGGTGTGTTTACAAACTCTACCAAAACAATCGAAAGAAATTTTATCGCATGGATTATGCACGTAACCAATTCGATGAAATTCCGTTCAAAGTATGGAAACACATCTAAAATTCTTCAAGTCTTATGTGAGACAGTCTCACGAACCCGAGTTTATAACCTAATCATAAGAATCTGAAATTCCAGACCTCCAGTTAATTTTTCTCATTCTTGTAAAGGCTTCCAACAAGAAAGAGCATACAACACTCTCCCTTTCCACCCTTGCAACAACCATCCCTTATCTTCCTCCACCAAAAAATCATTATGATAATCCGTTTTCACCTTAACCTTAACTTCATTCACAATCCCTTTATCCAAACGCATCTGCTTGAACCCCGCTCTCTCATTCCTCACTTGCCACTGCTTATAGCTCTCCGGCCTCTCAACCCGTTCCGACCCTTCGCACGCGATCACATTCATCACGTCCCGCCCAAACACCTCCCTCTCGTACAACAACCGGTCCTCATCCTCCCTCGGAAGCGTCCCCTCCAGCATATCAAACAACGACGAGTAATGGTACAACGCCTCCTTAAACCTCGTCCCAAAAAACGACCCGCTGTACGTCCCGTTCACAACCCCGTGCACGAAAACACGAGGCCTCAACTTCTTGATCAAATCCAGAACCCCTTTTCTCACACTATTCACCCCTGCTGATTCATCAGGGGCATGTCTCAGCCTATACAAGCAGTTAACTATAAGCATTTCATCCCCTTCAATCCTCAAATCTTCGATTCCAATATCCTCCCATCTTTTCGCTATCGCATTGTACTCAAATTCCACATTGAATCTCTTGCAATACTCAAAAAGGCGTCTCCCCGTCTGCTCCACTCTCTCCGCGGGCTTAAACCCGGGCTGAGGATAATCAATCCCGGTTATCTTCAACCGGGGCGGGCCCCCGGGCTTCAATGACAGCCCCTGGATAATACAAGGCCATTGAAATCCATACAGAATCCCAAAATCAATAATGTGAATTCTTGTTGCTTCCTTAACAAAACTGCCAATGCTCTTGTTTGCAAATATGTTGGACATTCTTTTGAAGGGGCAAACTGTTACATAAGCGTGATAAGATTTGAGCAGCTCCAGAGCCGGGATCCTTCTAAAAGCAAACGCGGAGTACATTGCCGATCCAGTACCCGCCATTCTTGCTTCTAGAGCATTCGCGAAGCAATGAGCTAACCGCTCGTTTGCATCTCCGTAAGGAGACGCATGACTCCTGATCCGCTTGAGTAAATCCTCGCCCGTCTTGAAGCTAAATGTGGATACAGCTTCAGCACATCGGGTCAGGAGGTCCCCCAGATCCACCACCTGATTCACTTTTCGGTTTTTCTTGCTCCCTTTCGGCCTTCCTCTTTTCACTTGTTTCGTTTTCCTAAACTGCTTCTTGTTCTCCTCCTCGCTGCCCGATGTCCCATCCGATTCGTAAGCAGGAGTCTTGACGTAGAACCCCGGATTCATTTTCGGACAAAGTAACGACTTGTCATACTTCTCAATCTCCCTAAAATCTTCATCATTGCTGTAGGCTAACTGCTTGCTACTCGGCTCATCTTCGCAATCTCCCCTGCCTCCAAGATCAGCAGACTTAGACTTAGCTCCCCGTCTCTCTTCCTCAATATTATCTTCCAAAATTTGATCAGAACCGCAGTCCCTGTTTACACTTTCTTGAAAGTGACGCTCGGGAGGGCCTACCAGCCTATCGAATTCACACGAAAACGATGGGCCAGAGTCCCCGTAGCAATCCAGGGTGGACCACTGGGGAAATCCCGACGCTGATCTGCTGGAATCATCAGAATTGTGTGTCTGATTATGAAAAGAAAGCGTCGGCGGTGGAATATCAGGATCAGGAGTGAGCGGAGCAGAGCCCGTATCACTCAACGCGTTTTGGAAGTATCTTTCGGTGGCCTGAAGAGCAGAGCAGTCCTGGAACATGCAGGGGCGGTGATCCAGGTCGTCTTCCTCCATCAGCATGTGTTTTATGTACTCGAAGACGCCGCCGAAGTAGTCGCACGCCACCGCCGGGGGTTCTGAATCGCCGCCGGTGTGGTGGCGCGATGGAACCCCGCCGACGTATTCAGCTGCGTGATTCTGAAAACTATTCATGAAGATGGTGAGATCTGATGAATTCAAGAAGATTGAATTGGGGTGTATGTGTTTGAAACTCACAATTGTGGCTTGGTTTTTAATTTTAATGGCTGGGTGCAGGGCAAGCATATCATCAAATCCGTATTTTCACATTTGCATTGAAACTTAAACGTTAAAGTAAAAAAAAAAAATGAAAATAAAATAAAAAAAAATAAAATGGGGAAAGGAATAAAAACACGTGGCAGCAAGTTGGGGGTGCTGGGTAGTGCCCTACACTCCCAGCATCGACGAAGCCTTTTTTTAAGTATAGGCAAGTGGGAGTAAACTTGGGTGATTGCGCTTTTTTTGTATAATTTATGTGAAATGATTAAAAGTTTGTCATCCTTTTTTTAATATTAAAATGACTTTTCTCCAATAAAATGTGATTTATGGAGTGGACAGATGGTGATTTGACACCATAAAAAATATGGTAAGATTAATAAAATGTATGAATCCAATTACATAGTAAAATCATAATGTATTTTAAAATACGTAATTTATTATATTAAAAGATATAATTTATTTATATTAAATTATACAATAATTAATATAAAAACAATTGCACGATTCAATGTAAATAAATTATATTTTTCAGTATAATAAATTGAATATTTTTAAAATATACTATGAGTGTACGATGTACCTAAATGCACATAAAACTCACTCTAATAAAATATTCCCTCCGTCCCAAAGTTAATGGTAAAGTACTCATTATTTTTGTCTTAAAGTTAATGGTAAAGTTACTTTATTATTTTATCACATAAAATACTAATAAATAATTCTTTCTACCCCCTATTACCCATCACTTTATCATATAAAATACTAATAAATAATTATTTCTACCCTACCACTTTATCATTATTCCACTAAATTCTTATGAACAGTCAAAATCTCATTAACTTTGGGACGGATGGAGTACATGCTAAAGTGTTGAAGGAAATTAAATAAATGAATTGATTTTCACCCTCACTACAAGTTCGAGCTTTTAGATGAGACATAATTCTTTCACGATATTAGAGCCTCTGGCTCAGTCCAGATTCTGTGTTCTATTCTCATGGAAAGCACTCTACCCATTTAAACTGTTCACTCATTGGGCCTCCTCCCCAGAGGGTAGAGATAATAATTCGGTCCACGAGTGAGGAAGAGTGTTGAGAAAAATTAAATAAATGAATTGATTCTCACCCTAATTACAAGTTCGAACTTTTAGATAAGACAAAATTCTTTCATAAAAACGTAGGTTAATAAAAATATTTGGAGAGACACTTGGGTGAGATATTTTCAATGTGAGAGGAAACATAAATTAAATATTAACATTTTAATATTTTATATTAAATTATATTCCATCTCATCTACGAAACCTACTCCCCTGAGTTTTTGTCAAATGTTTATTGGGGTTTTGCCTTCTTTGTCCCTCGAGTCGGTACAACAGGCAATTATTTCAAAGCAATTTCCTTTCAACATTTTACCAATTACTCCCTTGACCCAATGCTGGTGGATATTTCAAAAAATGTACGTTGAATAAAGAGAATTATTAACTCGAGATCTAATCCGTTTGACTTTTAAAATTATAAATTTTGTGCTCAATTATTAGCTCGTTTGCCACATTAATTAAATTAAATGGGTGGCTCAAGAACCCATACACACTTAAAGAAAAGCCGAAATACAAAATTCATGGAGTTCTATCTTGCGATGAAACAGAAAAAGATTAACGTTGGGTTCCAGTAGGTTATGATAACTCATGCACAGTGCGGACCCTAGATTTCATACGTGGGTACGAAAAATAATTAATAAAAATATTACTCCCTCCGTCCCAGAATAACTACAATAGTTATTATTTTCTCGTGTTTTAGTGAGTCAATTTTTTATTAGTATTTAAAATGATAAAGTAATTTTTAAAAAGACATACTCCATATAAGAGAGATAAATCTATTATATATCTCCTTAAAATTCACTTTATTATTTTAAATACTAATAAATAACTCGCTCGCTAAAACACGACAAAAAAGGTAGTGTTGCAGCCATCCTGAAACAGAGGGAGTACTATATTTAATATTAAAAAAGGAGAATATTTTTTTAAGACAGTAATTTAGAGATTATGTTTATGGACAATAATTGTACGAATTTAAAAATGTAGGATAATAAATTTTTAAAAATATAAATATAGGATAATATGTTTTAAAATTTGTAAATGTAGGACAATCGAACCTGAATAAGTTCAATTCAGGTTGAAATGTCATGTGAGATTTGAGCTTGTTCGAGCTTGATTGTCTTACATTTAGAGAATTTTAAAGCATATTGTCATATATTTATAAATTTTAAAATATATTTTCTACATTTTCAAGCTCGTAAAATTATTGTCCTTAAAACAATCCCCCAAATTATTGTCCTAAAAAAATATTATTCTCCTAGTAATCATACAATTCGATACAAACTAATTAAAATATGTTATATAACATTCAAAAAACTTAAAGTACAATTACAATTGAGTCAGTTGAATCTTCTTTGAAGCTATGACATGTTGGAAAATAACACGAGCTCTAATTTATGAGGCACACTTGCGTGAGACGGTTTCACGGTAAGATGAAGTACAATTTGAACAATGATGCTTTAACATTTTAGAAGGAGCGAGTGTTAATTTGAGCTAGTTTGTATCCCGTCTCATACATGAGACAATCTCATATGAATTTTTGTTCTAACTTATAATAAATAAGTTCATATCAAATAATTTAATAAATTAACCCAACATCTAAATAAATAATGAACATCAATTAAAATATTTAAGCTACCAATTGATTTTTTAAAAGAAAAATAATCTTGAATTTAAAATAAAGAGTTACAAAAGCTTTTTCTTTTTCTTGGATTCAGTTTAACTTAATAAACGAGAGGAGTGTTTGAGAACATTGTGCCAAACTGTCTGTTACACAACACATATATAATATATATATAGCTGAACATATTTTAATTTAGGGTACAGCTGCATGGCGAACTCAAGATTTTAGAATTAGGTACGATCTATAAATAATTTAAAAAGATTTGTACATAAATATTATTTTATATATTAAAAATGCATACAATCGAATTAAAACATGCAGATAAATATGTTATTTCATAGAGTTCAAATAAAATTATAACTGAGTCTCTCAAGTTCTCAATTTTATAATCGATATATGACACTATTATTTGAAAATTTCGGGAATACAAACGGATCGTTCTCAATGAAAGTGAAAGAATCTATCAACATTAATAACCATTATTTCTTAATTCATTAACAAATAGCAACAAATTATCGAATGTGTTCATATCCATATTAAATAAAGAAAATTACAAGCCCTAATTCATAAACAAATACCATCAAAATTAATCAAGAATTAGTAAAGAAAACTCAAATAAGAGATCCCACAGTGTCGAGAACCGAAGAAGAGAAGGGTTGAGAGAAATCAGACTACTGACCAAGTGAAAGATTGTAATGGCAAATTAATAATTAATGTGTGGGAATTTAAATATATGCATGTAACATACTACCTTAGTCCCAAAATTATTTACCCATTTGCTTTTGATATGAGTTTTTAATTGAGAGGGGAGAATAATATTTAAAGTGATAAAGTGATTTTTGATTGGGGGTATTATACACTAATACACATTTGGGCTTGGACAGCTGTGAAAAATGACCTCGGAGAGCGGTTAAAACCGATTTCCAAGCATCAGTTGTCCAAGCTTGAGAAGTTGATAAAAACATTTGTCCAAGAGAAGATTTGGACAGCGGTTTTAAATCAAGATTGCAAGTTTAATCTTGGACAGCGGTTGATAACCGTTTTCCAAGCCTTTGTCTTGGACAGTGATTTATCAAACATTATCTAAGTCAATATTTTTTTTAAAAATTCGTTTTTATTATTTTACATAGACAATGATTTTGAAAACTCTTTGTCTAATATATTTTTTTTAATTATTAATTTATATTTTAAAATTCCTATAATAAAACTATAAACCAAAACTTTATATATCGTCCAATACCATAAACCATAAACCAAAAATCTTATAATAAAACCATAAACCAAAACTTATACCACATATATATACCAAAATATCAAATTGATTAATAAACATACACATCATGAAATAAATAAACATACAATCATAAACATATATACGTCCAATTCACCAAAAACATGATATATATATCATCACAAATATATAAAAGAAATTACATGCTACCAAAATTTCAAACAACGTTGATTAATATCGTATGAATATAAGAATTGATTGTAAAAAGGTACCCATGGCGTCAATCGTTTTTCCATTTCTTCAGTCTTTTGTTAGAGTAAGAATTGAGCTCACGTTCATAACAAACTGCAAACAAAGAATCAATCAATATAGTATGAATTTTTATTCAATTAATAATAATTTAAATAAATCGATAAATTGACTTACATTGAGAGGAATGTTCGTTAGAGAAGCGCGGATTATGTCTTCAATATCTCGTTATCTCGTTGCCTCGGAACCTGTTGATTAACAATTCACTTTATTTAATAAATCAAAAGAAACAACATTTAATATAGTAGAAGAAACAACATTCAATAAAGTCTTACATTTCTTTTTAGCATTTGTTTTTCTTTTTCATTTTTTGGTTGACCTTTCTCGTTCATGAACATAAATGTTAACAAGATCCGGATTGCCATATTCATCATCATCTCTAATTATTCTCTGGTATGGGAGTGGATTTGCAGGATCATCGAAAGATGGTACAGAATGAGTGAAGTTTTGAAAAGGATCATCAATTATGTCAACATCTTCATCGACATGGTCGCTAATCCGAAACTATTGTTAAATTTGTTTGTGAGAACCACAATGGACCATTTCTTATTAACGGGGCGGGGACATAGAAAACTTGTTGAGCGTGACTGGCCATTATGTAAGGGTCATCTCGGTATCCCACATTCTTCAAATCAACGCGTACGAACCCAGAACTTTCAACTTGGACCCCGTTAGGGATCCTCACCCAACTACACTCGAAGATTGGTTGACGGTGAACAACATAGTCGAGTTCCCAAATGTTGACAATCTGTCCAAAGTAAGTAGTATTTGATTGATCCACTCGCGATTCTATGTAATGGACACTCCACTATTCTCGCATAGTACTTGTGGCATCATGATCTACGGTATAAAATGTGTATCCGTTGCTAAGATAACACTTATGCGAATACACATGTCTATCGAGGGCATTCCGGATAACCACTTAACTCTTTCATTCACCGATTACGCTTCCGTGACAACATATTTGCTACATAACCATTGAACCAATCAACAAACGTGCGATTGTGCTCAACTTCAATCCATGATCTATCTCTCGGTGGGATTTTCTCAAAGAAGTGATCGCATGTCTTGGTCAATAAAAGGAAGCACGTCGACCGTGTTTGTGAAGTACGCACAAGTGCATCCGTGTTAGTTCCTCCATGCTAACACTTACGGGTTGACCACCGGTAATGCCTTCACCATCCATCCTATTGGTGTAGGGTAACCGGAAGTCCAATTGCATCGACATTCGGAATAAATTTCGACCCGATTGCTGATCGCTTCTTCTACTAAATAGCGTTCGCAATGCATCCCTCCTACTGGACATATTCATCACATATCCTTTGAGCACTTTCATATATCTCTACACCATACATCCATCGTGATACGAGCAAGCAAGACCACACATCCTTGTCTCGTGTACCAAATGAACTGTTAGGTGAACCATTATATCAAAAAATGATGGAGGAAATACATCTCAAGCTCACAGAGAGTCCCCCAATCGCCTCACGAAAACCAAGCAATTTTCTAGGATCTATGACCTTGCTACTCATTACCTTGAAGAACCAAAGATAACTTTGTTATGGTTATCGACATTTTCAGCAAGATAGAACGATTGCAATGGGCAAGAAAGTCTCCATGATGACATGATAGTCATGCGATTTGATTCATCGGTCTCACGTCATCATCGATACAAGTCTTTGTATGTTGGAGGAATAACCCTCTGGTACTTTCACATCCTTTAGCGGTGAAGTAACTTTTTCTCTCATTCTTGGACAAGGTGTGTGCAGCAGGAGGTAAGAACGGTTGACCCCTTTCTCTTATTCCCATATCAATCATATTCATTCTTGCATTGTAACCATCCTTGGACTTCTTATCAGCTAGGAGAGAGTTGAGCAAGCTGGCACAAACGTTCTTCTCAACGTGCATTAGATCAATGAAGTGTCTAACATACAACTCTTTCCAATAGGGCAATTGAAAGAAAATTGATTCCTTCTTCCAACCGCTTAGTGGGGACACTTTTTGCGAAGATCTTTCCGCATCTTGTGTGTCGATATTCTTCATCTCATTCAATACATCCAAACTCGACAATATCGTGGTGCTTCTTTTGTCTCAATTGTGGCATCGAATGCATCGGCCATTGTTCTGTACTTATGGGTTGGGTCCAACCACCTCCTATGTCCCATATAAACGGTCTTCCTACAATGTCTCAAGCGAATGTGATGTGTCTTCTTGGTACAACAAGGACATGCATCGGCCCCTTTCACACTATATCCAGATAGATTCCCGTAAGCGGGAAAGTCATTGATAGTTCCAAACAGCATGGCCTTCAACTTGAAATTCTCCTTTCTACAAGCATCATACACATCGACACCCTCATCCCACATGAGCTTCAAGTCCTCTATCAAAGGAGCCAGATATACATCTATGTCGTTACCAGGTTGTTTGGGTCCTGATATCAACATAGACAACATCATGTAAGTGCGCTTCATGCACAACTCGTGTGAAAGATTATAAACTAACAGAATCACTGGCCATGTACTGTGGTTGGTACTTTGGATACCGAACGGATTCATTCCGTCAGTTGAGAGTGCAAGACGCAAGTGTCGTGGCTCGGTGCCAAATTCTGGATGCCTGACATCGAATGTCTTCCACTGGGGTGAATCGCCAGGTGTCTTAGCATTCCATCTTTGATCCTATCATCATGATGCCATCTTAAATTTCTAGCATCCACAAATACTGCTATACATTCTCTCTGAATCTTGGTATTATTGGAAAGTACCACATCACCTTCAAGCGGAGATTTATTTTTCTTATATCGCTTTTAGTCCACACTTGGGACATTCTCGAGGTCTGCGATACTCCTTTTCGAAATAAGATACAATCACCCGGACAAGCATGAATTTTCTGATGTGTTAACCCGATGGACTTGAGCGTTTGTTTAGCATCATATGCTCTCTTAGGCAAAGACATTTCCATCGAGCAATAGACCACTAATTGCTTTTCAAAGATACTTGTGAAGCACTCATCGGACAAATGGTGGTGAATTTGCTTTTAGGTTGAACAATATCAACACACGGTGACAGTTTTGTTGCCTTTTCTTACACCCGGCCACAAAGTGGTAATCCAACAGAATCCCTTAATTTCTCGACATATAAGGGTGATCTCGCGAGATCATCGTCATCCCCACTTGTCAGTATCAAGCGGTTGGTACATCATCGAAAATATCCGTGATCCACTATATCTTCAAACCTAAAGTCGGGTTTCTAGGTTGCTTGAGCTACATCCATCTCTCTCTCACCATGATATGTCCAAAGCGGTATATGTTTTATCAATCAAGTGAATCATCAAGTGGTCAAACGGACTTTTGTCGACCACTAACGGTTTTTCCATTCATACATTTCCAACACGGACATGGAATGTACCGAGGGTCGGTCGCAAATGTCTAATTGCATGATTACAAAATTCTTTCACCCCATTACTATACTAAATCGATAATCGATATGCTCGAACCCACTTTTCGATCCATATAGAACTAGAGATGTCTATAGAAAAGACAATATGAAGTGTTTCTCAAGATAATGCATGTATCCTAATGTATTAAACCTAAAAGTATTAAACCTAAAAGTATTTACAATCCTAATGTATAAAACTTGCATATAAAATGTGGTAGTACCTAAGGTTTGTATATTGCATATGTATCTAAGGATTTGTTGCATCTCAAAACAATGTATATATCCTAATGTACCATCATTAATCATCTAAAGCAACACACTACTATCCATTCACCAAATCATCAAATTAATATAACAAAAATATATCCTAATGTATTAATCCTAATTTATGCTTAAATCCTCACACAAGCATATTATCAAACACCTTGAGTGCATCAATTGTTCATTTACAATTAATTGTTCATTTATCAAGCATATTATTTGAATTAATTACAAGTAATAATCGCCAATTAATCAAACTTCTACGTTAATTTATCACCAATTTAGTCCAACCTCAATTCTCAAATGAATCGGAAAGTTATACTATAAAACACCAAGTTATGCTATACGTTAATATATACTATGCTAGTAGTTTGTATCAAACACCAACCTCAACCTCAACTTCTCGTTAATACTATCAAACACAAGTTATGCTATCAACGTCTTCTCACGTTAATACTATGCTAGTGGTTTGGTTTGAAATAAATTAGGGCTCTTACCGATGGACGCAGCGGGAGAAGGAGAAAACGACGACGGAAAAGACGACGGCTAGGGCTTCTGGTTCGATTTGGGGAAGAGGAGGAGGAGGCTAGGCATGGTTCGCGATTTGGGGAATGGGAAGGAGGTAATGGGAAAACGACGGCGGAAGGAATGGGAGGACGGCGACAGATTTTCGATTAGGGTAGAGGAAGGAGACGCTTAGCTTGATTTAATTTGGGGAAAAATTGAAGTACTACGGTTCGCGATTTGACTTGAATTAAAATTTTGAACACTTGGACAGCGGTTTGGAACCATTGTCCAAACTATTACCTTGGACAGCGGTTCGAAACCGCTGTCTAACACCTTGCACAGCGGTTGTCAACCGTTGTCTAAGTGTTAAACTTGGACGACGGTTGAAAACCGCTGTCTATTCTTTTTTTTATTAGAACAGCGGTTTGAAAAAAGGGTTGTCCAAGTGCAGCTGTGCAAGCTCAAATGTGTAGTAGTGATAGTTCTATATATGTTATTACTAAAACATATGTTTTTTTTTTTGTAAAAGTAATGACATGAAATGTAATTTTGAAATATTGTGATGGGTTATTTTTTAAACGGGGTAAATAACTTTGGGACGGAGGGAGTATCCCTCTATATACTAATATGAATTTTTTTTTCATAATATGTCAACTCAATGTTAATTTAACATATGTATCATTCAATGAGAAATTTAAGTACACATGTCATTTTTCTATTTGGTTCTTTTTATAAAAGAATTCTATGTGTCATGAAGCTTAAAGTTTTTGTGTATAATTAATTTCTAATTATTTAAGTATTTAAAATATGTGAATGTTATAAAATGTGTAATTCATATTTATTACTTTATGTTTTATTTAACTATATAATATTATTCATTTATTTTTCTTTCGGTAATTTTTGTTTGACTTAATCTAAGATAAATAAAATATTCATTCTAAATGTATTTTATCTTAGTGTGAATTATATTCAATTATTAATTTCTTAATAAATAATTTTATTTTATAATTGCTCTTATGTATATCTTAACATATTTTATGTGGCAAAAGTATTTTATATTATAATTCATTCACTTTTAATTTTTTTTTATTATTACATATTAATTAATTTATTTATTAGTCTTTTCTTAGACGATTTATTTTGTTTTGATTTGTAGGTTTCAATTTCATATTAAAATGAATAAATAATATTTGACACAATAATCTTATTACAAGGTTTAAGAAAATTTACTAATATACACCTTAAATAATTATTAATTCATATTTAGTGTATTTATGCACATATTTATATTTTTAATTATTAAATATAATATTTATTGAAAAATATTGTAATTTTTAATTAGAAATCGCGTAACACGCTGGCACTAAACTAGTAATATATATTCCAGAGAAAAAAAATTTGAAATTGGGGTACAGTTGTATCCCCTTGTATCCAAACAAGTCCGTCACTGTACAGTTGTACTCCCATGTACCCAAGCAAATCCGCCCTTGCTAATGCACATAATCATGTACACTCTTGAATTTATCGAACATGATGATTTTAATGTATACGAATCTTAAATTAATAATTTGTATCTTTTAAATTTAAATTGATAGTTCTATATCATTCAAATTCGGAATTAATAGTAAAAAATGTTTAAGCTCTTAAGTTTTAAATAAAACTTTTTAATTAAATAGATTTTTTACTTTCTATTATATATGAGTGATACGTAATAGCAGTACATAGCGTAAGAGACCAAATGTCAATGAAAAATTATATAAATGGTTTTATTTAAAAACTACTGAAACACAAAAAATAAGAATATAATTTCGTGTATTGAAATGTAAAATACAAGAAAATAGTGAATGACATTGTTACAATTAAATAGTCATAACTCATAATTACATTATAAAATAATAAAGCATTAGTGACTTATTTGTGATTTGCCCAATTAATCATGGGTGTGGAGTAGTGGAATTCGAGTGGCTTTGACAAAGCAATTTACTAATTTAATTATTCAAGATCAGCAATATCAGTTCCATCATAAAATTGAATTCATATGTACCGAATGAATTCAAATTTGAACTTTTAATTATCACAATAAATGCATTTATGTAATACTCTCTCCTGCCCATAATTTAGGTAACTCGTTTATGTAATATTTCCTAAAATAGAAATATTCACTTTAACTCACCCACTTCAAACACTTACTTATTTACCATATGTCACTCTTTCATACCCTCAATACTTTATCACTTTATCATATTTAATAAATATTATTCTACTCTTTAGTAAAATTGATTTTCCCTTTATACCTCAAACACTTTATAATAAAAAATTTATCATGCAATCAATTCATTCAATTACAACATCAATGAAGATTTGAAGAACAAGAATTAATAGGGCTTGCAAGTTGCAAATTTAACAAAGTGATAACCCTAATTCTTCAAATCTTGATGCCTCGACATGGGGTGAGTCTCATGTGCATCCAAGTGCATCGTGCACTCATAGTGTATTTTAGACTCATGCAATTTGTTATACAAAAAGATGAAAATTATTTATACTGAATCGTGTAATTATTAATATGGAAAAATAATTGCACAGTTCAATGTAAATTTAATTGCATTTTTCAGTATAATAAATTGTATAATTCTAAAATATACTATGAGTGCACGATGTATCTGGATGCATACAAGACTTAGTCCTCGATATATATGTGTTGCTTAAATTAGTATATCCTTGGAGATGCGAGATACACGAATTAATTCGGGGTTCCCACTTTTTGGACAATTTTATATGTTGATGGGTTGAATTCAAAGTAATGAATTAAAGAAAACAAAAAAGAAACATGTTATAAGCTCAAGTTGCTCAACTAGTCTCATTATTTTTCATTGTCTCCTATGCTTTGGAATTCTTGGAAGCCTTATACCCCATCTACAGTACTATTCCTCGATCGATTCATGATATACAGTTATTTCTGTCCCCCCATGTTTTCTTCTACTTCCTTATATGAAAGAATACCTATAAACTTTATCATTTCGAGTTTCCACTCGTTTTATTTCATTTATTATATATACTATTATACACATGTACAAATTATATATAAAGGTTGAACAAAATGTTGGTGTTGATGTGTCTTTGGTTAAACCTAGTACTATGATGATAATGTGTTTTTTTTTTTTAAACTCTAACTCATGTTAAAAATACCTTTTTATAAAATTAATTTTGGCACTGCTCCTACAAATATTCTTAATTTTTTTTCTATAAATAGAGATCAAAATATTGATATAATTTGAATCACAAACTCATATTCTCTATTTTCTCTTCTAGTTTGTGTTATTTCTCTTATTTTTCCATTTTTTATCGAATAAATAAATATTAAATATTTAAATATAATAAAAATTAATTATAAATGATATGTAATTATTAAATAATACTTAAAAAATTAATTTAGACTAATCATAAAAATAAAATGTCATATTGATAAAATGTGAAATAAATGAGATTGAATTGAGTTGCAGGTTATGTATGTGGATGAGAGATAAATAAATTATTTATTAAGAGATTAAGTTGTAAGAGGTTGTTGATAAAGATAAATTGAAGTAAAATAATTTTTTTTTAAACAACTCTAATTCATTTATTTTAAGTTAATAAATAATCAGTTTGATAGTATTTGATACGTGAGCCATTGACTCATGCGATATTAATTTATTTTTTTATTTTTTAAGGGGAGAGTCCTTCACAATAACTTGCTATTGGGCTCTTGGGCGGGATCTTGGCATTGCACTATTACCTTGGCCGGTGCACCTCAATTTTTTTTTTATATTTAAAAACACTAATCTAATACACTTCCTTGATCAAATTCACTGCATATAATTTGCTCAACTATATGCAGTTTATGAATTATTGCACACATATAGAGTTTATTTGTAAGTGGGTAGCTTCACATAACGGTTATGTTCAAATTCGATTATTAAACAAAAAATAAAATATTGCAATTTGCAATTGGAGGGGTGCATATTAAGTTATTAGCAAGGTTGTTTCAATATAATATAGTTTAGCTTACAATACAACTACAAAGCATGTATATATATATAGAGAAATGCGACGTCTCTCGTTGTTCTGGGAAATTGATGACATTTTGTTTTTCTTTTTTCACTTTTGCCCTACCAATTTCTAATTCCTATTCTAATGATACTTTCATTACTTTTCTTTAGGGAAAAAAAAGTATCAGGGCACAATCAGTGTTGTTGTAACCGGGTTGAAATGGGAACCAACCGGTAAATCGGTTACAAAAACATGCATAAAATCGCTTTTAAGGTTGAACTGATTTGAACCGATCAAAACCGGTTCAATCGGAAAAAACCAGTTTCCCCCTTTTTTTAAAAAAAAAAAAATTAAATATTTTTTCTCACATTTTCTTCCAACGCTTTTGATGTGGAATAAATGTATGAGGTTGGCTAACCCTTTTATAATATTTCCTCTCACATTTTCTTTCAACACTTTCGATGTGAGATAAATGTATGAGATGAGATAATATGAACCAAAGTCCACATTCACCCATTTTATAATACTTCCTCTCATATTTTTTTTCAATACTTTCGATGTGGGATAAATGTATGAGGTGAGATAATATGAACCAATGTTCACATTCACCCCTTTTATAATATTTCATCTCACATTTTTCTCCAAAACTTTCGATGTAAGATAAATGAATGAGGTGGGATAAATATATGAATCAAGGTCCACTTTCACCCCCTTTTATAATACTTCTTCTCATATTTTTCTCCAACACTTTCGACGTGGGACAAATATATGAGATGGGGTACACTTTTTCCCCTTTTATATTATTTTTTCTCACATTTTCTTCTAACATTTTCGATGTGAGACAAAATTATGAGATTTTACTTTCTCTTACTTTTTCCTTTAATATTTACTCGATGTGGGATAAAAATATAAGGTTCACTTTTCCCTTTTAAGTTACTCTCTCATATGTTGTTTTTTTATTATGATCATGACTCTATTGTGTTTTCTTAAATATGAAAAATTATAAGATATATGTTTAAATTTTTGTAGGTGTATATTTATTTCATTTTTTAACTAAATATAAGAAATATTGAAAAAAAATTAGGCATTAATCATTTCAACGACTGAACCGCCGATTGAATCGATCCGACCGATTGAACCACTGACTAGTGGTCTGTCCGGTACGATCACCGGTTCGGTTATGAAAACACTGGACACAAGTAACAGTTAAAATTCTAGTTCATGTAGATGAGTACTTGTAGTAATATATTAATTGGATCCACTTATATTGATATAATAACATATGTCCAGCAAGTTCGTCCAAAATGCCAGGCATTTGACGAATTAATTCAGAATATATAATACATGTGTGTATAATGTTATATTATAAAATGCAGAGGTATCTTATAATATTGACAAGTACATGGGCTCCAGTCATTAAACATAAAGTGACAGAAATACCAATTATTAGAACCTAAAGGTTGGTTATTATGTAATTATAGGTAACATCTCTTCCATCATACGTACAATGTTTCCAAAGTTGCACGTAACATGTGCTCTAATTATTACTTTGAATGGTGAATCTTGTTCACCTCAAACATATGTACTGCGTTTAAATTTACAGTAATAATTAATCGCATATCATTCAAAAGTCAATCCAGAGACTAGTACTTTAAAACTTAGCTAATAATACCATTACATAGCATCATGGCTACAGCTGAGAATCACTCAAAATTGCACTTATGCTGGATAAATTTATACAAAGATGAATTTGGAAACCCTAGAATCATTCAATGTAACATCTAGACAATACAAGCCAGCTAATATAACATATCTAAAGACTAAAACCTCCCATGACTTCATCAAAGGGCAGTGAAGTTTCAGATCCCTCTTCAGCCTCCTAGGTTAGCCACATAACCAATATATACGGGACTACTCTCATTTCGTTAAATAGATACTAATTCTGCCGTAGATTTCTGAAGAAAACGTCATTTTTTGCATTATCGGTACACGTGGCATACAAATATGAAAACAGCATGGATATATGAGCATAGGGAATCACCTCGAATCTTGTAGATATGTTGTTGAGTTATGAAGGGACCCAACAGGAGCTAGCACAAATGATCCTACCTTTCCATCCCTGCAACATCCAACACCCATCTTCATCGAACAGAAAATCTTTGTGATACCCTGATCCCTTATGCCTCACTTTCTTCATAACCTCATCAGTAAACGGCAGAGGTCTGAAGCCAGCCCTCAAATGACGTACTTGCCACTGCTTATACGTCTCAGGTCTCTCCACCCTCTCTGCTCCTTCACATGCAACAACATTTATCACCTCACTTCCATAAAAGTCCTGTTCGAAATTCATCCTCTGTGGATTATCACGAGGCAAAGTAGTATCAAACATATCAAACAGTGCTGAATAGAAGAACATAGCCTCCCTAAAACGAGTAACGAAGAAGGGAGAACTAAACGATCCATTAGTGACAGTATGCACAAATATATCAGGCTTCATTCTCTTAATTAAACTCAGAACACCATCCCTTGGGCTGGGACGACGACTGTCCTCCACAGCAGTCTCATCAAGCAACCTACCAAATCGAAAAAGACAATTCACAGCTAGAGTCTCGCCGCTTCTAATCTTCAAATCGTCAATCTTGATTGCCTCCCAGTTTTGTGCTGCAATGGCCTGGTATTCAAATGGTACACCAAAACGTTCACAATATTTTGCTAATCGGGCCCCCGTCTCTTCTAATCTTTCTGCTGGTCTGAAACCGGGCTGTGGAAGCTCGATTCCGGTGATACGCAGCTTTGGGGGCCCACCCGCTCTATTAGAAAGGTGCTGAATGAGGATAGGCCACTGGAAACCGTATAAAATGCCAAAGTCCACGATATGCAGTGTAGTAGCTTCTGATGACACTAAACCAATCATCTTATTTGCAAAAGCGATTGATGATTTCTTGAATGGGCAGGCTGAAATATAAACCTGGTAGGCTTTTAATTTCTCAGAAGCGGTAATCTTTCTTCGAGCAAAGGATGTATAGAGCTCAGTTCCCGTACCGCCCAGCCTAGCCTGAAGACCGCTAGCAAATACGTGGGCCAACCTCTGGTATACATCACCTGTTGGAGAAGAATGCTGCATGATCTGTTTCAGTTGTTCGTGTGCTGTTCTACGATCATCAGAAGCAACAGATTGAGCACAACTAATCAAAAGGGTCCTGAGATCCACTGAATCATTCCCCCCTGTGTTCTCGTTTCTCTTAGCACGAGCTATTCTGCCATTGGTGTTCTCTGGTACGAAGGGTAATCTACCATCATCATAACACGATACCAGCTCGCCTTTGGCATCAGTGCAAAGGAGAACTCGGTCAAACATTTCAGATAGTTCAACTTCTTCGACATAGATTGCAGATTGTTTGCTGCTTCTTTCTAAGTCTTCTGAATCACCGTTTTCTGGATAGTGATGCTTCCTTCCCTTTAAGCCATTAGTAGAGTCATCACTCTCGTATTTCTCCACCTTGACTGCAACTGTTGGACTAATGTGTTCGGATTTTTGAGGTAGATCGTATTTGTCCAAATCAATAACCAATTGGCAAGTGGTGGGGAGGAACTTACTAGCTTCTTCCATCCCTCTCTTGAACTGCAAGATGGATTCACTATCACTGAAGAAATTCTGAAGCAGATTTGTATCTTGAAAGGGGTTCATCGGGGTATTGCCATTACCGTAGAATCTGTTAACAGAATCTAACGACAACTGCAAACTGGATGAAAAATCCTGCACATGACCCTGTTCCATCGAAAAATTAAATTCACCTGGATCAACAATCCATTGAGGATCAATTGAACTACTACCAGCATTACTGCTGTTGGTATACTCACTGGAACTCCCGAAAAGGCTATCAGGGCTATTTTGGTCATTTCCTGGGTGAAAAGGTGAAGGTGGGTATTTCTGGCCAATGACTTCGTAGAAGGATTTCTCAGCAGCACGAAGGGCAAGAGGGTCATGGAACATGCTGGGTTTCTTTTCCATATTTTCTTCATTTAGAATTTGATTAAGGAACTTTAGCACTGTATCAGAGTCTTGATCATCAGGAGATCCTGAATCATAGCTCACAGATGGAGATTGAGTAATGTTATCAAGGATTGGTCTTAGGGGAAGGAATGGGATATCCAGGCCATCAAGCTTTAGGTAATCATGTTTAATCCCACTGTTAAAGTTTTGAGATTGCTCATAACTGGGAAAAAGGTCCCCGTTATCAAATTGGAAGCCATTTGCTGCATCCTGAGCTCCACCAAATTGATGATCCATGTCAATCAATGCCTTGAATTACCTAATTAAAAGCAGCACTTGAATGAGTAAAAAGGAAATACATTTCAATGAGATCACATTTATAAAATCCACCCTATACCCAAAAACTATTTCACTTCCCCGGAAGGATACCTATGTAATCAGAAAACATAGAACAAAAGAAAGCTCAGAAACATGTTATTACATTCAGGTGTTTGTGTTCATGATTTTTCTCATGAATTGGCATTGTATCATTTTTTTGAGAATCTGTGTAACCATAGTAATATGAATACAATACAAGCTTTAGAACTTAGGGGTATATAACTATATATGATAGGAAATGTGTAGTATTATGAGTGTGTGAGTCGTGAGATAAGGTAATAAATATGATTTTTTGATATGATGTACTAAAAAACGTGTGATTATAATAAGGTTATTTGATATGTGAGGTAAATTATACTCCCTCCGTCCACCAAAAGTGTGCTCAAAGGGTTGAAATAAGTTTTACGGAAATGTAGATTAAGTACGTTTACAAACACAATTTTTTTATCTTCATCGTCCAACAATCACTTAATTACTCAAGTTATCATTATACTTTACACACAATCAACTATGTTATTCATAAATGGACTTAATCTATGTTTCCGTATAACATGTTTAAACCCTCTGAGCACACTTTTCGTTGACAGAGGGAGTAAGAGATTATAATAAAATACTATTTTACCCTTCTATTGAAGACAATTCAAGTATCCTGTCCACCTATCTGCCCGTATCCATGTTTGCCACTGCAAACTCTATCCTCAACATAAAACCCTAATCAATTTCAACCCGAATCTAATCAGGAACCCTAATCAATACTAGAAACCCCAAATTCAATAAAAAATCAAGCATCAAATTTACAATAGAAACACAATTTTCACGCAATTCACAGGGTTCGACAAGCAATTGATAAAACGTACAAGTAAACCAGATATAAAGATGGCGATTAAGGTTGAAGTTTGTCATTATGATTATATAATTTCAAGACCCCGACGAATCTATCATAAGATCGTTTATTTATGACAAAATGGCAGGTTTGTTTCTAGTATTGAATAGATCGACAAATAGGAATATATGTCATCAGTAACGGAATCAATCAAAATTAATTTAAATCAAGAACCAAATTTAATCGAATGAAGATTTTACAGTGGAGAAGAGGTGGAGCACCGTCGCGACACGGAGAAACTGGTACGTGAGTGTGCGAAGCTAGAGAAACAGGGCGACAGAGCGAATGGAAATGGAAAAGGGTGGAGGCGGGTGATGAAGGCACACAAAATAAGAGGGGAAGTAGAGGAGAGGAGAGGAGAGGAGAGGATATGAGGTATTTTGTGCTATCTAGATTTATTGTTCAATCCAGACAAGGTATATGAGGGGAGGGGTCCGATAAATTATGTAAAGAGGAACAATGAAAGATGTAGCAGGCGGACATTTATATAGGGCTCCTGGAATATGCATTATGGACAAATTCTTGTATGTGATGGTCTCACACAGGCGTCGGATCCCATTTACTATACTATATGTCCCATGAACTCATGGAGCTCTAACCCAACCATGTTTTAAAGGAGAGTATGACCCCAATACTTAATAAAATACACCCTTAAAATAAAATAGAACTAAATTTGAGTAGAATACTTGTATGCATCCACTGTACGGTGCACTCCACCCAATTTTGACCAACTTGCTAAAAAAAATTGTGCATGTCGGTACAAAAAATCTAGTTTATATAATTAAAACTATCAGTTCATGGGATGAAGGTATTGGTTAATACTGAAAAGTGGCAAAATTGGTCAGTATACAACTAATACTCTTATTTATACGAACTAATACTTTTGTTTACAACAGCATACAAACTGATACTCTTCTTTTATATATGAACTAACACTTTTCTTCATATAATTTCCCTTTTTTAGTAGGAGCCTTCAAAGTTAGGTCAAACATGATGACGTATACCATACATCCAAATGCAGCCAAATTTTAGTCTTTATTCTTCGTTCTTGATATTCATTTTTATTACCCAATATAAAAACCACAGAGAAACAGAAAATAAATGTCAACAAAATTCCAAGTCCAGAGTAACCCGAAGCTCAGAAAATCATGTTGATGAAACAAAAAAGTAATTAAGCAACATAAACTACAAGAAACAGAAGCAAAACGGGGAATAGAATTAATAATCATAACATGATTGAATGGAAAGGGAAAATCAAACAGAACCCCCCACCCCAAAAAAAAGCGCAATAGAATAACCAAGCAGAAACAAATTCAGGTCCGATGGCATAATATGAAAACAGAGAGCGAAAATTAGAGAAAAATATCCACCATAGCAAATCAAGCAAGGTACAGAAATTCAAATAAAAATTAGCACTCTGAAGTGCTTACCTTTAGGTTTATGGAAGGAGTGAATCGCAAATATCAAGTAGAGAGTGAAGGATTGTTTCTGGAGTGAATAAACCTGGAATCGTCCACACGAAAACATGCGAGATACATTTGTGCGCGTATATATAGAGAGACAGAAAGGGGGGAGACTCGTGAGTCGTGCGAAAATGAAGAAATGTCATCTTAATTTTTGAGATAATTGCACACACCTACTTGAGGATTGACATTATTACCACAATTGGCCCCTTTGTTTGTCAATATTACACTAGGGCAATACTCTGAAAAGACTAAATAATATCACAAAATTTGCAATATAAGACGATCTCTTACATTAAACATGTTGTTTTTATTGATAAATTGATAAATACTTTTATTAATTAGATATATCGTGCAATTTAAATATATTTTGAAGTAGTATTAGTTATTTTATTAAAAGTATAATTATTTTTGTTGATTATTAGTAGTTGTGCATCAGTTGCACGGTGTAACTATTTGAGTCGAGTATTTGAAGTTCGGACTCGACTACAACACTTTTCGAAGCGACCTCGAGCTTGAGCCTTAACGAGCTGAGAATGTGTCGAGCTCGAGATAGCTCGTTTATTAATCGAGTATGTTACGAGCTCGAGCCTTAACAAGACGGGTCGAGCTCTCATGCTCGTTTCTTTTTAACATCTTTATAATTGGTGAACAACAGTGCACCCAAGTGTTACTAATTTTATATTTATTTTTGTGATACTATAGAAACATACAAGAATAAAAAAAGAAACATACAAGAACATTATCTAAATTTTTCTGAAATACTTGTGCAGAGGAGAAGAATAAAAACACACGTCTTTTTATTAAGAGGGTATTGAATAATTATTTCCTTATCGTGAGTATTTGATAATTTTAGAACTTTGAGGAAATAATTTAATTCACCTTGAATAATTAAGCATAATAAAGTGGGTCATAGTCGTATGACCCTTCAAATTATGAGGGTTGCTCTGTAATATACTAAAGTTGAAAGTTTTATAATTTAAATATCATTTACGTATTCCCCAAGCACTGGGGTGAAGCTTCGATGAAGGAGGAAGAGAACAGGCAGCCAAAAAACTGTGGTATGTTTGAAAAGGGGCAAAACAGTCAAACCATTCATCATTATCTAAATTGTTCATTGTCTTTTAGCATTTTAAACTGCTACCTTTGCTACAGATTATAAATGCATAGTTACTAAATAAAGAATAGTGATATGTCTCTCAAATAAAATTAAAATAAGTATGCTATTAACAAGAAAATTGAATTATTATTAAATAAAGAATACTGATATTTCTGTCAAATAAAAAATAATTAATGTCATTAATAAAAAAATTGAACTATAGCTTGAAACACATGAAATAGAAAGTGTGTCTATTTTTTTTTATTTTTTATTTTTCAAGTAGAGGGGAGAAACTCTCTTCTGCACCCGTGTTGTTGGCCCCTCAGTCAAACGGATTATAAGTGTGCCCGAAAATGGGGTAGTGTTACTAGTGTGTCAAAAAGATATAGACAAGGCATTCTTCTCAATTTTGAACAAAATCTTTTTCATTGACACAAGATAATTGAAATCATTGTAGCATAGAACGAAAGTGTCATGCCAAGCATTATTTTTTTCATTTCATTCCCATTCCCTCCACTTATAAAAACCTCTAAATTCATTGTATAGTCCGTCTAATTACTTCTAACTATTTAAATAGTCCGTCAAATTACTTTTTAATTATAATAGATTAATAAACAATTTGTTTAAAAAAAAATAGATGTACGTATCCAGCATGAGCAAATCCAAAATGAAAAAAAGTAGAGATTAATTGCAGCATGAAAGAAATCTGGTAGCAAAAAAGCTTTTATTTAGTGACCCATTTACAACAGCTACAACCCGGGCAGGGCTACAAATATTAACATCAAGTAATTACAGGTTGACACTCCTTTTTTACATACTAGTATTAATCACAAAGTAATAATTATTTATTCATTATAATAGAAACTAAACACCTTAATGGTACCTCTGGGTAATAAACTTTTCACAGAAGAAGCTGGCAAGTATCAGGCTGAGACTTGAGCTGCTGCTTAGCTTGCTGCTGAGACCAGTACGCATGAGCCGTTAACACTCGATCCAGGAGCTCCTGAGGCACAGGCTCTCCCCGTCTCTGCTGTGGAGATATTCTTGCCGTATGGACCAATGTTTTCCACTTATCCTACACATTTTAGAGATCGTCTAGTAAGTCGAACGACAAGTTTATATAGTACCTACAATTCAGCCTTGTAATGCATTTATCGTAAGATGATAGAAAGCAAACACGGAAGATATATAACGATGCGATATTTTGAGAATATAATGTTAGAATTTAGGGAAGCCCGTTAAAGATTTGCATGAATAACGAATAGAATTTATCTTACCTTTAAGTCTACATAAGTTCTATGTTTTGCATTATCGAAAGCTCTCAGTTTAACATCGCGCCATCTGCAGCATAAACGAGCATATAAGTAAGACATCATAGAGTAGGTCTCCTGTGAACTAGGTTCACGCAAACTCTCTTCAAAGTAATACTGTTTAGTATATGAAGTAATTGTTTAGCATGCAAAGTATCACTTTTTAAAATATGCTTGATATTTGTGTTATTCTTCTCAAAATCATTAAACCATGATGCTTCATATGTTAAACAGTATTACTGGAAAACTTTGGTGTACCAAGTTCGTAGGAGTTCTTGTCACCATCATAGGCATATAATTCCATATTTATCATAAGTTAAGTTACAAGGTTTCACCGAATATACCTTCCCGTTCCAAGCTTCTCGACGGCCTGAACTAGAGCTTCAACTTCAGAAACAGTGAAGGGTCGACGGATTCGACGCTGTGCAGGATCAGATCGCTTAGATTTCCTCAGAGGAACAACTGTTAAAGCGTCTTGCTGTTTCATTGATGGTACGGGGACCAGTGCCTTTGATTCTGAAGTTGTTCTCTGTAATGACATACCAGGAGGAGAAGGAGCTGAATCATGATCACTTTCTATTAAATTGTTGAAACTTCCAGGAAGATGATCTGTAGGAGAATCTGGACTGCCCTGCTGTCCACCATTTTGAGTGACAATAGGGGCACTGGGATGGTACCTGATTTCAGATTGTAATAATTTGTCAGTAGACAAACGAAACGGGTCTGAAATTATAGTTGAATGAGAAGAGTATGGTAACAATGGTGGTTAACGAGAAAAAAAGATGACCAATTCACCTTCATCGTACTTCACAAGGACAAGACTCAAAATAAGTTAATCACTACCCCATTTGGATTAACTACCTTTCCAATATGCTTTGTATATATGTGTATCTATACCTGGCCAGTGATTGTGGACTGTCGCAAAGCAGTTGACTGGGACGATCTTCAGGATATGATCTTATTGAGGGTGGACTAGTGCTGGGCTCAAGAGAAAATCCCAGGGCATCCATCTTGTTATCATGAGAGATTCCAGTCTGCAATAGGGTTTTGGTATCATCTTTAATTTTCTTACCCTGAAGAAGCACTCCAACACGTAAGCCACCTCCAAGTACAGAATTTACAGCTTCCATAACCGATCTCTGTGAACAATATTCAAGCCACAAATGATGTGAAAACACTGCTGAAACAATATAGCATAACCCTGTGTTATCAGAAGTACCTTCAGAGAACCAACAGTTGCAGTTTCTGGGATCTCAATAAACAGCTCTGGAACCTTAAAAGATTTGATCTTAAGCTTCACTGTACAAAGAAAAAATATATTAACGTGAGACCTCTTTGAACACCAACCATCTTATCACCCCAAAAATGAAAATAGAGCAACACTTGGGTGGGTGCACCACGCAACTGGTGCACAATTAATAATGTTAAGTGAAAAAGGCTAATACCGACCAACTAATACCTTTTAGTAAAACAACTAATACCATTTAAAAATGCACTTGAGTTGCACGGTGTAACTGATGTATAGAAGTATTTGCCAAGAAAAATGAATTCGACACATAAAGTTCTTGTACCTTGGTTATTCCTAGAATGGAAGGATGCATATCCTCCTGCTACAGTAGCTTGAGGGGGGTTTGCTGCATTTTATGTTAATAAAATCAAATCGCTAATATCCAAAAAATCAAGATTGTGTATCCTGAAGAGTGTAACGATTGTACATGTGTGCATTCATGCATGTGAGATCGAGGGGAGAAACGATGGAAGGTTACCTCCAAGCTGTGCAGGACCCGATCCATTAATGCCATTTTCCGACATCCTGCATATTCCATCACCGTTGATACTTTCATCAGAATTAGAAATTGAACTATAGTCGTAAAGCTTCCTTTTTTTGAAAGGATAATCCCTCAGAGAACCTTGGCGCTTGAAACCGTTCTTCCTGTTGAGATAATTGCATCTTTCTGTACCCATTAACACACAATTCAACAGACAATTAAAATACATACATCAATATAACCATATAAAAGTTTAAAAATTAATCGCAGCTTACCAGCATTACTATAGACTTCATCATCCTTCACATTCGATGTTGGTTTACAATGCTTAGATGCAAGCATCTTCCTAAACCTACGGTCTCCAGACAGCTTGAACGCCTTATTTCTAGGTTCAATGCACTCAAAAGACTTATCGTCATCATCTCTAGTAACTAACTTTACATTCTCCCGGTTAACCGGGGGGGACCCACAAGGGGAGTGGTCCCTACAAAAAGGGAACTTTACACTATCAACAGAACAAACTAATGCGGAAGATTTTCTTCCTGATGCCTCTGGATTCTCCGAATTGAACACAGAGGCCTTATTACTTATTGACAAATTATTCCTAATATTTGCAGATTCCTTTTTTACGTCTTTCCTACTTTCGTCCTCTGATCCAGAGTTAGGAGACACTCTCAAACCAGATGACTCAATATCTACCGAAGGTGGAAAAATCCCGAGACGGAGATTGCAATCATCGTTCACTAATTGCTCTCCAGAACCAATCTTATCTGAGCAATCAGAAGATGTTATACCAGATGCAGGCCTTGAGATTACATCATTTTGAGTGCAAGCAAGTTCGTTTGAACAGGAATTCGGATCGTGGGCTTCTGAGATGAGTTCAGTAAACATAAAAATCCTTTCATAGCAATCACGATCATGAGCTTTTTCTTCTAAAGGCTGCTTATCTGCATCTTTTTCTTCCTTCCCAGCAGAATGTTCCACAGTGGTGGGGTGCTCCTTTCCAGAAGATGCATTTGCAGATGGTGGAGAACGTTCCCCATCCAATAGTAATTTCCCAGCTACAGTTGCCAATAAGTCAAATGCACACATTTGGTAGTCATCAGCTTTTCTCTTAACTATGCCCCTCTTCTAAATCAAGTGAACGAAACAAGAAAAAGAAAAGGATTATAATAAGTTTTTAATAGAATGGGATATCAGGAGAGTCTGTGATTATTACCCGAGCTGATCTGGCAGCCCGAGGTGTGGGAGGCACTTGATAGCCATTAAAACCATAGTCTAATCTCTTCTGCAATGCCATACCATACCCACGAAATTCATAAAGCAGGGAACACCAGCTTTTGTAATACTTTTACAACATTAATCCACAGCAGGGTAAATTGGTAAAACACCTGCCATAGAGACAAAAAATTTAACAGCCATGTGAATTCATATGTACGGGTAATGTGGAAATCTAATGCAGAAGTTTTTGGTATATCAACTTGGCAATACTTTATTGGGGAGATATTACGATACAGATAAATATAATTGACTCCATGCAGATAAGACCAATATCGATCTTTTACATCATTTAGCCATCAAAATAAGCAAGAACACGATAAATTACGACTTTTCATGGCAACGGGATAATGCAGAAGATCGCTATAAGGCGGCTATTAAATGAACTATGGCTGATATAAAAGAAGCATTTGAAGCATTTATCTATACTCACTACGTAACACCAGAAAACGACAATCCGGAGATATGGGAGCACCGATTAAGAATTACTTTATCACAAAAACCCACCAAAAAATTGCATATAAAGCAGGGAAATGTGCCATTTGATTGGCTAAACACCAGATCCTTTAGTACAAATCAAAATTAAAATCGAAACTAACTTTGATTACAAGAGTTCATGTAAAAATGATGAGTAAGAGCAATAAATGCCATGCAATTGCATATATATATTAGCAGTTCAAAATGTATGAAAAAAAAAAACCAGAATCCTTATTGCAAATCTAAGTGTAAAAAATATTTTAACTATCTAATTGCAAACCTACATTACCTTGTAATCAATAATTAAAATATTCATACACATGCCTCTTTAAGTAAACTTGTTCCATCAGATCAAAGAATTGAAGAAAAATATTAAAACCCCATGGGGATTTTGATAAAAAACAGACCAAATAAGATTAAGATCACAAGGTTAACCAAAATTCAGGCACTTTCATAAGGGATGTGAAACAATTTAGACACAATTAAAGAAAACACATTGGCATTAACCTCTTTTGCTGCATCAAATAAGTGAAAAAAATCATTTAAGGCTTCTCAAGAACAGGATAATATTAGAAAAGAAAAGAAATTAAGAGAGGGAATAATTAAGAGTGGAAAAAATAACCCTCGCAAAAACCCCAAAGTGAAAAGAATTTCAACAGCATTTAAAGACGCCATTATTTCAGGCATCACTGGATTTTCAAGCATAATTAGAGTAATTATTAGCAGTTGCATGTAAATGATCTTCAAAGGAAACAGATAAAAAGCGATTTTTTTTAACAATTGATCAAATTGAAATTAAGAAACAAAACCTCAATTTCTTTAAGAAACCCAGAAGGAATGACAATTTGCATGGTGAAGTTCCAGATCAAACAATTTCATAATGCCAGGAAAAAATGTGCTTCAATGGAAAGCTAATAAACCTTTTAATTAAGAAAATGCAAAATAAACAAAAAGATGAAGAGATACAGCTTCTGTTGGTGGCCTGCAAAACCAAGGAACAAAGATGGAAAAAGTTCCACATTAAATCGCACAATTCCTGATTTTCAATTTTCCAAATTTTTTTCTTCAAGTTTAACAAAAAATTAATTAAACCAACTTTACCAAACTACAAACAGAAGAAATTTAAAAAAAAAAATTAAAAAATTGATCACCTCATCTTCAGAAGGACAAAATCTTCTTCCATGCCACCATGAAATTCCTCCAATTCCACCATCATTTTCTTCAAAAACCAAAATCCCTCTAAAATTACCAATAACTACACTAACAACAACGCAAGATCAGGCTCTTTTTCTTCTGAAAACACATCTCGGATACAATTCACCACTCTAATTACACAAATCCAAAACCGTAAAAACATTTTTTTTTTTTTTAAAGAGAAAAAATTCACTTAATTGCACCCATTTTCTTTTGCTTTTTATCTCCAATTCTTTTTAAATTATGATAGGCAAAAACCCTGTGAAAACCACCCCCTTGAAACAATTGCTTAAACCCCAACTCTTATACCATTGACCTTGTCACCGGCCCAATCCGTAGACGCCCAGTACGCCACCGGCTATAGAAGGTTACCGCAAAGAACTGCCTGAAGACCTGTTCTTTTGTGGGCCATAGGCTTCGCCAGATGCTGCCACGTCATAGTGAGATGTGAATCCTATGGTCTTTCCTCTTTTACATCATCGAGAAAAACGTTGGGTCACCAAGCGAGGGAATTTACTTTAAAATTTGTCCCTCAAACCTTTTTTTGGTAATTCTTTATTATTAAAAATTAGGATAATAATATTAAATAATTTGTGGGGTTTCCATTTATTTTGAATTTTATATTTTTTTAAAGACATGGGTTTTTCTTTTTCTTCAATTTTTTTATTACCGAAGGTGTCCGATCAGTAAGGAGGTTTGTATAAAAATCCCAACAAAACTGTAACTAATTTTTGGTAAGTTTTGCCTTAAATCTCACCAGATTCATCCCTAACCAAGACAAATCTGCGGTTTAACTAAAACTTAGCATAAACTCTCTCTGTTTTTTTACAAAAATAGTTAATTGTTTAATTACTTAATAAATAAAGTGGCTTCATAAGTTGCATGATGGGCTTATTTATTCAGAAGCTTATAGTTTGGGATTTAGATATTAATTTAAGATGCAACTGCAAGAATGGTATGACCATGATGAATGAATTAATTTATGTTCAAATATTGCATGGGAAATAGGAGAATATCCTCATGGTACGAATGAATGACTTGTATTAAAAAATTAGCTTTGTTATATATTATATTTAAACCACGTGCATCTGGATCTAATTACACAACCCATTTTAGTTGTCTATGTATCTCTTCATTGATTTTAATTAGTTGGCATAAAAAGATTCCTCTGCCCTCCTAGAGATCTATCTTTAAAATTTAACAATGCATCAAGGCCATTTTTGTCATTCCGTGTGATGTATCAACAATGGTAATCTGTAACTTTTTATAACCAACATCACATGCAAGCTATGTTACACGGACATGGGTACGCGAGTGCGGGTGCGATACGATACGGATATGGGGATACGTATTTTTGAAAAATTTAGAGTGCGATTCGGCAAATATACGTCTATTTATTTATAATTTTTTATATATAACACCTAAAAATATATATAAATCTAAAATTCGTAAAACAAAATGTATGCAATTCAAATTTTTATCTCCTCCAAAACTTAACAATATTCAATAATTTAATCTAATTAAGTAAAAAAACAACAATTCAAATACCATCAGCCCAATATATAAGTCATAATGATGAATTCAATCTAAAACGAGTGTCATATTGTCAATTTAAGTTGCATTACATAATAAAGTTCAATTAAATAACACATCTAATGCTTAATAACATGACCATATTTAATCATTTAACATGGATTCACTTATCAAATTCGTGTGTCTGTTAATTTATTTTATTTTATAATTTACCGATTCGCCAAGTGGCATCCGGATACGCGGATTCGAGAATCGCACCCCTTTTAAGGTGCGGGTGCGAATCCAATACTGCACTGTGATATTTTAAGAAGAATCCGTGCATCATAGCATGCAAGTTATAAATACAAATTTCCTCATCAATTTTTAATAGAGATGGTACACACTAGAAATAGAATATTTCATTTAATAAAATCATAATCTTTTACATCTATCTTTATATGTTATAAAGACATATAAAGATATTTTACGTAAAATTTAATTTTATATTATCTCCATATTCTCTTTATGTCAGGTGTTTTTCTGATATGAATAAGGATTACTTCCATCTTTTGAAGTAGTTTTTTTATTTTAGAGGAGTAACCATTTTTCCCTTCGCTAGGGGTTTTGCCCCAAGGGGTGATTTTGCCAAGTATATGTCATTTAATAGAATCATAATAATCTTTTACATCTTTATACGTTTAAAGTATAATTTATTTTTTGTCACGTGTGTTATCTTCACATTCTCTCTATGTCACGTGTCATCTTTTCAGTGACAAGTGTCGCCTCCTCAGTGCCACGTGTCACCATGTGTTGCCTCCCTAACCATTGCACAAAGTTATGTAATTAGGTTGCAAATAGAAAGTTTAAGCACTCTATATTAATATTAAAGGGTTAATTTTATATATATTAATTCACGATCTTTGTGTTTAGTATCAATTTAATGACCATATCCGGATCAAATTAAAAATGTTCAAACTTTGTTGTTGTTATAACTTGATACACAGTTTTTTAATTAGTATTAATGTTAATTTAATAATGTTTTATATAGTATATTAAAGTAGAGTTCTTTTTGTATCGGGTTGCAGAACATCAAAAGATCATATTTTTTTATTAATTCAAAATTTGTGATTAAATTGATACTACACAATAATCGTGAAATGATATGAGATCAACCTGATGTCAGTACAAATTTTATATTGTCAATAATTGTTGATTTTTTCCAGCTTTCTTACTGAATATTTTAGGAGTACTTTTCTATTAAAAAATAAATAAATTATTTAATATAAAAAGTTAGATTTTGTGAACACATTAATTAATTAAAGAAAGTTTCTCTTGACAATCATTCATTTAATAAGACTGTACTAGTAGGTAATATCTTTAAAGTGAACAAAAAAAACATTTAGCTGCCATTTTTTAAGACAAAAGCTTATAGGAGACGGTCTCATACATGAGACGGGTCTTATATTTGATCCACCTTTTGTTTATTTGACTCATTTAATAAGTATCCAATTGACTGTTTGACCCAAGAAGCTAAAATACTTAATTAACCCTCTTAAATTTGAGACTCATTTTTGCTTTCATGAAGCTTAGGTTTTTCTTCCTCCCGTCTCTATCATCCTCTATATCGCACACCATTTTTTCCATTCGCCGTCCACGAAGGCATCTCATGATTTTTGTTTGAACCGTCGTTCTCCAGTACAAAAAAATCCACTCGTTTGCACCGGATATTGTAGTTTGTGTCGCCCTTCTTACGAAACCCTATTTTCTGTACTGTAACGCCCCATTTTTAAAACAAAGCCCTTTGTGGCTTTAACACTCTGAATCCGGTTTGCCACTTAAGTAAATGTAAAACGGAGCCAGAAAATTACTTTAAAAATAAAACAATAAAACTTAAACTAACATTTTGCAGCGGAAAGTAAAGTAAGCTTGAACATCAATAAGATTAAAGTGTGGAGAGTTGTTTAATACATACATCAAGAATTAAGGTAGAATTATAAATTTGACAATCTTGTAAAGACGCTTAATCAACTTAACACTCGTAAAGTAGTTTAACAATTTCAAAAGATAATGTGACTTAATTTAAAAGGAGCTCATCATAGTATTAATAGTAATAACTTGATAAATACGGGAAGCTTCGTGTCTACAGCAAACTCCGGCCCCTCTCGATCATAACCTGAAAACATAAATCTGTTGGGGTGTAAGATAAAAATCTCAGTGGATGACCTGTATGCTATTACACAGATTAACAGTATCCTAGTATCAATTATACCATATATATACATATTGTACGCACGATTTATTCATGCACATACGTATTCATGACGACTATTATTGTCGTAGGTACGCACGACTTGTTCATGCCCATACCCTTATTCATGGCGACTATTATTTTCGCAGGTACGCACGACTTGTTCATGCTCATACCCTTATTCATGGCGACTATTATTGTCGTAGGTAAGCACGACTTGTTCATGTCCGTACACATATTCATGGCGACACAGTGGTTGTATATCATAGCGACTTATTATGTCGTGTATTCATGGGACCCGGAGGTCATATTTCGTACGCACGACTTGTTCATGCCCATACGTAAAAGTTTGTATAACGATAACCGTAGAATACACTAACAGTGTTGGGGTTATACTGAAAAGTATGTTTTTTTACTTTGTATAACCAAACTAAATTTCTTGTTTATTTTCTGAAATAAATTATTTATCACTGTTGGATAAATATGAATGAATGTTATTTCATTGCAAACCTGTTCGATAAGTGTGTACGTATTACATTGAAGTTAATTTGGTGATACCAGATCATAGAAGATCAAATTAACAGTCTCTCGTGATTAAGTACAAATTCACAACCCAGATGGAAATGAACAATCCATCATGAAAGGTTGAAGTGTAAGGCTCAGATTGGCTTATCTTGACCAAGAGATTACACTAGTGCATTATGATGTGCTGAATAGGACCTACAAGAGGATAAATTCTTCAATACTGAATATACAAGAATTAGACCTCAGTGGTTCGTTATTTCTTAATCTCTGTTCCTTAAATAGGATCGTGTGAAATTAATAACTATTGCTTTGACTTATGATGGGAAGAGAATCAATGCAATTCGATACCTTATATCTTGGGCATTATTATTGATTACACGGCGATTGCTAAGATTTAATAGGGAGAATCGTGTGCAAGCATGTCTTGCTTGATTTGTCCCCTTGGTGGGCTCAGAATCTTTATCATACCAAATCTTGCAAGTGGAAATTTATTTCCGGTATGGATAATAATTGTTGGGAGATGAATTTAATAAAAGATATATGATTTTGATTAAGATCCCAAAACCCCTGAGTATGACATGTTCAGAATGATCTTGATAGTTGAGTCGAGGATTCGGTTTTAGAAGATTCGTGGATGTTATCTCGCAAAATGTATAACAAGCAGACATAGATCGATAGTTTCAAGACTCAAGAACTCAAACAGAGCCAAGAAATCGAAAGTTTCAAAAGATGAAATCAAGTTTCAAGACTCAAGAGAAATCGAGAATCAAGACTCAAAGGAGAAATTGAGAATCAAGACTCAAAGTGGAGAAATCGAGAATCAAGACTCAAAAGGAGAAATCGAGAATCAAGACTCAAGATGAAATCGAGATATCAAGACTCAAGATGAAACAGAGGAATCAAGACTCAAGATGAAGATTCAAGATATCACCAAGATATTCAGAAGACTCGTAAGACTCAAGACTCAAGACTCAAGACCTTTAACACTCAAGACTCAAGACGCAAGATCAAGATCAAGATCAAGAATACCGAAGGCACAAGAATTATCAAGACTCAAAGAATATGTCAATGCTCAAGATAAACCCCGAATGTTCCGAGGCACTGAGAATATCTACCTGAAGGATGCAATACTGAGAAGATCGCGATTCCTTAAAGAAATAGATATTTGCCAAGACATTCAAATGCAGACAAAAGGAACTAAGTCAGAGTTTTGTTAAAGTTATATCAACTCGAGTTTGTAAACAAAAAAGAGTAGTTGAAGGTGTCTACCTTTAATCGGAGACAAAAGTCAAAAATAGGAAGACAAAGATCGCACCATACCATCATCGACAATCGACAAAGGATGTGTCATTGAAAAAAAGATGTCAAGTACAAAGTTCGATCGCAAGAAAAAATGAAGACCGGCTACATGAAAGGTTATTGCCTAAAACGTGTTAGGGAGTTTCAAACCCTAAATATAGTCGTTCCTCACACACCATAAGAGGAAACTCATGAAGCTATCTCTCCAACGGGTAGTTTTTAAAGAGTGACCTTGGTGTATGCCTATAAATACTTGTGACTCTCTACATTGTAAGGTTACGGGAAATTTGTAAGCAAATCAAGAAGCTCAAACTTATTATCGCAAAGTTAAAGCACTAGAAAAACTTAGAATTTCCCAAGTGCTTTATATTGAAGAGAGCTCACTAAACTAAGCCTAGCTTGATAAGATATATCCGAAGCTTAGTCGAGATATCCTAGCCTTTGCATTGTACTTCATTGTAAAGGATATCTCATCCTAGTTGGAAACCAACCGAGAAACCCCAAAACCCTTGAGAAGGTAGTTGGAGTGTGTTTGTTGGTGAGAAGAGTTGTAAAGAGTTAGTAAACTACGTGGAGTAGTCAGAAAGCTCTAGAGGTGAAGTTAGTAAGCTACAGAGGTAGTCTGAAAGCTTGTTTATGTTTGAGTAAGTAAACTACGGAGGTAGTCAGAAAGCTCAAGGTCGGGTTAAGTAAGTAAACTACGTGGAGTAGTCGTAAAGCTCGGGGCGAAGTTGAGTAAGTAAACTACGCGAGGTAGTCGTAAAAGCTCGAGGAAGTGATTAGTGAATTTCTCCGAGGATCGAGAGAGAGTGGACGAGGAGCTTGAGTCTCGAACCACTATAAACTCTTTGTGTTGTTTATTCTTTCTTTTATCTCGTGCTTAACCGTTGCATCACCGAGTTTGAAAGCATATTTTCACCGATATTTGGGTTGGAATCAATCCTTTGGAAGTTGCATGTAATTGAATCACGGCCTAATCACTATTCCATTAAAGGAAGGTTTTCAAACAAAGCTTAAAACGAGTATAAACTAAAGGGCCAACCATTCCGCACATCCGAGTAGCTAGAATCGATAGTTACCAAACCGAACTTACTCTTACGAGGGTTCGATAAGTTAATGTCGATCCAAGCAACTCGGGATCTCTCAAACTCGAGGACTCGGTTGGGATTATCTCGAGGTATCGAAAGTTTATTTCGGGATCCTTTGTCTCGATGAGACTTTGACTCAGAGCGATCTGTGCTTCTCAGGACCTAATCTTCAGGATTATCTGACCCAAGCTGACCTCAGTAAGAAAAAGTTTTAAAAACACTGAACACGTGTATTCCCCCCCCATATACGTGGAAGACTCGTTTTCACCGGGATCAACAAGTGGTATCAGAAGCGGTGGTTCAACTTGACCACCGCTTTGTTGACCAAAAGTTTTATTTGCTAAAAATATTTGTGGTCTATCTGAACTGATTTTATTTGCTGAATTCTTAAAAGACTCAGAGAAAAATGTCTTCTAAAAAACTTCCCATGTTCTCAGTGGAGAACTATGATCTATGGAGACTGAGAATGCAGGCTCACCTGTATTCCAAACATGAACGAATGTGGAGAGTGGTCTCTGAAAGGGCCATTCCATTTTATTGTGGTGAATCGGAGGAGCGAAGATGAGAGAATTGATCCTAGAGCAGAATTTCCTAAGTCTGATGACCAACTGACTCCTGAGGAGAGAAAGTTAGTCAATCTAGACTACATTGCTAAAGACACACTATACAGTACAATTGATGATGGTGTGATGGGAATGATCTCTCACTGTAATACTGCTAAAGAGATTTGGGATACACTAGCTGTAATGTGCCAAGGCACAGATCATATAAAAGAAAACAAACTTTCAGTTGCAATAGGAAAGTTTGATAGTTTTGAAATGGAAGAAGGTGAATCAATTGACAAACTGGAAGTCAGATTCACTAGTATTATGAATGATCTAAATGCACTTGGAAAGAAATATCCACAAAGAGAAATTGCATTGAAAATTCTTAGAGGTCTTTCTAAGAAATGGGATATTCATGCAGTGGTGATTGAAAACACCAAGAACATTAATTCAATGCCATATCAACAAGTCTTCTCTGAGCTGAAGGCCTATGAGTTTGTAATTGATAAGAAATCTAAAAAAAGGCTGACAGCAAAGATGATTCATCATCTAGTAAAAATGTGGCTTTTAAGGCCAAAGATAAAACCTGTAAAACTAGAGAGTCTGAGAACTCCCTTGCTAAGAATCAGGATGAGCTTGAGGATAAGCTAGCACTGATGGCAAGGAGGTTTGAAAGACTTAATAGTCGATATGGAAAATACAAAAGCTATTACAGGAACCACAGGTACCAGAAGAGACCTGAGGACAAATCAACTGAGAAGAAGAAGGACCTGAAAGCTGAAGGGTCTTCATCCAGAAAGAAGGACTCCAAGTCCAAAGAAGAAAGTGATCAGGATGATGATGCCAACAGATGCTATTAATGCCAAAAGAAAGGTCACTTCCAGTATGATTGTCCAGATTTGAGTGCTAAGGAGAGAAGAGAAAGGCAAGCTAAAAAAGACAAGAAGTTCTCAAGCAAAAAGGCTATGGTTGCAGAAGAAGAACATTCTGAGGAGGGATCTAGCTCTGCAGATGAGATATTCTCAGACAGTGAAAGTGATGACATTTGTCTGATGGCCATTGAGGAGGTAAACTCTTCTTTCTATGTTGTTGCTCCTACACTAGCACAAGAGTTGTCAAGTTCAACTGTAAACAGTCAATTTGACCTGATGGATTCTTTTGAGAATCTGATGAAGGACTATGCTGTTTTACAAGAACTGCTGAATGAAACTCAAGAGCAGAATAAGGAACTGGAAGCTGAAAATCTAAAATGGAAAGACTCTAGCAAAACTGAAATCACTTCTCAAGTAATGGGAACTACTGATGAACTGGATGTTCTGAAAGTACAACTCTCAGAGAAAGAGAAGTTGATAGTGACCCTAACTGAAAAGCTAGAGAAATCCACTGAAGAGATTCAGCTGATCAGAACTAAATTCAATGACCTCTCTGAGAAGCATGAAACTCTACAGAACTGTGAGGATAGTGCACAGAAGAAGTTAACTCTATTGAATACTGTATCTAAAGTAATAGATGAAATTCAGAGTTACCAGAGATCTGTCACTATAAAATCTGGATTGGGATATATTCCAAGGGGAACCTCACAAGGTCATCTGAATGCTGCATCAAGTAGCAAGAAGACAATCTTTGTAAAACCAGTGGCACCTACACTTCAAACTGAAGAAATGCCCAAGGTTTTAGACAAGGGAAAATGACCTATGGTCTCAGTAAAACTGAATGATCAGGTAGGAAAGCCCAAACCTCAGGTAAAGGCTAGAAAACCTGAGCACTCAGTTGGAAAGTTTCAGGCAAGTACTTCAAAGCCTCAGGCTAAGAATGTAAACCTGAAAGGCTCCACACTGAACCATCAGAGGAATCCTCAGATGAGAAACACTCAGCAGAGACATTCTCAACTGAAGAGACCAAGTCCTTAGTATACTGAAAGACCCAGATTTCAGTACAGGCAACCTGAACCCCACTTGCCTAAGGGTAAAGGTTACGAACCCGAGTCATCAAAGATTTAGACCGGCTGCACTGAAGCCAAAGCAAATGAACAGAAGGCCTGAACCAAAGAAAAATTCAAAAGTCCATGTTCATGCTAAGGCTAGCACTCATACACAGGAAACTGCTAAGGCACCCAGAGTAGTAAATGTGTATGTAGATGTTTATGGAAGACAGATCAGCCACTCTAAAGTGATTAGAGTTGTCAGGCAGATTTGGATTCCAAAAGGTACAGCTAACCAGATAGGACCCTATACCAAATGGGTACCACAGATCTAATCTGTTTTTCAGGTAAACAGAAAAGGGCACTGAACTGAATGAAGACATCATTAGCCCTGTTGAAAGAAGATCTGAGATGTCATTGTTGGAAGATGAATTTCCTTCATGGACTTCAGGAGAAATCAGACTGAAGAAGGAACTTCATCAGAGATCATATTGAAAAAGGACATAAGGATGGAGAAAATTCATACTGATAAGCAGAGAGATCTGATATCTTGACTAAACCTTTGGCTGAATCAAGATTTCAGGAACTTTCAGTTGAATTAGGGATGTTAGATCCAGGTGTATAGAGTAAAATCTGAAAAATTGAAGGTTTTCAGATGCATGAAGTTTTCTCAGAATTCTACTGAGAAACTCAGGATAAAATGGAAATACTGAACTGAGTCTCAGGAAACTCAGATTTACTGAAGGTCAGTACTCAGTGTTATACTGAACCCATTCAGTACTTAGTATTATACTGACATTTTATCAAGGTCAGTACTCAGTAAGACTGATAGAGAGAAATTAGTCTGAAGAAATAAATGACTCATGCAACTCATTTATTGCTTAAGTGAAGCTCAGTAATCATTTGCAATAAATACAAAACACCTAAGGAATGTTTTTGGGCGGGATCTTTTGAAATTCCGAAGAAGGTCAACAGTCATTTAATGCTCTGTTACATTAATGACCAATGAGGATATTTTGGCGTCGTACTTTTCGGAGATCGTCTGTTCGTATACCCGATTAATCGGAGATTAATCTCAACCGTTGCTTTTCACCTAACCAACGCGAATTCCCACGATCTCGAAACTATTTATACCCCAATAAGCCATTCAAGCCAAATTTTATCAAACCCTTCGTTCCCAAAATCCTCTGCAAGAAAATCCCCTTTGCCCAGAAACTCCTAAACCCTAAATCTTCAATCTCTCAAATGGCTCCTACCATTTTTGATAAATTAGCCGAAACCAACAAACCTTGGTATGAGTTCGTTGTCTTGCTCGATAGCACAACCAACTCCAAACCAGAAGAGGAGGCTCTCCATATGATTCGATTGACCAAACTCACTCATCTCGTCGCAAGCCGACCAGACCAAGAATACGCGAAAGAGGTAATCGAGTTCATCTGTAATTTGAAGATAGATGAAGAGGATGGTATGCATTCTGAGATTACTGTATCACATTTAGAGCATTCGTCCAAATACATCAATTTTGAAAGGGAATTGTATATAATTCCGAAGAATTTAAATGATGTTTTTGAGCTTTGTGATAGAGGAGAGGATCCTGCTGTGTATATGTTGGGTAGAGAGCAGGAGTATTTAGATAGGATTGCTGAGAATCTTGTAAAATTTGAGGCTACACTGCATAAGAGGCATTTGAAGCCACAATATAGAGTTTTGATGGATATTGTGAGCAAATGCATCATGAGCCTTGCGGGGAGTTTTGAGCAGATCAGTACCCCGAAGCTCCGATTGATGGCAGCGATCGAGGCCTCACCCACCACTGACTTCAACTGGCTCAAATTCTTGATTCAGATGGTGAGTGAACAAGCCAAAGTCATAAGAAAGGTTGACGGGGCTATCTCGATCAAAGGCAAGATCCACCATGCCACCAAAATAGCATTTATCTTGGAGATGTGCAGAGAGGAGGAGGACATCTTCGCCAATTCGACCCCATTCCCCAAGTCCAAAGTACTCTTCAAGCCCATTGTTGTGAAGAGGCAGGCCATCAGAGGGAAGAAAGAAAAGAAAGCATAATCACCAAAAGTTGCTACTGCTGAAGAGACCCAACAAACCAGGGGGGAGGTTCTGTTGGAGGCCAAGATGGAGCAGGGTGAGAAGTTGAAGAAGCAGAAAACCCTCGCCCCCAAGCGCAGAAGATTGGTGGTTCTCACCGATGAAGATGGCAGTGATTCTTAAGAGATTCAACCTGAGGGCCAAACCGCTCAGAATTCGCCATTGCAAGTTTTGGCTCAGGTTATCTCTAAGGCACAGGAACAGACTGAGGAGCAGGTCTTCTCTGAGGTGCTTGAGACTTCGCTCAGTTCAGACAAAATTTCTCAAGAAATTTTTAAAGGAACTCAGGCCTCAGAGATTTCTACCAAAGATGTGTCGGCTCAGACAGAAGAGCCAACTCAGAGTCAATCTGAGGACGTGCCAGCTCAGGCCCCAGAACCCACTCAGATGCAAACTGAGGACTTGACTGCACAACATTCAGATGCTGCTGAGACTCAGGAGCAGCTTATTCTTGATGAGCTCCTGAGTGATCTACTTCTTGATCCTTCAGCTGATGCTTCGACTGAACCAGAAAGCCCGAGATGGAATAAGGGCGAAGCTGAAGAAACCGAGTGGAGAAGCAAAGAGGAACGGTTCATCCTTGACCGCTACCCTGAGCTCAGCTCATTCCCTGATCTGCAAGATATCTTCTTCAGATTAAGGCCGACGGTTTTCATCCTCAATCAGACTCTTCCGGAGATGCTTGATATTGCTGCATTCAGAGGGGAAGACTGGTGGAATGAGGAGACAGCATTCCTGACTGACTTCTCAGGATTCAGGAAGACAAAGCTCAGGATGAAAAATTCCGATTTTGATGAGCTGGTTCAGAAGAAGATAGTTGAGAGGAAAGCTACTGAAGTTGGTGCCCCTAGCAGCAGAGACAAATTTCAAGATGGGGACCAACAGGGAGATGCTGAGGATCAGTCTCAGATGGAGAAGGAAACTTCTTGTGCTGATCATCCTGAAATCATTCAACCTCAGACTGAAGCTAGCACTCGTCAGGTACCTTTTGGCACTATTCACAATTATGCCAAAGTTACTGAAAGTTCTATCTTTAATTCTGAATTGTCTGATGTACAGACTGAGGCTCAGTTGGAGACTGGAGCTCAGGATGAAGCTGAAGCTGAAGCTCAGGTGCAGACCGACTCTCAGGTTGTGTCTGAACCTCGGGATGATCAATCAGCACAGAAGGTGCAGAAGGTTCCTGAGATCGACCTCACTCCCTTGATGGAGAAGCTTGAGAAGGTTGAGCCAATGATGAACAAGATTGCTCAGATGGAAGAAACATTGGCCAGCCAAGCTCAGAAGATGGAGAATCTTAGCCACTCTTCAGAACTGGCGCAAATCCAAAACACTCTGACCTCACAGATGACCTCCATGGAAGATAAGCTGAATGAAAAGCTGGAGGGAGTCAAGGCTGAGCTAAGTGCTGAAATGAAACAGAAGCACCAGGAGAGAACTGCATTTCTAGAGGTGAAATTGGCATAGAGGAATGAAGTGCTGATCAAATCTATTGTTGAGGAAATGAGCTCAATGCTCATGACCAAGATGACAGAGATGTTTAAAGATGCTCTCTCTGGCCAGTTTGCCCATCTCTCTGAAGAATTTTTTGTGGCTAAGAACCACATCAAGAGGCTGGAAGATGAACAAGATCAGTTAGCAGGAGAGGTGCATTGTGTGAGCAAAGATCAATATCACATGGACACAGCACTCTCCAGACTTCTTCCAAATTATGGTGCCAAGAAGGGGGAAAGACCAGATGAGGACCTCAGGAAGTTATTGGCCTCGTACTTTGGAGAAAAAGGTTACAAAAAGAAGCTGAAATGAGCAGCCTATCCAAAGCCTTGAAGGAAGTCGAAGCTACTGACAAACTGAAGTTCGTTCAGGTGGAGAAGCCTATCTACACTCGAGTTTCTGAGGAAACCATGCTTGATGTTGCAAGAGAGAAACTGAGTGCTAGAACTAAGGCTGGAACAAGTCAGGCTGCTGCTGAATTGCCTATGAAGAGGAAAGCCTTGGGCATTGTTCAACCTGAAAGCAAGCGTGCTAAGGCTTCTAAGCCAGTGCAGAGGAAGTTGATGGAGGAATTGGAAGAGTCTGCAGGTCAGCAGAAGAAGAAAGTCTTCAATACGAAGAATGCTCTGAAGACACTCCAGATAGAACAGGCTAAGAAAGTAGCTGCTTCAGTCTCAGGCGTGCCTGTGATCAGGAAGAAGACTGAAGAAGAGCTGAAGCGAAGGAGTGGATTCAAAAAGTTTGCGAGCAAAAGGAGAGAGACATCAAAAGCACTGAAGTGGCCACACGTTGACAAATGGATGCCTATCAAATTCAACGATGTGTGGGAAGAGGTCAAGAGAACCTTCTGGTTCTATTATGATGTGCTCAGGGAGCGGAGAGGGGAAAGCTCAGATCAAAATGAAGCGTTCATTGAATATCTCCTAACCTTCTATCCAAAATATCTCCAAAGTTGGATGAACTTAGCAGATGAAAGAAAGGTACAGATAGTAGCCCCTGGTCCATATTCCTACCCTCCTCCAAGACTTGGTAATGGCTTGGTGAATGAAAAAATCATTACTCAAGAAATTGCTCAGTATGCTGGTCAGCTGGGTTTGACAGGAAACAATCCGGATATCATTAAAAAAAGAAATGAACTGAAGAAGAGGTATTTCGGAATGTTCAACCTGGAGGTGCCCGCCGATGAAGTTGAAGAAGAAGCAAACTGAAGAGCAGAAGACTGAAGAGCCAAATCTGAAGACTGAAGACTCTGAAGATTCTTGTAATCTTTAAATTTTTGTCTTTTTGATTTTGTTGATAAGACTCATTGTAATCTGTAATGGTATACCAATCATCAATGAAAACTTATCATTTATGCTCAAAAGATAATATCTCATTATCTTATTTACATGTTTTTTATATTTAATATGCTGAATGAATGTCTCTGAATTAATTGTTTATGAGGGAAATTGTTTAAGTATTTGGTGATGAACTATTTAAGAAGATTCATTACTGAAGAAATTGTTGAATGATTAAGTGTTGGGAGACTCTGAAATTGTTGGGAGATTCTCTGATTCAGGAAATTGTTGGGAGACATAACCAATCTTGTAATAGGATAAATTGAAACCTGAGTTTAGGTTATATGTTTGTAACAAGATAGGTTTTGGCATCATCAAAAAGGGGGAAATTGTTGTGAGATGAATTTAATAAAAGATATATGATTTTGATTAAGATCCCAAAACCCCTGAGTATGACATGTTTAGAATGATCTTGATAGTTGAGTCAGGATTCAGTTTTAGAGTATTCGGGATGTTATCTCGCAAAATGTATAACAACAGATATAGATCGAGGATAGGTTCAAGACTCAAGAACTCGCAGTGTTTCAAGAAACCGAAGTTTTCAAGACTCAAGAGGAAATCGAGAATCAAGACTCATGAGAAAACCGAGAATCAAGACTCAAAGGAGAAATCGAGAATCAAGACTCAAGATGAAATCGAGATATCAAGACTCAAGATGAAATCGAGGAATCAAGACTCAAAGATGAAGATTCAAAGATATTAGTCAAGATATATCTCAGAAGACTCGAAGACTCAAGACTCGAAGACTCTGAAGACCCTTAAGACTCAGAAGACTCTGAAGACGCAAGATCAAGATCAAGATCAAGAATACTGAAGGCACAGTAATTACTGGAGACTCAGTAATATGTTGAATGCTCAGTATAAACCTGAATGTTTCGAGGCACTGAGAATATCTACCTGAAGGATGCAATACTGAGAAGATCGCGATTCCTTAGAGAAATAGATATTTGCCAAGACATTCAAATACAGACAAAAGGAACTAAGTCAGAGTGTTGTTAAGGTTATATCAACTCGAGTTTGTAACCAAAAGAGTAGTTGAAGGTGTCTACCTTTAATCGGAGACAAAAAGTCAAAAAGAGAAAGACAAAGATTGCACCATATCGATAATCAAAGTGATGTGAAAAAAAAAAGATGTCGAGAATTACAAAGTTCGCATCGCAAAAAAGTGAAGACCGGCTACATGAAAGACTATTGCCTAAAACGTGTTAGGGAGTTTCAAACCCTAAATATAGTCGTTCCTCACACACCATAAGGGGAAACTCATGAAGCTATCTCTCCAACTGATAGTTTTTAAAGAGTGACATTGGTGTATGCCTATAAATACTTGTGACCCTCTACATTGTAAGGTTACGGGAAATTTGTAAGCAACTCAAGAAGCTCAAACTTATTATCGCAAAGTTAAAGCACTCGAAAAACTTAGAATTTCCCAAGTGCTTTATATTGAAGAGAGCTCACTAAACTAAGCCTAGCTTGATAAGATATATCCGAAGCTTAGTCGAGATATCCTAGCCTTTGCATTGTACTTTATTGTAAAGGATATCTCATCCTAGTTGGAAACCAACCGAGAAACCCCAAAACCCTTGATAAGGTAGTTGGAGTGTGTTTGTTCGTGAGAAGAGTTGTAAAGAGTTAGTAAACTACGTGGAGTAGTCAGAAAGCTCTAGAGGTGAAGTTATTAAGCTACAGAGGTAGTCTGAAAGCTTGTTTATGTTTGAGTAAGTAAACTACGGAGGTAGTCAGAAAGCTCAAGGTCGGGTTGAGTAAGTAAACTACGTGGAGTAGTCGAAAAAGCGGGGGCGAAGTTGAGTAAGTAAACTACGCGAGGTAGTCGTAAAGCTCGAAGTGATTAGTGAATTTTCTCCGAGGATCGAGAGAGAGTAGACGAGGAGCTTGAGTCTCTCGAACCACTATAAATTTGTGTTGTTTATTACTTTTTTCTCGCGGCTTAAATGTTGCATCACCGAAGTTTGAAAGCATATTTTCACTGATATTTCAGTTGGAATCAATCCACTGGAAGTTGCATGTAATTGAATCACAGCCTAATCATTATTCCATTAAAGGAAGGTTTTCAGCAAAACTTAAAACGAGTATAAACTAAAGGGTCAACCATTCCAAGACATCTCGAGTAGCTAGAATCGATAGTTACTAAATCGAACTTACTCTTCCGAGGGTTCGAAAGTTAGTTATCGATCCAAGCAACTCGGGATCTCTCAAACTCAGGACTTGGGTTGGGATTATCTCGAGGTATATCGAAAGAAATTTCCAGATCATCGCTCTCAAGAGACTTTGACTCAGAGCGATCTGTGCTTCTCAGGACCTAATCTTCAGGATTATCTGACCCAAGCTGACCTCAGTAAGAAAAAGTTTTAAAAACACTGAACACGTGTATTCCCCCCCATACACGTGTAAGACTCGTTTTCACCGGGACCAACAATAATGTTGAACTGTCTTTACTCCAAGAACAAAGATATTAATTAATATAAAAGTTGTTCAGTGTCTTAATTAATTAATGGACTAAGATAATCTTAAACACGGGAAATAATGACCGGGAGTCATATTATTGTGAAGTCGTAATATGGGTTAAGATGGATAGTTCAATATTAATTTTATAGTGGAATAAATTAATATTAATGGGCTTGAATAATATTTTGGCTAAATATTAAAGTTTCATAGTCCATTGGAGGTCCAATCTTAATTCTCCTAAAGACCCCTCAAATAGTCCAAGTTAAAGTCCAATTAATGAAAAGGAGAATAAAATATTTTGCCTATTTTTTCCATGATAATTTTTGAAAAAAGTAGGTAGGAAAGAGAAAAGGTTTTTTTCTTGATTTTCTTGGAAAGATCTTATGAAATAAGTATTCTTGAGATACAAGTTTATCCCATAAATTCAAGAAAGGAAAAAGATTTTATTTCTTCCCTACTTGGATGAAATTTTTGAAAATTGAGGAGCAAGAAAGGAGGAGAAGATTTTGTTGAGAGATATTTTGGGAAATAGAATATATTGGATATATTCTAGATTGTATCTTGAGGAAGAAGCAACGAAATTTCCCATTGCCCAACTTAACCAAAATTTTCGTCCCCCCTAGTCCTATAAATAGGGGATGAATTTTTCATCCCCAATGCAATTACATGTGTTGGAAAAATTAGAAATCCACAAAGGTGGTGGCAAATATTTTTATTTTTCTCCTTTAAATTAAAATCGTTCGTTGAGAATCCTTCCACCGGATTACGTTCGTGGACGTGGGACATATTTGGGAAGACTTTTTGGGTTGATCCATCGTCTCAACGGTTGTCTCTACAAGAGGTAAGTAATCTCGTAACTCCTAGATTCTGCATGCTTAGGATTTACGTGGATTACGTGTACGCATGTTGTTTATTTATTTGTTTAATTATTATGTTGAATTGATTTAGAATTAATTCATGTTAGTAATTAATTGATTAATTTAAACATGTATTTAAATTCACCTCGAATAGATCCGGACACCCCTTATTTCCCAACAAACAGTCCATGTAACATTAACAACTGCAATACAAATAGCATCACACACCTTTTAACTTTATAGCTAAGTTAGAACAGTCTTTGAAAAAGTTCGAAAGCTTAGAAGCGGTAGGGACGTCCGAGCTCTGATTTAGGCCGCACTTCACCTAGCACGATTTTTCTCATAACTTAGTGATCATTCATTAATTAATCATTATAACTTCACATAAGTTATCGTTAGACACACACATTGATTCACATAATCGTTCTTTTATTGATTAACACAATTTGGGTTTTTGGGGCTTTCTGTTCGTCTTTTACGTCTGAAGTTCTTTCATAAATGTTTTTAATACTTTCTTAATTCCTTTTAACACTTTAAAACATTAACTAGTAGTCTATAGATATTATGAAATCTTTCATGAGTTTAACGGGGGTGTTAATCTCATTTTTAGGGGCTTCTTATTAGAAAATTTCTCTAAGAGTTGTCAAACTTAATTGATAAAAGATTTAGTATTCTAATCGTCTAATACATATTAAATACGTCATATAAGTACATCTTTGAGTATTTAAGAGCACGTATGCTGACTCCGAGCATTTCGATGTTCGAGAAAACTTTAATTCATTTTTGTTTGACAAAGGTTAAGATATGACGTAAAACTGTTTAAAAATCAAATAAAATATTAAACGTCGATCTTTCCTTCCAAAATATATTTCACAGGTGCGTATACATTTAACACACATAATCATGCCATTTGCAAGTAACCAAATAAATCTAGAGAGTCGACTTCTAAGTGTTTGATAGGTTAAGCATTTCCATTTTATCGAAAACAATCCAACGTTTTTGCAAAAATCATCAAACATACTTAGACTGCAAATAAGTTCATGAAACTTTACCAGTACATATATTATGACCTTTAGAGCAAACATGCATCATGTTTTTGTATTTTAAAGTTCTAAAAATTGCTAAATCCTTTATTCTTCTCTAACTGTTTCAGAAACTAGAAAATGACTTTAAAATACTAGTCCAAAATTCACCAAATTCGATAGACGTGTACATTTTCACAAATAGATTATGATTATAGAGTTTTCCAAGCCAAGAAGTCAGTTTAAACATGAGTTCTTCCAAATCTAAAGTGAAACAATGATTTCAATTTTTTTACTAATGGCATGCTTCTTCTAAAATACAAATAAAATACTTATAATTCGAATTAAAATCTCAAATGTTACATGTAATCGCATATTGGCATGTAGAACATGCTCATGCTTCGAGTTTTCCATCACAGTGATTCCAATAATTAATTCTGATTTTCCATTTTGAAACAGATTGTTTGACTTATAAAATTTAGATAAAATACTTAGGCTCTTCAATAAATTCTCAAATATTTTCAGTTGATACCCAACTTCATTTAGAATAAGTAAATAATATTTTTAAATGTTGAATTTTCATATAATTTTATTGTGTCAGTTTGTATATTCTAATAAGTTACATATTTTTTTTATTGAATTTTAAATGAAACTTATTAGAATATCATTTAAATGAAATTTAACAGATCATTTAAAATTTTATAATAATATCACTTAAAATTTTATTAAAAAAGAAAGTTACATAAAAAAAGGCAAATATAAATTATTTTTTATATTTTTAAAGTTACGTGGTTTCAAATTTTTTTGGGTTATTTCTTATATATGTGTGTGTGGGGCATAATTAATTAATTATAATTTTTTTATAAAAAATTTTGAAATGAAATTTGGTAGGAATTAATTAATTTTACTTAAATAGATATAACTTCCTAAATAGATTATCTGGTTATGTTTGCGTGTTATTCTCATATTTATAGAAATTGTGAGATATACACTTGTTATTAATCTAAGATGTGAAATAGTAGATGAAATAAGAAAATGGAACAGGGGATCCGAGACGTTTATGTTTTGCCTCCTAATTTTTTAACAACTAAGTCTTGTATGCAGGTGCACTGTGCATTCATAGTGCATTTTAAAACTATGCAACTTATTATATTAAAATATATAATTTATTTACACTGAACCGTGCAACTATTAATTGCACGGTTCAGTGTAAACAAGTTGCATCTTTTAGTATAAAAAGTTGCGCAATTCTAAAATACACTATGAGTGCACGTTGCACGCGAATGCACATGAGACCCACTCATTTTTAACATATGTGTATATACAAATTAAGGTAGTATTTGGAAAGAGATGATTTCATTCCGGATGTGGATGACCCATCCCCCTCCCGATCAATTTTGTATTTGCATATTTCATCTCTATTCAAATACGCATTCACCTCTATTATATATGTACACCCATAAAATTACCACATCACTATTTTTCTTACAATAACTCATTCTCTTTCACTTTTTTTTTCTTACACCAACTCATTTTCTCTCATACTAAGTATTCATAGTGGATGTATGAATTTTCATTCATCCTTCCACACTCTCTCCTCTATATCATATTCAAATCACTTATTTTAGAATACTCAATTGGTTAAACACACTTCCACAATGGTTCATCAATTATTTGTCCATTCATATACGTTTTATGGGTTCCACTATGACATCTTTTCTACCTGCTTTTCTGTCAAAAGTATATTTTATCTCATGTCCATATATTTTATCTCTCTCTAATTAAAAAGTGATCAATAATGGTTTTAAACGTCAATATTCATTCATCTAACATTTAAACATATCTATGGATGGTCAATTCATTATCCCCTTACTTTTCATACACTTCTTTAATTTTAATATAATTCTTTTTTTTCATCTATCCATCCATCCACTATCCATCCTCCACGCTATCTTCACATCACTTATTTTTAAATAGTTAATTCTTTAAACACACTTACACAATGGTTTATCAATCATGCATCCTTCTATATATTTTTTATGAGTTCCACAATCATCTCTCTCCTACCCACTTTTCAGCCAAAAGTGTATTATCTCTCGTATCCATATATTTGGATGTATAACACTCTCTTTTTAATTTAAAAGTGACTCGCAATGGTTGTAAACAACATCATTCATCCATCTAATGTTTAAACACCTCTATGGATGATTATTGTGGATGTTCTAACTAACAATAATAAAATAATATAAATTTTGTTTTGATTTGACATAAAACTTAATTCACACATTTTTCTCTATCTCTAACCAAACACAAATTATTATTCCATCTCCAACTCCATCTCATCCACCACCATTTATTTCCAAAAAAATAAGGGTTTGATCTACTTAATAGTACGTGTGTTTCCTGCATTGAGATAATAGCAAATAATATGAAAAAAAAATCATATCAATATTTAATTTTTAGGTTGAGTCTTAATACAAGTCCTCATTTTACAAGTGTCTCAAATTAAGGTCCAATTTTACTTTTTTCTCAATTCAAGATTTCATTTCAACTTCCAAACTCACTCTCCATTCACCCATTTCTACATTTTAAAAATAAGAGATTTTTTTTAGAAGCTAAAATTAAAGGGTCGTTGAAATTTGCATTGTATTCGTTCACTTCCAGTCCAAGAGTTTTCCCAAAAGTTGATTTTTTTTCTTCATTTCCCACTATACTCAACTCAATTTTCAGTCCGTCACCTTCGACTTCCCCAAAAATTCTCACACAATCTCTCCACCACCCTGAGAACCCTCTTCTTCTTTCTCTTCCTCTGAGCTCTCTTCTATTGATTTTAAAGCCCTCACCCATAATATTTTCTCCTTTAAAAGGAATCTCCACATTCATTTATCCATTATAATCAGATTACACAAACTTAAATCATAATCCTCGGCCCCATCTTTTCTTTTTAACATAGGTATATATGATAATGATATATATACAAATTAAGAATGATATGTTTGATCCCTACATTGAGATAATAGAAATTAATAGTATTGAATATATATAAGAAGTGATTTATTTAATAGTAAATACCCCAAAAAATATTAGGTTTTTAACTGTAATTATAGAGAAATTGATAGCAACAAAAAATTAAATAATACAGATTTGTTGATCCAGTTCATCATGAATGACTACGTCTGGGGGCACTATTAAGTCAGGAGAATATTTTCAGTGATAACAAATTCAATGAATTAGATAGATATTTATAAGTGAAACTGGGCCAAAACCTTAAAGTTCATTCAACTCGAACGTGAATCATTCAATTAGGCTCCAATAAAAAATAGGATTGAATATATTCTAATACAAAATAACATTTCATCTTATTTCATATCACAAGCACCTATTAGAAAAATATAAGCATGCTAGAGGGAGAAGCGGATCAAATAGAGGGGGTATCATATTGTTTATGCAATAAGATATATTTATTTATATAATAACACGTATTTTTCTTTATAATAACATATTTATGCTCATATAATACTCTTTCCGTCCCGTGATTACTGCAACACTTGTTTTATTTGGACGTCCCAACATTACTGCAACACTCCCAAAATAGAAATAACAAACAATACTAACACCCTCACAACATCATTTTATTTTCAAAATTGCCACTCAAATCTCTTCTTTATTTCAACTCAAACTCACTAAAGTCAACATCTCCGCCTTGAATTACTCACAATACCTCTTCTTTATTACACTCAAACCCACTTTTCACTTTTCTCCTTAGTTTGCGCTCCGTTTTCAATGTTGCAGTCTTCTTGGGACGAAGAGAGTAACATTTTTTCAATATATTACATGTGTTACTATAAGGTCAAGTATGACAAGTACGTGTTACTATAACGTGTTACCTATCCTTATAGTAACACATGTATATTTTTATATTAACACATTTTCTTTCTTATAGTAATATATACCTGTGAAAAAGTTTTTCAATTATACTTTCGCGTGAATTTTTTAAAAAAAATTATTTGATTCAATTTAACTCGCATATGACCTGTAAATTTTCAGCCATTTTTCTATTTGCGTTAATATTTCACGTAAAGTATTTTATAGTTTACAGTAAAGTATTTTATAGGAGTGATCTTATTTTATATTAGTCTCGATGATTTTGGAGAGTTTAAAAATTTGGAGAGTTTAAAGAGCTTTGTTTTTTATTACTTGGTACCATTTTCAACGCTCCATTAATTTATTTTTCAAAGTAAAATGTGTGTGCTTTTTTATATCTTTTTAGGATAACTAGCAAGAGGAAAACAAACGTGCTGACATTGAAATATATATGACAAAATTGCACATCAAATCTCATTCAATTCGAAGAAATGTTTTAATTTTTGTTTCCAAGTCATGTACATGTGTACACGTACTTACGTCTCGCAATGTCCATTTTCAAGTTAACAATAGGCATTAGCAAGTTCGAAAACACGTAGCTAGAGAGATGAAATGTCGATTTTTAATAACTAATTACAATTTTAACAGATGTACAAGAACTTGTTGAAACAAATGTTAGAAGACTTAAAATATACTAGTAACCTTCTTGGGAATAAGGTATATACTTTAATTTTATCACTTTTATACACAAATTACATCACTGTTACATATAAATACTATCATTATTTAAGAAATTAACTATGAAACAGATGATCTCATCCCAAATTAATGGAACTATGCATTAAATTTGAAAGGTCCCCAACTTTTGGGCCGTAATAAAAAGTGGAGGTATTTCCAGTATTAATGACTCAATTTGATTGAATATAAAAATTTCGTTTATAAAAGTTAATATTTCAAAAAATTATTGTGATTTTAAATTTCTAAAGTAGTAGTATAGTAATTTTTTTTCTTTTTTATGAAACTGTAGTAGTATAATATAATGAAATATACATTTATTGAAAAAATATTAGTATATCCTGTTAATTTAATATTTTACTGTATATATAAGTTAAAATTACAAAAGATATTGTGATTTAATATTAATGGTGCTAATGTTATTCTCTGTAAATTTATCATTCTTCGTTCTCAACACATTATTAAAGAGTAAGGTGGTCTCTAATGAAACAATCTAACAGTGCAACTGTAGTTTTGCACACTATGTGTTTCATTTTCACACTCACGAAATTATGAAGAATTATGAATTGTGGCCAACAATAAGAGCACATGATAACTGAGAGGGAAATGTCACACTGCAGGCTGCCACATTTCAATTCGATTCATCATATCCCAAAGAAGCTGGAGCTAATTTAAAGCTGCCACAAGCCAAAAGTACTACTAATAGTAATAATTCAAATTTTGAATTTAATGCGTAAATGAGTATTACGCCCCGAATTGCAACTATTTTTACTCCCCAATAACATAAGTACGTTCAACTTTGCTATGCCCACTCCCACACTCTGGTCAATCAAACAGTTCAAATTGTTCATGATATTCCTTTTCTTAATTTTAAAAGGAACAAAAATCATCAAAAAAAGAATGCAGCATTCTGTGATCATTGGCATGTTTTTCCTGGCAATGGCAACAAATTGTATACACATTTCCATAGCTGGAACCCACGGATGTAAAAAGTTGCCAAAACGATAAAAAAAAATTAAGCATCCAAACTTATAAAAAGTAGAACCCAGGCTAAAACCACCTGGGATTTACCCAAACTATTCAGAGATCTACAATATAAATAGATAATCAAGATTACAAAGTACAGACGACCATAAACAATCTCTAATTAAATTCTATATCACACCAAAAAAAAGCTGTTCAGCAACAGTAGAAACCACCAACTTCAACAAGAACAAAGTGTTACCTCATTCAGACAAATCAGCATACTGCCATGGGTTGAATTCTGTTGACTGATTATCATCTGTCCCAACAGCATCTGAAGAGTCGACAGCATTCCGATGCTCCATGTACTTGCCGTTGAATTTGTAGATTTCCAACTCACCCCATGGCGTAGTTGTAATATCTTCGCTTTTATCAAACCATTTTGAACTGAAGTGATCACCTTTTGCTTCTCGGGTCCTCTTTTCAGCTCTCTGTCTCTCCTCCAAGCTATGTGAATAAGTGCAGAAAAAATGCAAGTTAGGCAGGCTGAAAAAAGAAATTTTTGAAGCAATCGTGATTTCCAGTTTCAAATGTTTTTTTATGCTATACATACAACATCAGTCTCATGCAGTAGAAGCAGAGCACATGTTCGTTTTAAATATTATATCTCTGATCACCTTTGGAGTATAAAGATTTATTTCAATTTTGCAAATAAAGAATTTATGGCACAATATTGGATGCAATCATATTTTCCATAAGGTATATTTAGATAACTTTTCTACATCCATCAGGAACCAAGGAACTCAATCGTCATTTCATCTGAAATGATCAATAGAAAACAGATGACAGGAACCTATACAGTCGATTTCATTCACTGAATCTGGAGTCTCACTTTTATAAACCATTGGTCAGTGTCGAACATGTTAGTATCATAATGAAATTCTGACAGATACCTGCCTACATTATCTTCTCCAATAGATTAACCAAACAAACTTTGAAATGTATGCAGCTATTTTTCAGGGACAAATCAGCTTAACAGCATTCAACAAAACAAAAGATGTAGCAAGCAGAAACAAGAATGGTAATTCCTTAATTCAATCGACATAATTTTGAGGCAATTTAGAATGACATTACAGTATATCGCGAAGTCAACAATATAGAATTCAGAAGCTCAATGTATACTGGGCAAACAGTCGTTTTGAGTTCATAAACACGATTTGGATATAAGGTTGTCTAAAAATGAGCAAGGCCCAGTTTTGGTATTCCAGAAACAGAACAAAAATGGTAAGAGCCATGCATATTTTTTTATGTCAGGAAATAATCATCATATATCTTCTACAGGCTTACAATTCCTTTCTTTTTTTTAATCTACAGTAATTTGATAGTGTTAATACCACAATACATACGAGATAAATAACAGCAAGTTCAACGAGAAAAAGAGAAACGAACCTGCTCTTTGCAGCACCAGCCTTGGCAAGGTCACCCTTCTCAAGTGCCCATCTATCAGGACGTAAACGTGAATCTGATGCCAACAATTTCTTTGGGGCTGTTTCAAAGCTGTTTAATTTATGTGCAAAGTGGGTGAACTGAAATTTGTCATTTGGTGGAACTGCTGCAACATGCCAAACCTATAAAATGTTCCTCATCAGTTATCAAATATTCAGTAATAAGATATTCGGTAATAAAAAATCTCAGTGGCCAAAGTTTACCTCAAAAATGTCCTATAAGATAAATAATAAATAGAATGAATAAAATCCTAGGACTAATATCATACCACATCTCATTAATTAATGAGAACATTTCAACATATCAAACTCAGGCCATGATATTATGATTAAGAAGATAACTAAAATACCATCATTTTAAACTGCAGAATCATTGATTGAAAGAGATGAAAGAATATCAAACACACCTCTTTCAGTTCTGTGCCAGGAAGAGGTTCCCCTTCCAAATCGCATGGTTGATAACTAAGGGACTCGCTCCATTTGCCAGTCATCAATATCTTAGGTTCCTCATTAGCATTATACACGTATCCATCAACCTCATATCTATTGGCTCTGCATTCAAAATGGTCATATAAACATCAGAAACAGCTATGATTGTTTTCTTGAAGCGCATGAGAGATGGGCACACACAAGAGTTGATCGAAAAAATACATCTTAAATTTCAAAGTTCTCTGATTGTGTAATCGATAAATATAGACAAGTTACATCTGAAAGGAGTCAGGTAGATTTTGCTGGAGCTGTTAGGACAGATTCCTCAACTCTAATAGTATGTTATATCTTCTAAACATCTTCAAATTTAGATATGAGACACTTGCTCCAGCCCAGAAATCGTATAAAAATAATTACATCTAGGCTTGGTTGTTTTGGGGTTTTTATGATAAAAAAAAAAATCATATAAATTAGCATCTCCTGCATCTATTAAAATTCTTATACCTTAACCACTTAAAAGGAGAATCAATCCAGTAAAGAGAAATGAAAAAATCAAAATAATCTGTTATTTCATATGGTAGGAATAGCCAATCATCCAATCCAACATGCACTCACCACTACTAAGCTCTTTCAAATCATAAAGTTTCACGGCAAGGGGAAAACAACAGGATTGACAAACCAATTCAATGCGAGAGGGATAAGCGAATGAGAGGTCGCATACCCAAACCAACCGCAAGGTTGAAAATAGAGAACAACTTTGTCCCCAGTAGTTGTATTAGTCATAACCATTTCTCCTGGTGAATCCACCCATGTTCGTCCAAAAATCAAATTGTTAACTTTGGTAGGAGGAGGAACCAACTCCAGGAGAACACCATCTTTTTTAAGAGTCACGTGTGTTCTGCGTTGAAGATAGTGTAGAATTTCAAAAAATCATTACTGAAATCTCGTAATCAAGAATTAATGAGATTGATTCTGCAAATTTCAAATCAACCACAGGGGGATATATCATCTTAAAGCAGGCCATCGTTAAAGCCAAATGAGTTTACCTTCCAACAGGATAGACATCAAGTGAGTTGCCTAAAAATTTAGTTCTCAACTTAGATGTCACATCATACGCAAAATGCTCATTTTCAGCATGACCAGCACTCATTGGAGGATGATGGCTCACCTACAAATTATAAAAGATTCAATAAGAATTAAAAAAAAAAAAAGATGGTGAGCTGAATAATAAAACATAAGATGACAAACTCACCTGCTCTGAGATGAACGTAACCCCACCATGGTTGACCATTTCATAAGTCTCACCAAGAATGGGATTGAAAGGCTTCCAAGTACGTTGGTAGGCATAGTAAACAGAAACAGCCCATGATGCTGCATCAAGAGGCAGAAAAAAATGCATACAATTCATCATTAGATCTCCAATTCATTATTCAGTTGATAATAATATTTTATTTCATCACTCAAAGCAATAAAGACTTACACGCATATACCATGCGCATGTAGGGATCTTCACATTTATCTGCTTGGTCTAAAAGGTACGAGTACTCCATTAACTGCCATAATAATCGCAAAAATAGCATCACTTTCAAGTGAAAAAAACTTATTACAAGAGGTGTGGAAAAAGCTTGCAAGACAGTCACACAAACCTCTGCCATTTTCTGAAGCATTGTCATTGGCTCGAATATGAGGACGGGGAGAGTCACCATTGATGTGACATCAGAACCAATATAACTTTGCATCATTTTCCAGTAACTATCTCGCTCCTTTAAGGAAGCAAAATATCTATCAGTATACATACATACACACGCATGCAACAGCAACAATCACTAATAGACACCAGTTAAATGGTCATCGATCATGCATAAAATAAGAGAACTGAAATAAATATACATCATAAATAAAAGAACGAATTAATATAATTTGACTAGAGTGCCCAAGCAATAAGAATATTTTGCGTTACAATATGCCTTGAGTTTTCCAAAATATTCCATACATTTTTCATATGATAAATGAGTTTGATTTTCTGATGATTATGTTTTAATAGAGATCAGTTCCATGAATACAAAGTAAGTTTTCATGAAAACGTATGTAAATAATTTTCATACTAAAGGATGAAAAGATCACTTCAATTGACACAACCATTACTTTCAAGTATAAAATCATGGTTAGAAAAATGCATATAATCAAAAGACACCCACATCCTGCCTCCATCTTCCTCTCTGAGCTTCCTCTTCAGCATCTTCTTTTCCTCCTTCAGGGTTTATAACCTCCATCCCTTCAGAGCCAAGTAATCTAAAGGAGGTGTAGAAAGTAAATAGTTTAAAAATCACATCTTAGCATATCATATTTTAAATAAAAAGAAAACAGCACAAGACTAAGACAAGAGAAGTGACTGATATATGCAACATCATTTCCATGTTGTTTTTGTATAGATTAGGAGTCCGCAAGTGTTGCAAGAAAACACACAAGCATCAAGATATCTACCTGACAAGGTTGATATAGTTCTATCCTTTGCATAGTACATTGTAATTAAGGGAAATCACTTTCAACAAATGCCAGAAACATAAAACATAGGTGACACAATATACCTTGAAATTTATTTTGAAATTTTAATGCTCAAAATGTAAAGGCTCTGTAATATATATTGTAAACCCCCAATGCAAATTATTCTAGCCACACATAAGAAGCAAGGACAATAAAAATCTCACAATCTTCTCTAGGTGACACTAGCATCCATGGAATTTTTAGACCTTAAATTTAAAAGTAGAGAAGGCAAGACCTGGCTTGGATTTAAACTGTTTGGAGTAGGATAACATGTATATATTTTTATACTCTCATTCATTAGCATGATTTGAGTTAATGTAAGTATAAAAGGCCGAGCCAGCTGAACCAAGTCAGTCCCTTTGCAAATTAAATCACCATGCCAGATGCGATCATGCAATATTATGTTTTCGTGTATTAAACTAAGAATAACTACTACTTTTTAATCTGAATACACCCATCAGTTCCATCACTGGCTGTTGCCTTTATACAAGGAAGAATAAAGTAAATCCTCAACAGCTTGAAAAATGAAAAAGGGAAACCTTCCTAGTTCTTTACCAATATAAATAAAGCGAGAGTTGAAAATTCATTATTTTAAAAAGATACATATATCTAAAATCCCAAAAGCTTCTGGTGTACATCCTACGCTCGTAGTCAATTACAGCTAAATACCTGCCTTAGTCTTTATGGATGGCCGAAACTTCCATATTATCTTTGGAGATTTTCAAGCAAATTACTATTATACACTAGATTTAACCCCTTGCAATCTACAAATCAATGGATCAATCAACTAAATGCTCCACCATTAAATATTATAGCAGCAAAATTCCAAATTCAAGCTCACATCAACAAGATCATGAGAAGTAATCGTATCACAGTTCGATAACAAACTAAGAAAATTAATCCAAAAACGGCCTACTTTCCATTTAAAAAAATATAAAACTAGCATAACCAATTATATGTATATACCCGTTGACAGATCTATGCATGGCGTTGCCGAACATCGACCACCCCGACGTCACGGCGGCGAAGAACCCCCCCTTGCTTTCATTCTTCTGGGGACTTCCCATTTTCTTCCAGGAAATTAGAAATCCAAATCACCAAACTAAAAATTGGATCAAATAAGAAACTACGAAACGAAATTACAGCGGATCAGAAATCCAATTTCCTGAATTGTCAAGAATCAGAACCAAAAGAGTATCAAATCTGGAACCCTAATTCGATCATTCAGGCGATCCGGACAAAAGACATGGAGATGATTGCGAAATGTGAAGTTTAATTAATGTTATATAATTCACAAATCAGGTGGCAGTACCGTAAATATGATAAGTAAAGAGGGGTCAATGTGGAACGACAACAACATACAGTGAGGAATCGCGATGGAGCTGGTTGGCGGTTCCTGCTTTCAGAATTCCCCAGAATAGTTGAGCCACGTAATTACTGAGGCGCGTGGATGCACGCTTGAAATCGGAACGTTGATTGCAGAGCAACTGCGTTGTTTCGGGGTTAGGATGCGAATGTTCAGTAAAATCACGCAATTGGCGCTTGGAGTATATCCGTTAACGAGGAGGGGAAGAGATTAGTGGAAACATGTGGGCTCCATTCCGGCCCACTAATCGACGACCCAAGTTGGCATCTTTATATGGTTTTCAACTGGCCCATTAGGATTGTTTCCATTTGAGTTTACCTTTCAACGCCTAATAATAGTTGGTTTATAATTTTGAATTTTCTAAATTCGTTTAGCTTATTTTCTTTTATTTCGAGTGATTTTTTTTATTTTTTATTTTTAATGGCCACATTTCGATTCCTCTAGGGATGGCATCATAGCAGCGCATGAGCAGTTTGATTAATTTTGTTTCATTTTTCGTGTTTCAATGGTTGTTCAATTCTTTGAATTATAACACAATAGTATTTAGACTCGCGTGCTACGCGGTTTAAAATATATCATAGTATTACTATTGAATTATTTTTATTATCTGGTATAATAGGTTTATGAGTATTTTATACTATGGGTATATTTTTTCTTACTAGAAATAAAAAATAATTTTATTTACATTAAGCGTTATTTGTTATGTATATATTAATATTGTTTAAAACATCAAAATATGAAATATTAATTTCATGATCAATCAAATTTATATTACAAAATTGGAGAAAAATTTAATACATAATAATGTATTCTCAAACTAAATAGTAAAGAAGCATATTCAAAAAACAATAATAATAATAGTAATAACTTTCATATTATTCTATTTGGTGTTTATCCTATATCTCCCGTTTGTGGCATTATTCCTTCTCAAATTTGACCATCAAGAGTCACTTAGTGGTCGACACTTGAGTCTCAACACCAACATCATTATCTTCCTGATATTCATCCCCTTCATGCTTCTTCTTATTCTCGGGAGTTATTTATTCATATTCCACCATTTGGTCGTCACAAATTGATGAAGGAGTAATCTGCTAAAGTAAAATTTATAGATTAATATTCATAATTTGAGGAATAAATAATATATTTTTTTAAAATTTTACCAAAAGATTTAAAATAAATAATAAATTAATAATAACACTAAATACCTTAGATGAACGATTTTTCTCCTCTATTTTTCTGATTAAATTTTCATCGTAGATAACTTCACAACGGTATATACGTCGTAATTGTTGTTCAAATTGCATTGCGAAATATGGAATCAAAATATGAATTTTCTGTTAACCAACTCTTCTAGTTCTGATGAGAATTTATCAGATTATCCTTTATGCATAGTGTCTTAATATAAATTATATATGTATCATTACCATAAATAGTGTTGGTGTCCATGGTTCCACTTTTTTTCACATACAACATGACTTCGTTCACGCACTCCTAATAATAAACATTGATAAACATATATCAGTTATAATTTAAACAAATGAGTTTTATACATTCATAAGAAATTAACAAAAATAATCATAGTATGATATAAATACATATCATACCATACTCTAAAGAGCTTACATGGTAGCTTCTATTCATAATTTAATAAATTTTATAATATATGATTATTTTATTATTATAAATAACAAAGTAGTGAAATTCGTACTAAATTTAAAGGTTGAGATCATAATTGCAGAAAAAATGATCATTTTCGAACACAGATATCACAAGTGTTTTTGAAAAATTCATGTTTGACCAATATTGCAATTTATCCAAAAACTTCTCATAATAATATTTGTATTACATTATAGAATAATTTATGTAATATATAAGAAATAAGTATAAATACCTTTGGATGTTCTCATGCGTTTATTTTGAAGTTTTTCGTTCCTTGCCATTTTTATTGATCCAAACTCGTTTGTTTTCAAAATTGGATTAAATTTTGTTATCACATTGTAGCAAGTATTAAATTTTATATAATTGACAATCAAATCAAATTACTATAATAAAATTATTTACAAAATTTATAAAACAAAATACTATTAAAAATTTACTGCTACCCTAAGTAAAGAATAATTTAAGTGATATACAACAAAATTATGTGTACATACCTTCGGATGTCCTCGTGCGTTTATTTTGAAGTTTTTTTTATTTCTTACCATTTTTGTATTTCCAGACTCGTTTGCACCCAACATTGGAGTATCTAAAAATAGCAAATATTAAATTTTATATAATTGATAATTAAATTATTTATAATACAATTTTTTAATCAAATAATATTAAAATTTATTAATTACTTACCACATTCAATAGTAGTATCCATATCAGTACTGCTACTCTTGGTAGAATTAATATCTGCTAAATATTTTCTATATCAGAAATTTAAGATAAATAATAAAATAAATAACGAAATAATTAATTTATCTTATAATAAAGTATATCTTTGTACAATATATTTTAATATAATTCTCGCAAAATCAAATACTATTCAAATTTATTAATGACAAAAACTTGTGTGAACCTGAGTTCACAGTGAACTCAGTTTTTTTAATATCATTGTTATGTATTGTAATACCTGCACTTTTAGTACTATTATTTGGTCAATATATCTCGTGCATTATGTGCATTTTATATTATTTGCGTGTTAATATTATTTACATGATATTTTGATTTTACATTATTTATCTTGCGTTAAAAATGTTTTAAAGATTGAATTATTTATTACACTCATACATAATTAGTGATGAGAAAATCCTAGTGTAATTAATTGGGAATTTAGTGATGTTTGAGTGTCTTACCCAAATTTCTTGATTTTTACTAGTGTAATTAAAATAGTAAAAATAAAATAAACATATATAAATAATTAATGGGATAGAGGAGTATATAAGTATGTATGTAACTATATAGGGTGTTTCTTACGGTAGTCAAGGTGTCGTACTGACTGACAATAGTCAGTTAATTTGAGCCATTAGATTTAAAATTCAAATGTTTAAATTTAATGACCTGCAAACTGTTGGGATAACATATGCCAGGATCTATCGGGATGACCTCATAAACACAAATTTAAATTAACAATTATTACTATCATGAATTAACCTAAGTGAATTCAAATAATAATTAATCCAACAACGACATGCAAATAATATTTCACATAAAAAATCCTAGCATGCGAAATTTCACAAGCAGATACATATTCGGTTTCCATGGTAGAATCGGCGATGCATTTCTGCTTAACGCTTCTCCAAGTCATGGCTCCTCCCCCCATGCAAAACACATTACCCGAGGTTGACTTTCAAAAGTCTAAGTCTGATTGGAAATCTGAGTCCGTGTAACCGACGGGGATTAGACTGTCTGACTGATAAACTAACATTCTGTCCCGTGTCCTCTTCAGATACTTCAGAATATTTTTAACTGCAGTCCAATGCTCTTTCCCAGGATTGCTTTGATATCTTGCCACCATGCCTACGGCAAGCAGATATCTGGTCTCGTGCATTGCATTACATACATGAGGCTTCCTACAACCGAAGCATAAGGAATGCCCTTCATGTCATCCATCTCTTTTAGTGTCTTGGGACACATTTCTTTGGATAGATGGATTCCGTGTCTGAAAGGTACAAAACCTTTCTTGGAATCTTGCATGCTGAATCGCTTCAAAACGGTGTCTATATATGAGGCTTGCGAAAGCCCGATCATCATTTTCTTGCGATCTCGAGTGATCTTGATCCTTAGGATGTGACCGGCTTCTCCCAAGTCCTTCATATCAAACTGTTTTGACAGCCATGCCCTTACGTCTGACAACATCTTTACATCGTTCCCGATGAGCAGAATGTCGCCTACGTATAGTACTAGAAATACCAAGGCAGTTTCGTCACGCCTTTTGTAAACATAACTTTCGAAATTATTTTGATCAAAACCGTAGGATTTTATAACTTGATCAAAACACTGATTCCAAGCACGGGATGCTTGCTTTAGCCCATAAATGGACTTCTTTAGCTTGCAAACCAGATGCTCTTGGCCTTTTTCAATGAAGCCTTCTTCGGGTTGTTGCATATAGATTTCCTCGTCAAGACTTCCGTTAAGGAAAGCTGTCTTGACATCCATCTGCCAGATCTCAAAATCTAGATGCACAACAATCGACAAGAGAATGCGGATGGACTTGAGCATGGCTACGGGCGAAAAGGTTTTCTCATAGTCTATCCCTTCTTTCTGAGTGTACTCTTTCACCACGAGTCTCGCTTTAAAAGTTTCAACTTTTCCATCCAGTCCCCTCTTTCTCTTGTATACCCACTTGCATCCAATGGGTCTTACCCCATTAAGTGGTTCGACTAGCTCCCACACTTTATTGTGATCCATTGAACCTATCTCGGCTTCCATTGCGGTTTGCCAAGATTTTGCATCCTTATCTTGGATCGCCTCTTTGTAGGACCATGGATCTGATTCTTCTCCTGAGATAAGTCCGAGGACTCTCCTATCCCCAAGAATCTCTCGGGTTGCCTAAAAACCCTCCCACTACGAAGAGGTTCCGGTTGTGTAGGTGTGACACTTGGTATGTCGTCTTGTACAGTTGGCAATGGAGTCGATCCCCTAAGTTCTTCTAAGGTAATCTCTCTTCTAGGTTTTTTATCGTTCATATTGTCTTCTTCCAAAAATCTAAAGTGCGTACTGATTACGACCTTTTGATCTTCGGGACCATAGAACATGCATCCCTTTGTTCCTTCGGGGTACCCTATAAACAACCTAAATTCTGAATGTGCATCCAATTTACCAGCTTCCTTGTCCAACACGTATGTCGGACACCCCCAGATCCTCATGTGTCCTAAGCTGGGCTTGCGCCCTGTCCACAATTCCCTAGGGGTTTTGGGAACCGATTTGGATGGCACTAAGTTTAGAATATAAGTTGTTGTTTGCAAGGCATAACCCCAGAACGATTTTGATAAATCCGCGTAACTCATCATTGATCTCACCATTTCTAGAAGCGTTCTGTTTCTTCATTCTGCAACCCCGTTTTGTTGAGGGGTACAGGGTGCAGTCAACTGAGATGCAATCCCTTCATCCGACAGGTAGTTCAGAAATTCATCGCTGAGGTATTCGCCTCCACGATCAGATCGTAGAAACTTGATACTCTTTTCCTTATGATTCTCTGCTTGAGCTTTAAATTCTTTTAATTTATCAAAGGTCTCAGATTTATGCTTCATTAGGAAAATGTACTCATAGCGTGAGTAATCATCGATAAACGTAACGAAATACTCTTAGCCACCCCTAGCTTTGATTTGCATTGGACCACACACATCGGTGTGAACGATCTCCAACACTTCTTTAGCTCTAAGTCCCTTGGCTCCAAATGCCCTCTTAGTCATCTTACCCTCCAAGCATGATTTGCAAGTTGAAAATGGTTCAATCAGGAGGTGTTGGGGTTATACTGGAAAGTATGTTTTTACTTTGTATAACCAGACTGAATTTCGGGCTTATTTACTGAAATAAATTATTTATCACTGTTGCTTTAAATATCATTGAATGTTACATATATTTACTGCATAAATGTTCAATAATTAGTACGTGTTACATTGTAGTTAATTTAGTGATACCAGATCACAAAAGATTAAATTAACAGTCCCTTGTAACTAAAAGTACAGAATTCACAACCTAGATGGAAATGAACAATCCATTGTGAAAGGTTGAAGTGTAAGGCTCAAATTGGCTTGTCTTGACCAAGAGATTACACTAGTGCATTATGATGCACTGAAGAGGACCTACAGGAGGATAAATTCTTCAGTACTGAATATATAGAAGAATTAGACCTCAGTGGTTAGTTATTTCTTAATCTCCGTTCCTTAAATAGGATCGTGTGGAATTACTAACTATTATTTTGACTTACGATGGGTAGAGAATCAATGTGATTCAATACCTTGTATCTTGGGCAATATTATTAGTTACATGACGATTGCTAAGATTTAATACAGAAAATCGGTGTGCAAGTGCGTCTTGTTTGATTAGTCCCCTTGGGAGGCTCAGAAGTTTTATCATACCAAATCTTGCAAGTGGAATTAGTTTTCCGGTATGGATAATAATGTTGAGCCGTTCCTAAACCAAGAAAAAATATATTAATTAATGTGAAGCTATTTCAGTGGCTTAAATTAATTAATGGACTGGATAATCTTAAACGCGGGAAATAATAACCGGGAGCCATATTAACTGTAATATGGGTTAAGATGGATAGTTCAATATTAATTATGTAGTGGGATTAATTAATATTTATGTGCTTGAATAATATTGTGGCTCAATATTGGAGATTCAAGGTCCATTAGAAGGTCCAATCTTAATTCTCCTAAAGGCCCCTCAAGTAGCCCAAATATAAAGTCCAATAACTGAAAAATTTGTTTAAAATTAAATAAAATATTGTTGCCTATTTTTCCTTTGTTTTTCAAAAATAAATAAATAAAAGAGGGATAAAGATTTTCTTTGAATTTTGTTATGGAATGAAGATAAGTATTCTTGGAATACAAGATTATCTCATTAAATTCAAGAAATCTCCCACTTGGCTATTTGTTTGTAAATTTTTTAAAATAATGAATAAATAAGGAAGGAAAGATTTTCTTGATTTTCTTGAAAAGATATTATGGAAGATATGTATTCTTGGAATACAAGAATATCTCATAAATTCAAGAAGATCTAAATCTTGAAAATCTTGGCCCTTATTTTTCGAAAATTCCATAACAAGAGAAGGTGAGATTTTTTGTGGAATATTTTAAATATGGAGAAAAGAATATATGAGATATATTCAAGATTTCTTGGAGATCAAGAAAAACATTTTCCCATCTTATTTTCCACACAAATTTTCGTCCATCACCTCTTATAAATAGGGGATGAATTTTTCATCCCCATAAAAATTCCACGTGTTGAAAAAAATTAGAAATCCACAAAGGTGGTGCAACATAATTTTATTTTTCCTTTTGTTAATTGTTCACGAGTATCTTTCCACCGGATTGTTGAACAAGGACAAGGGAATACTTGAGAAGACTCTTTAGGTTTGTTCGTGCGATCGGGATATCCATCTTCTCAACGGTTGACACTCCGAGAGGTTAGTTCATGTAAACTCCTAGCTATTCCGCATGCGTAGGATTTATGTGATAAATTTATATGCATGATTTGTTGTTGAATTATTATTTAAATTAATATATGATTAATTCATGCTAGTAATAATTGTTAGAATTAAATTTGTATTTAAATATTAATCCCGAATAGATCCGGGCAATTAATTCCCCAACAACTGGTATCAGAGCCTTGGTTTCGGGCTCTGAATTTTAAATTGTAATTTAATTCTTTTTTCATTGAATTTGAAATTGGATAGTAGAATTGCTAGATCTTTTTTGCAGCTATTCAATTGTCATGGTATTTGATGAATGTTTATTTATGCATGCATATAAATTGTGATTTTTAATTCGATTCGTTCGAATTCATTTTGCCTCGTGAGAAAATCCACGAGTAGATTAGGATTTGTTTGATTTGATCAATGTAATAGACTAGTCTAGATCTAGGTTTATTTATTTTTTTGTAAATAAATTATAACCGGATCGAGAACGAAGACGAAGAATTAAAGACGAGGCGACCAAGTGCCCGGACGTTCCCGCCACCATTTTCATTGAGAGCATATCTCTCATGGTGATCTGACGAGCCACACGGTTCTGATGTTGAAACATCGCTTTAAGATTGACCATGATGCCCGCAGCAGTTTCAACGTTTTGGTGCTGGTGTTGCAACACATCTGACATAGAAGCCAAGACGGTACACTTTGCCATTTCGTTGGAACACTCCCAGTCAGCATACTCTTTCTTTTTCGTTTTGCTAGACTCATCAGTCGGCTTTTCTGGTTTGGGTGTAGTAAGGACCCAGTTGTGATGTTGTGCGGTGAGGACAATAGTAAGTTTTCGATACCAATCAACAAAGTTTTCTCCAGTAAGCAAATTGTCTTTCAGTATATTGAACAGTGGATTAAAAGGTTGCGACATGATGACACTGAAAATAAACATGTATTTGTGTCAATATCCGGATCAACACAAATATCACATAATTCGATCACATGGTTTATATTGAAATCTCAAAAAAATATGAACATGTATCAGCCAACATCTCAAAACAGTTTTAAATGAGCCTCTTGGGAGGGTCATCATTTAAATCATATTCAAGCAGGTTCCAAACAAGATCGATTTAACCTTTAATTAAAGAATTAATTAATAGTTGGCTCCCATTGACCAATACAAAATTGACGGGGACTTGCCAAGTATATGCATATCAATTTTGTACCTAAGTAATAACCATGATTAAATACAGAATTACTACTTCGTTTTGATCGAGCCTCTTGGGAGGGTCATCGTCGCCACTAATAATAATCCACAATCATCCTTTTGAGAATTTATTCTTGTGAAAACTTTCTTTTGGCCGTCCCTTAGGGGAATTTCTCCAAAAGATTTCACAAATAAATAAATCATGGAGGTCAATAATTAATTCGATTCAAAACCGAATTAATTGTTTAAAACATACTTAGTAATTTTTGAATTTTTTAGATTTTTCATTGAGCAATTCTCATGCAAACACATTTAAACAAATTAAATAAAGTATAAGAAAATACAACAATAAATCAAGCAAAGTAGAAAATAAACATATTGGGCACATATTATCCAACTGTCATGGTTTGATTTTCCTTGGCTTGATTTTGAAGAAACACCTTCTTGAATTTCTCCCACTCGTTCGTCTCGAAAAAAAATTCCATCTCGAATCGCCACGCCAAGTAGCTCGCAGCCGGGATGCACGCTCGCATCCGGCCGGCCCCTTGGCCGAGCATCGCGCCCGTGCGCCTAGGCGCAATGCTCATTGCCCGCACGACGCTCGGTAGCCTTGGCAGGCGGTGGGCGGGTCGCGGTCATGTATTTCATCCGCTGTCGCTCATCCTCCTGCCGCTCGCCATTTCGCCCTTTCGCTGTCAAAATAGCTGTGGGCGTGCACCTTCCTTGCCTTAGCGCCCGCCTCGCCCTCTTCGCTGTCTCGCCTTTGCCTTAGCCTCGCCTCATCCGCCCGCCCGCCTCGTCCGCGCCCGTCCATTGGCCTTCGTCGAATCGACCCTACTTTGGCACCGTGCTCCACCTTTATCTTTGGCAGCGCGTACGTCGCAGCGAGCGTGCCTCGCCCACGTTGGCGCGATACCGCGTCGCCTAACGTGCGGGGTCCATTTCAACTCCTCGTTTCCGTCTTCGTCTTCGATCAGGTTACAATTCATTTAACGGAAAAATAAATAAACCTAAATCTAGACTAGTCTATTACATTGAACAAATCAAATAGCGTAATCAACTCGTGGATTTTCTCACGAGAAAAACATATTCGAACGAGTCGAATTAAAACCAAAAACATACGCATGAAAATTAAACACATTAAATACCATGACAATTGGATACCTGCAAAACAGATCTAACAATTCTACTATCCAATTTTCAATAAAATTTAATGCCCAACATACTTTAAATATCAATTTAAAAGCAGAGCTCGAAACCGAGGCTTTGATACCAGTTGTTGGGAAATTAGGGGTGCCCGGATCTATTCGAGATGAATTTAAATACATATTTAAATTAATCAATTAATTACTAGCATGAATTAATCCTAAATCAATTCAACATAATAATTAAATAAGCAAATAAGCAACATGCGTACACATAATCCACGTAAATCCTAAGCATGCAAAATCTAGGAGTTAAGTAATTACTTACCTCTTGTAGAGACAACCGTTGAGACGATGGATCTACCCAAAGTGCCTTCTCAAATATGTCCAACGTCCACGAACGTAATCCGGTGGAAGGATTTTCAACGAACTATTTTAATTTAAAGGAGAAAAATAAAAATATTTTGTTACCACCTTTGTGGATTTCTAATTTTTCCAACACATGGAATTGCCTTGGGGATGAAAAATTCATCCCCTATTTATAACAAGGGGTTGGACGAAAATTTTGGATTATGGGACTATTGAGAAATTTATTTGCTTCTTCCTCAAGATACAATCTTGAATATATCCAATATATTTTATTTCCCAAAATATCTCCCAACAAAATCTTCTCCTCCTTTTGCCTTGCATATTTTTCGAAAAATACCTATTAATGGGGAAGGAAAAAGATCTTTGACTTATCTTAAATTTTTGGGATAAACTTGTATCTCAAGAATACTTATTCCATAAAAATCTTTCCAAGAAAGTCAAGAAAATTTTTTCTCTCTCCTTCTTAATATTTTCGAAAATATTGGGGAAAAATAGGGCAAAATATCTTCTTCTCATTTTCATTAATTGGACTTTAATTTGGGCTATTTGAGGGGTCTTTAGGAGAATTAAGATTGGACCTCCAATGGGCTATGAAACTTTAATATTTAGCCAAAATATTATTCAAGCCCATTAATATTAATTTACTCCACTATAAAATTAATATTGAATTATCCATCTTAACCCACATTACGACTTCACAATAATATGGCTCCCGGTCATTATTTCCCGTGTTTAAGATTATCTTAGTCCACTAATTAATTAAGCCACTAAACAAGCTTTATATTAATTAATATATTTGTCATTGGAGTAAAGACAGCTCAACATTATTATCCATACCGAAAATAAATTTCCACTTGAAAGATTTGGTATGATAAAGATTCTGAGCCCACCAAGGGGACAAATCAAGCAAAAAGTGCTTGCACACGATTCTCCGTATTAAATCTTAGCAATCGTCGTGTAACTAATAATATTGCCCAAGATATAAGGTATCGAATCGCACTGATTCTCTTCCCATCATAAGTCAAAGAAATAGTTATTAATTTCACACGATCCTATTTAAGGAACGGAGATTAAGAAATAACGTACCACTGAGGTCTAATTCTTGTATATTCAGTACCAAAGAATTTGTCCTCCTGTAGATCCTATTCAGCGCATCGTTATGCACTAGTGTAATCTCTTGGTCAAGACAAGCCAATCTGAGCCTTACACTTCAACCTTTCATGATGGATTATTCATTTCCATCTGGGTTATGAATTTGTACTTAATCACGAGGGACTATTAATTTGATCTTTTGTGATCTGGTATCACCAAATTAACTTCAATGTGATGTGTACTTACTTATTGAACGGGTTTGCAATAAATATATATAACATTCATTCATATTCAGTGCAACAGTGATAAATAATTTATTTCAGTAGATAAATAAGAAATTCAGTTTGGTTTGGTTATACAAAGTAAAAAGCATACATTTCAGTATAACCCCAACACAGACACCCGTCGTCCGGCCACATCGAACAGCACGCAACAAGGATGCCCGCCCACATCCCAGCCGGTCGTCTCGACCGAGAGCCCCGATGTCGCAAGATGCTAACGCCAAAGACCATGCGCGCGATCGTCAGCACCGTGACGCGTGACCGGCCAAAGACTGTGTGCTCGACCGCTCAAGACGTCCTGCGGCGCCAGGTAACCGATCTCGCCTTACACTCGACTCCAGGCCGCGCCCTGCACCCGTGCGTGCCTGCAAGCATCAGCGTCGCGCGTGTGCATCCCTTGGCACGTTTCGTGCGACGCACTCTGCCTGGGCACGATTTTGGATCCGTCTTTAATTCTCCGTCTCCATTTTCGTTCTTGATCCGGTTACAATTTATTTACAAAAAATAAATAAACCTAGATCTAGACTAGTCTATTACATTGAACAAATCAAACAAATCCTAATCTACTCGTGGATTTTCTCACGAGGCAAAACGAAATCGAACAAATCGAATTAAAAACCAATAAATTATTTGCATGTAAATAAGCACATTAAAATACCATGACAATTGGATACCTGCAAAACAGATCTAACAGTTCTACTATCCAATTCAATTTTAATGAACAATAATTTAAATTACAGTTTAAAAGATCAGAGCCCGAACCAGGGCTCTGATACCAGTTGTTGGGATAACATATGCCAGGATCTATCGGGATGACCTCATAAACACAAATTTAAATTAACAATTATTACTAGCATGAATTAACTTAAGTGAATTCAAATAATAATTAATCCAACAACGACATGCAAATGATGTACTAGTGTAATCTCTTGGTCAAGACAAGTCAATATGAGCCTTACACATCAACTTCTACCAATAGATTGTTCGGATCTATCTAAATTGTGAAACACACACTCGTTTACAAGGCACTGTTAACGTGATATTCTATGATCTGGTATCACCACGTTAACTACAATGTAACGCGTGCTATTATATGAACGGTTTGCAATAAATATATATAACATTCAATCATATTTAAAGCAACAGTGATAAATAATTTATTTCAGTAAATAAGTGTTTAATACATAGGTTATACAAAGTAAAAACATACTTTCACGTATAACCCCAACACAAACTGTTGTACTATGTGTCGTATTGACCATCGTACTGCATCGTACTATATGTCGAATTATGTCGTATTGTTGTACTGTTATAATAAATTAAATAATTTAAAATATATAATTATCAATTTATGAATTTACCCTTATATAATTTTTTAAGAATATTCAACTCAATTTTGAGATTATTAATTGCATAGGTTCATCTCTTCCTCTTTTAAAAAAAAAAACAGTTCATCGTCTTCCTCTTCCCCAGCCACGTGGTTTCAGATTTCAGATGTGGCGTCGCCGGCAGCCGCGTCGGGCGCCCATAATTGTCTCTTTCTCCATTGGTCTCTCAATCTCACACTCTCGCTCGTTGTCGATCTCGCTCTCTCTCGTCGTTGGCCTTTAGATTTCACGCCAACGATTGAGGCTTTGGAGAAGATTAAGGGATTGCCTGTTGGGATAACATATGCCAGGATCTATCGGGATGACCTCATAAACACAAATTTAAATTAACAATTATTACTAGCATGAATTTACCTAAGTGAATTCAAATAATAATTAATCCAACAACAACATGCAAATAATATTTCAAGTAAAAGATCCTAGCATGCAGAATTTTTAGGAGTTTACGTAAACGTACCCGTTGGAGAGACGATCTGAGACATACAGGATCAAGTATATGGATACCCACCAAAATTCCTTCTCAAGTATTCCCAAGTCCTCGTCCAATAACCCCGGTAGAAGGTTCTCCGATGAACGATTTATAAAACAAGGAAAATAAAAATATTGTTGCACCACCTTTGTGGATTTTTAATATTTCCAACGCATGGAACACTAGTTGGAGATGAAAAGTTCATCCCCTATTTATAAGTGAGGGAGGGTTCGAAATTTTCAAGGCAATTAGGGCTAGGAAAGATCTTTTCTTGATCTCTAAGAAATCTTGAATATATCTAATATATTCTTCTTTCCATGTGTATTTTTCCACAAAAATCTCACACCCTTATTTAGCCCTAAATTTCGAAAATTACAAGAAGATTTGCAAGATTGGATATTTCTTGAATTTATGAGATATTCTTGTATTCCAAGAATACATATCTTTCTCCATAAAATCTTTCCAAGAAAATCTTTCTTCCCTTTCTTTTTACATAATTTTTTAAAATTGCCAATTAAAGAAGCCAAGTGGGAGTTTTCTTGAATTTATGTGATAATCTTGTATTCCAAGAATACATTATCTCATTTCCATAAAATATTTTCAAGAAAATCCTTCTCCCTCTTTTCTTTAATATTTTCGAAAAAAATAGGAAATATTGCAACAATAAATTTATTTTATTTTAAGCACATTTTATTTATTGGACTATAATTTGGGCTACTTGAGGGGCCTTTAGGAGAATTAAGAAGGACCTTCCAATGGGCTTCTGAATTCCAATATTGAACCACAATATAATTCAGCCCATTAATATTAATTAATACCACTATATAATTAATATTGCATTATCCAATCTTAACCCATATTACGGTAATATGGCTCCCGATTATTATTTCCCGTGTTTAAGATTATTTAGTCCATTAATTAATTAAGCCACTAAAAAGCTTTATATTAATTAATATCTTTATCCTTGGAGTAAGGATGATTTTAAGCTTTTATTATCCATCTGGGAAAAATTAATTCCACTTGCAAGATTTGGTACAATAAAGGTTCTGGGCCCACCAAGGGGACCAATCAAGCAAGATATTGCAAGCACACGATTCTCTGTATTAATTTAGCTACTGTCGTGCAATTAATATTATTGCCCAAGATATAGGGTATCGAAGTCGCAATGATTCTCTTCTCATTTATAAGTCAAAGCAATAACTACTAATCACACACAAATCCTTATTAAGTGATGAGATTAAGAAATCAACAACCATCGAGGTCTAACTCTTCATCCCTTATGTCGGTCACGAATGAGTTTATCCTCTCTGTAGGTCTTCAATTAAGATCGAATGCACTAGTGTAATCTCTTGGTCAAGACAAGTCAATCTGAGCCTTACACATCAACTTCTACCAATAGATTGTTCGGATCTATCTAAGTTTTGAAACACGCACTCGTTTACAAGGAACTGTTAACGTGATCTTTTGTGATCTGGTATCACCACGTTAACTACAATGTAACGCGTGCTACAAACGATTTGCAATAAATATATATAACATTCAATAATATTTAAAGCAACAGTGATAAACAATTTATTTCAATAAATAAGTGTTTAATACATAGGTTATACAAAGTAAAAGCATACTTTCATGTATAACCCCAACAATCTCCCACTTATACTCAAAGTCTGCTTTTAAGTATACCACAACATGTCTGATGTATTATTTGGTGACATCTAATGTCACCTACATCAACCTAATAACATTTCTCCCACTTATACTCAAAGTAGATTGACAACGCTCTTGACACTCATTCCTTCCACATGTCTCTCGAATGTTAACTGAGGCAGATCCTTTGTGAATGGATCAGCTAGGTTGTCTTCCGACGCGATCTTTGCTACCTCTATATCTCCTTTCTTAACGATTTCTCGTATAAGATGGTATTTCCTTTCAATGTGTTTGCTGGCCTTGTGGGCTTTCGGTTCCCTTGAATTTGCAACTGCTCCGACATTATCACAAAAGATCATGATTGTGCTGGGCAAATTCAGAACAACGTCCATGTCCACTAGGAAGTTCTTGAGCCATACCGCTTCTTTTGCTGCTTCACAAGCAGCTACATATTCGGCTTCCATGGTAGAATCGGCGATGCATTTCTGCTTAACGCTTCTCCATGTTACAGCTCCTCCCCCCAGACAAAACATACTACCCGAGGTAAATTTTCTGGAATGTAGGTCTGATTGGAAATCCGAGTCCGTGTATTCTACTGGAAATAAACCGTCTGACTGATAAACTAACATTCTATCTCAAGTTCTTTTCAGATACTTCAGAATGTTCTTAACAGCAGTCCAATGTTGATTTCCGGGATTACTTTGATATCTCGCTACCATGCCTACGGCGTAGCAAATATTCGGTCTCATACACAACATTGCATACATGAGGCTTCCTACTGCCGACGCATAAGGAATGTCTCTCATGTCATCTATCTCTCTTTGTATCTTAGGGCACATGTCTTTCGATAGATGGATTCCGTGCCTTAAAGGTACAAAACCTTTCTTAGAATCTTGCATGTTGAAATGCTTCAAAATGATATCTATGTATGAAGCTTGCGATAAGCCGATCATTCTTTTCTTCCGATCTCGAGTGATCTTGATCCCAAGAATATGACCGGCTTCTCCTAAGTCCTTCATATCAAACTGTTTTGACAGCCATACCATTACGTCTGACAAAACCTTTACATCGTTTCCGATGAGCAGAATATCGTCTACGTATAGTACTAGGAATACCAGGGTAGTTCCATCACACTTTCTATAAACACAACTCTCGAAATCGTTTTGATCAAACCCATAAGATTTGATTACATGATCAAAACATTGGTTCCAAGCCCGAGATGCTTGCTTCAGTCCATAAATGGACTTCCTGAGCTTGCACACAAGGTGTTCTTGGCCTTTTTCGATGAAACCTTCGGGCTGTTGCATATAGATTTCCTCGTCAAGACTCCCGTTAAGGAAAGTTATCTTGACATCCATTTGCCAGATCTCTAAATCTAGATGCGCAGCTATTGCCAAGAGAATACGAATGGACTTAAGCATGGCTACAGATGAAAAGGTTTCTTCATAATCGATACCCTTTTTCTGAGTGTATCCCTTTGCCACAAGCCTAGCTTTGAAGGTTTCCACCTTCCAGTCCGGTCCTATTTTCCTCTTGTAGACCCACTTGCATCCAATTGGTTTTACCCCATTGGTTGGTTCAACTAGCTCCCACACCTGATTATGATCCATTGAGCCCATCTCGGCTTCCATCGCAGTTTGTCAGGATTATGAATCCTTATCTTGGACCGCCTCCTTGTAGGACCTAGGGTCTGATTCACTATCCCCGGGGACCAAATCCGAAGATTCTCCTATCTCCATGAATCTCTCAAGTTGTCAGACAACCCTCCCACTACGACGAGGTTCAGATTATGTCGGTGTGACGCTTGGTATATCAACCTGTACAGTTGGTATAGGAGTTTGCCCTCTTATTTCATTTAAGGTAATATCACTTTTGGGCTTATTACCACCTTTTGATCTTCGGGACCATAGAACATGCACCCTTTCGTTCCCATGGGATATCCTATAAACAACCTTAGCTCCAAAAGTGCATCCAACTTATCGGCTTCCTTATCTAGCACGAATGCCAGACACCCCCAAATCTTGAGGTGTTTCAGACTGGGCTTGCGCCCGGTCCACAACTCTTTAGGGGTTTTGGGAACCGATTTGGATGGTACTAGATTCAGAACGTAAGCCGTTGTTTCCAAGGCATGACCCCAAAACGACTTGGGTAGATCTGAATAACTCATCATGGATCTGACCATTTCTAAGAGTGTTCTGTTTCTTCGTTCTGCAACCCCGTTTTGTTGAGGGGTTCCGGGTGTAGTCAACTGGGAAACAATGCCCTCGTCTAATAGGTAGTTCAAAAACTCATCTCTGAGGTATTCGCCTCCACGATCAGATTGTAGAAACTTGATACTCTTTTCCTTATGATTCTCCACTTCGGCTTTGAACTCCTTGAATTTATCAAAGGTTTCCGATTTGTGTTTCATGAGGAAAATGTACCCGAACCTTGAGTAATCATCAATGAAAGTCACAAAATACTCATAGCCACCTCTAGCTTTGGTTGACATTGGACCACACACGTCAGTGTGAACGATTTGCAACACTTTTGTGGCTCTATTCCCCCTTGGCTCCAAATGCCCTCTTGGTCATCTTACCTTCCAAACATGATTCGCAGGTTGGAAGCAGTTCTAACTGTAGGTCCGACATCGAACCATCTTTCACCAACCTTTGGATCCTATTTAGATTAATATGACCCTAATTTTAGATGCCATAGAAGTGTCTCGTTCATGTTTTCTGAACGTTTTCTCTTATTGCATGAACAGTCGATGTGTTATAAGATGCATTTTGTGAGTGGTGTGCATAGTTAATAATAGAGAGATTGTTCCGTAAAGTTCCATGACAGATAAACACAACGTTACAGTAAACAGTAACTTGCTTAGAAAAACGAACAGAATATCCATTATTAATTAGTTTAGAAACTGAAATAAGGTTTTTGCAAAAAATTGGAACGTAAAGAACATCTCTTAAAACTAAAATCTTGTCTTCAAAAGACAGGTGCACGTCTCCCGCTGCTACTCTCGTAGCATCGCCCAGTGTGATGAGGATCTCACTTCCACTAAGTTGTCGGGTTAGTTTGAACCCCTATAATGTGAAACAAACGTGATCAGTGGATCCCGTATCCATTACCCACGAGTGGGTAGCATACGCCACTAAATAAGTTTCAACAACTAGTGCGTGAGAATTACCTTTCTTTCCTCTCCTTTTTGGATTGGAACAGACGTCCCTTCATTGTCCCGAACTTTCGCACTCCAAATGTTTTCTCTTGCTTGAACCTTCACTCTTGAGGGACGTTGAGCCCACTTGGTTTAGCCTCTCTTTCTCATCGTTCTTACCACCAATTGGCTTAGAAGGAAAAGAAGACCCTTTTGTGACCAAGTACTTTTTCTTGCGCTACGTTTCCTCTTCGACCAATGTGAGAGCATTTACTAGATCATCCACCGTGAAATCTAGATTATTATCCATACCGGAAACTAATTCCACTTGCAAGATTTGGTATGATAAAACTTATGAACCTCCCAAGAGGGCAAATCGAACAAGCGTACTTGCACACGATTTTTCGTATTAAATCTTAGCAATCACATGTGACTAATAATATTGCCCAAGATAAAAAGTATTGAATCTCTTTGATTCGCTACCCATGATAAGTCAAAGCAATAGTTATCAATCCCACGTGATCCTATTTAAGGAATGAAGATTAAGAAACAACGAACCACTGAGGTCTAATTCTTCCTTGTTCAGTTCTGAAGAATTTATCCTCCTGTAGGTCCTTATTCAGTGCATCAGTCATGCACTAGTGTAATCTCTTGGTCAAGACAAACCAATCTGAGCCTTACACCTCAACCTTTCGCGATGGGTTGTTCATTTCCATCTAGGTCGTGAATGACGTACTTTTAGTTACAAGGGACTGTTAATTTAATCTTCTGTGATCTGGTATCACTAAATTAACTACAATGTAACACGTACTAATTATTGAACAGTTATGCAGTAAATATATGTAACATTCAATCATATTTAAAGCATCAGTGATAAAAAATTTATTTCAGTAAATAAGTCTGAAAATCCAGTTTCGATTATACAAAGTAAAAAGCATACTTTTCAGTATAATCCCAACAATTCCAGCATCCTCAGCTGGTTTTTCGGGTTTTGGTGTGTCAAGCACCCATTTGGAACCTTGTGCAGTTAGGACAATCATAATTTTTCGTTTCCAAACAACGTAGTTTTCACCAGTTAATTGATGGTCTTTAAGTATATAATATAGTGGATTAAAATGTTGCGACATGCTGAACTGAAATAAATAACAATTTGTGTAAGCACAAAATTATCACTACATTCGATCACATTGTTCATATCAAAATCTCAAAACAATATGAACATGCATCAGCCGACATCTCAAAATAGTTTAAATATGTCATGTGGGGTGAACTGTCTATTTAAACACATTCAAGCAGGTTACAAACAAGAACAACTACAAACCTTTAATTTAAAATTAATAGTCGGCTCCCATTTGACCAATATAAAATTGACAGGGACTTCGGGGAAGTATATGCATATCAATTTTATACCTAAGTAATAACCATGATTAAATACAGAATTATTACTTCGCTTTGTATGAGCTTCGTTGGGAGGGTCATCGTCGCCACTAATAATAATTCACAATCATCCTTTTGAGAATTTATTTATGTGAAATCCATCTTTTGGCCGTTCCGTGGGGGAAATTTCTCCAAAAGAATTCACAAATAAATAAATCATGGAGGTCAATTTGGCTTAATTTTATTATCCGGAATAAAATTTATCAATAAAACATACTTAGTAATTTTCGAAAGTGAGATTTTCTTTTAGACAATTCTAAATCATGCAAACACATTTAACAAATAAAATTGCACGAATTTAAAACAAGCATCAAGACAAAATAAATCACGTTGGGCACATATATCCAACTGTCATGGTTTAATTCCAAATCTTGATCTTGAGAAATCGTCTCTTCTTTTTGCCTTCATCGTTCGTCTCGAAAGGCTCCCACTGAAACCGCAATAATTCTTTAAAATGTCCTCCATTTTGGGTTAGGACGATGTCCGGGAAACGAGTAGCTCATGACCCGGAACCGAGTTGCATGCACCTAGGCGCATGCCCCGGTCCGGCTCGGCCATCCCGCCCCATCGCCTACACCTTTACGCTGTATGGCTTTACTGGATCGTCCACGTCGGGTCCGCTTCGTCGTCTTGACTTTCGGTAGCGATACCTCGATCAAGACAAACACAGATCCTAACATTAGCGCTAGCGACCCGGCTACTAATAGCGTTCGCCTTACCCGTCTGCGGCCGTCCGGGTGGTCTTGGCGCGGTCGCTAGCCCTCGGCTTTAGCCAGCGTGCTCATTTGACTTCAGAGACGTCGGGCATTTGGACGTCCGTCTTTAATTCTTTATCTCCGTCTTTGTTCACGATCCGGTTACAATTTATTTATGAAAAATAAATAAACCTAGATCTAGACTAGTCTATTACATTGAATAAATCAAACAAATCCTAATCTACTCGTGGATTTTCTCACAAGGCAAAAGCGAATCCCGAAGCTAATGAATTAAAAACCAACAATTTATTTGCATGTAAATAAGCACATTAAAATACCATGACAATTGGATACCTGCAAAACAGATCTAACAGTTCTACTATCCAATTTCAATTTTAATGAACAATGTTGGGATATTTTAGTTTTGATTATTTATGCCAAAACATTATGTATTTGTCAACTTGTATTGTTTAAGTTCATTTTTACAGGTAACAAGTTGAGAGGGAAGTGAACAAGTTGAGGGGGAACTGATCTGAAGTTTCTTGAGAAAATAGGCCTGAATGAAAGAAGATCAAGTCCAAACCATTGAATGTCGAATGGCCCGAACAAGGAATCTGAGTTCTTTCAAAAACTCGATCTTTGAAATGTGAAATCCTCGATCTTTGAAATGTTGAAACTCGATCTTTGAAATCTTTGAAATCTCGAGAGGAAGTATGTTGAAATCCCGAGAGGAAGTTGTTGAAATCCTAAGAGGAAGTATCTTTGAAATCTCGAGAGGAAGTTGTTGAAATCTCGAGAGGAAGTATCTTTGAAATCCGAAGGGAAAAACGCTGAAATCACGAGAGGAAGTATCTTTGATTTCGAAGGCCTAAATCCGACGTGGACCAATCAAAGAGGTGGTCAAAAAAGCCCGACAAAAAAGTGCAGAATTACGAGAATAGTATGGATTTGAATGTGACTTTCTCCAACGGTAACATTCAAATCCACACTATAAATACAAGCTCTTCCATCAAATTAAGTGTGGAAAAATGCTATAGAGCTAAGAGCCATATGCTCAAGCATTCCCACCATAGAACACAAATTTGTAGATATACAAATACATCCAAGAGTGTTCTAAACCCAATCTAAGCAACACATGATATATCCTAAGCTTAGAGAAATTTTCCCAACCTTAGCATAAAAGCTAAACCATTGTAAGAGAAAATCTCAACCTAGTTGGAGACACCAACCAAAACCAAACCCTCTTGTTAGGTAGTTTGTGTGTGATTGTTGGAGTTGTAAAGAGTTAGTAAGCTGCAGTTGTCAGCCAGAAAGCTCTAGAGAAGAAGTGAGTAAACTGTTTTAGACAGTCAGAAAGCTTGTGTGTGTTGAGTTAGTAAGCTGCAAGTGAGTCAGCCAGAAAACTCAAGGTAGAAAAGTTAGTAAGCTACTGTGTTCAGCCTGAAAGCTTTAGGTGATAGTGTGTTAAGGAATTTCTCTGAAGATCAGAGAGAGTGGACGTAGGAGCTTTACCTCTGAACCACTATAAGTTGTTGTGTTGTTTTGCTTTTCATTTTTGCATTCTATCATTGCGTATATTTTCCTTTGAAAGCATATTTTTCTTGATATTAGGTTGGAAACAATCATTTGAACTTGCATCAAACTTGATCACTGACCTTAACCCTTTGTTTTTACTAAGGAAGGAATTTTTAAACCAAGATAAAACGAGTATAAACAAACTTAGGGCCAACACATTCCGCACTCTTGATTAGCTAAAACAGATAGTTACCAAACTGAATCAACTTTACTGAGTATTCAGTAAGATAATTATCTGATCCAAGCTTTTCAGGATCTCTGATAAAACTAAGGATCAGTTGGGCTAATCTGAAGCTTCTGAAAGCTGCTCAGGATCACTGTCTCAGTAGACTTTGACTCAGGGCAATTTGTGCTTCAGGGGGCAAAATTCTCAACGATAAAGGAGAAGATCCAGCATTGTATATGTCGGGAAGATTTTGGACCGTTTTGCAGAAACAAATGTGGAGTTGAAAGGGGCTCTACATAAACGGTGTTTAAAGCCAAAATACAGAGTCTTAATCGGCATTGTGGCCAAGTGCTTGATGAGCACCTCTGGAAGTCTGGAGCAGGTGAGCAGGAATAAATTGAGACTCATGGCTGCGATAGAGGACTCACATTCTATGGACTTCAACTGGTTGAAATTCTTGGTGGACTGCATACTTCACCAGAACCAGAAACTGAAGTATGCAAAAGGTGCATTCACCAAGAATGGGAAGGTCTTGTTTGGAACAAATATAAGCTTTTTGATCGAGACCTTGCCCAGGGAAAACATGTTCCTGATGACAGGAGTAGAATTTTCTAGGACTCGGATCATGTTCCGAAAGCCCAAGTCCCAGAAAAAGAAGACTGCTCCATCAGGAAACCAAAGTTCTATGATTCAGGAGGAATCTAAGGATCAGGATTATTCGAGTACTGATCAGGATGATGTGGTAATTGCTAAGGTTGTCCAGAAGCCTGTCAGGACAGCATCAGTAAAACATCCTGAGGCTTCAGGACAGAAGGAAATGACGAAGAAATTTCTTGATCTTTTGTGGATAAAGAGGGAGACTGGAGAGAAGATGAAACAAAAGGCATTGGCACCTCAGAAGCGGAAAAGACTTCAGACAATTGCAGAGAAAGAGGTCAGTGATGCTGAAGAAACTCATACTGAGGCTCAGCAAGGAATAGAATCTCCACTTCATGTGCTTGCTCAAGTAGTAAAGAATGTTCAGGAGCAGGACGCTGAAGAAAATGTATTCTCAGAGGTACTTGAAACTTCCCTGAGCACTGGTAAAACATCTCAGAAGATTTTCAAGGGACCTCAGGAGCAGATAGAATCTCAGGATTTGCTGAGTTTGGATACTCTCATGAAAGAACCATTTCTTGATCCTACAACACTTCAACTCATTCAATCCGAGCATGATGTTGCTGAAAGTCCTGAATTGAAGAAGGGCAAAGCAGAAGAAACAGAATGGCGAAGCAAGGGGGAACGGTTCATCTTGGACAGATACCCTGAGCTGAATGCTTATCCTGACCTTCAGGATATTTTCTTCAGGCTCAGGACAACAGTCTACATCCTGAACCAGACACTCCCAGAAATGCTGAACATAGTCTCCTTCAGAGGAGAGGAGTGGTGGAGTACCAAGACTGCTGTGCTGACAGAGTTCTCTGGCTTCAGGAAAACCAAGCTCAGGATGAAAATTGCTGACTTTGATGAGCTGGTGAAGAGAAAGGTGACTGAAAAGAAGAATGTTGAGGCTGGTGCATCCAGTTCTCTAAATCAGGAAGGAGATGGGGATCGGGATGGAGAAGGTGAAAAGGATGCTGAGAAAGAGAAACAAACTGAAAGTCACATGGAGAAGGAAATTCAAGCTGAACAGACTGATGTCATACAACCTCAGACTGAAGTTAGCACTCTTCAGGTACCTTTTGGCACTGTTATACATTATGCCGAAGTTACTGAAGTACCTAGCTTTAAATCTGATGTTTATGATATGCAGACTGAGGCTCGTTTGGAGCACCCAGCTCAGTTGGAGACTATTGTACTACCTCCAGTGATTGACTTAACCCCAATCCTGGATGAACTGAAGAAGGTGGTACCAGTAGTGGAGAAAATGACTAAGATGGAGGAAACTTTGGCAAGTCAATCTCAAAAGTTGGAAAATCTGAGCTCATCATCTGATATGCTGCAAATTCAAACAACTCTCTCAGATAATATGACTGCACTGGATGAGAAGATTGATGGGGTAAGGACAGAACTCAATGCCAATATGGAGCAGAAATACCTGGCCAGAACTGCATATCTTGAGGCCAAGCTGGTTGAGAAGAATGAACACTTAATTAAAACAGATGTTGAGGAATTGAGCACTCTGCTCATGACCAAGATGACAGAGATGATGCATGAAGCCTTCTCAACACAGTTTGCTCCACTTTCAGAAGAATTCTCAATGGCCAAAAACTATCTAATGAGGCTGGAAGATGAACATGATCAGCTGATTGGGAAAGTGCGCAGTTTAGGAAAGGAGCAATTCTACATGGATACTGCACTAACCCAACTTCTCCCAAGGTATGGTGCCAAAAAGGGGGAAAGACCATATGCTAAAGGCCAATTGGCTATGTTGTTGGCACAAACCTTGGAGAAGAAAGACAAAGAAGAAGCTGAGGCTAAGAAGATCCTGGATGCTCTGAGTGAAATTGAGGCCACAGAAAAGCTGAAGTTTAAAGAAGTTGAAGAGCCTGGCCGCACTCAGACATCAGAACAAACTACTCAGGAAATCATAGAAGAGAAGATGATTGAAAGGAGATGGGTTGAAACAAGCAAAACTGGTAAGGCTCAGGCTAGACCAGAAAAGAGAAAAGCAGTTGCCTTTGTTGAGCAAGAGAAGAAGAAACGAGCAAAGGTAACAAAGCCTGTTCAAAGGAAGCTTGTGGCTGAATTTGATGAATCTGAGGAAGAACCTGAGGAAGTTGAACCTGATACACAACCAGAGACCTTCGATACAAGGAAGACTCTGAGAGCCCTACAAATTGAAAAGGAGAAAAGAATTGCTGCTTCAGTATCTGGTGCTCCACTGATTAAGAAGAAAAATGAAGAAGAGCAGAAGAGAAGGGGTGTGTTCAGGAAATTCATTGGCAAAAGGAGAGGCACTGAGAAAATTCAGAAGTGGGCACATTGATAAGTGGATGCCTATCCATATGAATGATGCGTGGGAAGAGATAAAGAGAACCTTCTGGTTCTACTATGAAATTCTGAGAGAATGGAGAGGGAGCATCTTAGACAAGAATGAAGCCTTCATTGAATATTTGCTGACATTCTACTCTGAGTACTTGCAAAAATGGATCAATCTGGCAGATGAGAACAATACTCAGATTGTTGCTCCAGGGCCATACATGTACCCAACTCCAAGATTTGAGAATGACTATATAAATTAGGCTGCCATCTCTCAAGAAATTGCTCAGTATGCCCTCCAGCTAGGCCTAACAGGAAATAACCCTGAAATCATCAAGGAAAGAGATGAACTGAAGAAGAGATACTTTGGAATGTTCAACTTGGAAGTACCTGAAGATGAGATTGAGGAAGATTGAAGACTGTCTATTTTTTTCTTTTGACTTTCATTGTACTATGTAATTCTCATTCCTCATCAATGAAAAGTTTATCTTTTGTGGTTGAATAAGATAATATCTCATTATCTTTTTACATGCTCTTACTTATCTGATATGTCATTTGAATGTAATAGACAACTGAAACCTAAGTAGAGGTTAGGTTTTCTTAAATGTAACAAGATGGTTTTGGCATCATCAAAAAGGGGGAAATTGTTGGGAGATGAATTTAATAAAGATTTTGATTAGATCCCAAAACCCCTGAGTATGACATCTTTAGAATATCTTGATAGTATAGAATCAGGATCAGGTTTCAATAGATACTAGGAATCAGGATTATCTACACCATGTATAGTCAGCAGATATAGATCAGGGAATTGTTAGTGTACTGAAGACTTCAGAAGACTCTGAAGACTCAGAAGAATCTTGATAAGTCAGAAGACTCTGAAGACTCTGAAGAATCTTGATAAGTCAGAAGACTCTGAAGAATCCTGAAGACTCAGAAGACTCTGAAGACAGAAGTCCCTGAAGACTCAGAAAACACTGAGTAGCTCAGAAATATCCTGAAGACCCGAAGATCCTGAAGACTGTTTGTGTACTGAACAAAAAGGACCCTGAACCACTATCTTAATGGAATAGTGTTATGTTCATTCCTAGTACAAACAAACAGAATGTTAGACATTTGTGGACATTAAGGAACATATCAGCTCAGAAAGGTCAACCTAAATAAAGTCGTTTGTTTGTCTCTGCTCAAAGGAAAACTTCGACCAATGAGGAGGCAACAACAACGTACTTTACTGACACTGAAAGCGACACCTCACTGAGAAATTTCAGGTCTGATATCTTCCAGTTCACATAAATTGGTGATTGACTACATGGCTGCATATTTCCTAAAACATGCAAGGGTGTGTTCAAACCGCAAAATAGTCGTTCATCAATAACCAGAAGAGGAAACTCTTGATGCTATCTCTTCCAACGGATAGTTTTTCAAATAGTGACCTTTGAAGAAGTTGCCTATAAATACCAGTGACCTTCACCATTGCAAGGTCACGGGAAATCAAAGCAACTCTCATTCGTATTCTTGCAAATTGAAGCACTCGAAAAACCAAGATTTCCTAAGTGTTTCACATTGAAGAGAGCTCATTACACTAAGCCTAGATTTGATAGATATATTCAAAGCTTAGTAGAGATATCCTAGCCTTTGCATTTGTTCTTATTGTAAAGGATATCTCACCCTAGTTGGAAACCAACCCAAACCAAACCCCTTTTGATAGGTAGTTTGTGTATTGTGTGTGATTGTTGGTGAGAAAGAGTTGTAAAGAGTTAGTAAGCTGCAGTTGTCAGCCAGAAAGCTCTTGAGAAGAAGTGAGTAAACTGTTTTAGACAGTCAGAAAGCTTGTATGACAATCCCGTGGAGGGTGATAAGTCCCGTTTGAGTGAGAGCTCGTTAAATATCTGTAGGCAATCCCGTGGATGGAGATAAGTCCCGTTTGAAGGAATTTCCCTGCGGATAAGGGAGAGTGGATGTAGGAGTTTGAGTCTCCGAACCACTATAATTTGTTGTGTTCTTTATTGCTTTATGTTCTTACTTGTCATATGCATTTGGTTATAAGCAAAACACATCGTTTAGAAAGAATATTTTTTAAAATCACCATTTCTCCCCCTCACCTTTTTCATAAAATTAAAATATCTTTTGGGACCAACAACTGGTATCAAAGCAGGTGTTCTAAAGACCACTTATTTTGATAATTATTGTTTTCTTTTAAAGAAAAAAAAATATTTGTGGTCACCTGAACAGATTCCTTTTTAAAAAGGGGGAAGAGATTTTTTTTGGAAAATATTTTTAGTGGTTTTGACATCATTATCAAAAAGGGGGAAATTGTTGGGATATTTTAGTTTTGATTATTTATGCCAAAACATTATGTATTTGTCAACTGTATTGTTTAAGTTCATTTTTACATGTAACAAGTTGAGGGGGAAGTGAACAAGTTGAGGGGGAACTGATCTGAAGTTTCCTGAGAAAATAGGCCTGAAGAAAAGTGGCCTGAATGGAAGAAAAGGTCAAGTCCAAAAAATTTGAATGTCGAATGGCACGAACGAGGAATCTGAGTTCTTCAAACTCGATCTTTGAAATATTGAAATCGATCTTTGAAATTTGAAATCACGAGAGGAAGTTCTTTGAAATCACGAGAGGAAGTATTGAAATCCACGAGAGGAAGTTCTTTGAAATCACGAGAGGAAGTATCTTTGAAATCACGAAGGAAGAACGCTAAAATCACGAGAGGAAGTATCTTTGATTTTGAAGGCTTTGAATGTTGGCGTGGACCAATGGAAAGGGTCAAAAAGCCTGACAAAAAGCTGCAGAAATTACAGAATAGTATGGATTTGAATGTGACTTTCTCCAACTGTAACATTCAAATCCACACTATAAATACAAGTTCTTCCATCAAATTAAGTGTGGAAAAATGCTATAGAGCTAAGAGCCATATACTCAAGCATTCCCATCATAGAACACAAATCTGTAGATATACAAATACATCCAAGAGTGTTCTAAACCCAATCTAAGCAACACATGATATATCCTAAGCTTAGAGAGATTTTCTCAACCTTAGCATAAAGGCTAAACCATTGTAAGGGAAAATCTCAACCTAGTTGGAGACACCAACCAAATCCAAACTCTCTTGTTAGGTAGTTTGTGTGTGATTGTTGGAGTTGTAAAGAGTTAGTAAGATGCAGTAGTCAGCCAGAAAGCTCTAGAGAAGAAGTGAGTAAACTGTTTTAGACAGTCAGAAAGCTTGTATGGCAATCCCGTGGAGGGTGATAAGTCCCGTTTGAGTGAGAGCTCGTTAAATATTTGTAGGCAATCCCGTAGAGGGAGATAAGTCCCGTTTGAAGGAATTTCTCTGCGGATAAGGGGGAGTGGATGTAGGAGCTTGAGTCTTCGAAAACCACTATAATTTATTGTGTTCTTTATTGCTTTATGTTCTTACTTGTCATATGCATTTGGTTATAAACAAAACACATCGTTTAGAAAGAATTTTTTTTAAATCACCATTTCTCCCCCTCCCCTTTTTTCATAAAATTAAATTATCTTTTGGGACCAACAAACAACAATTTAAATTACAGTTTAAAAGATCAGAGCCCGAACCAGGGCTCTGATACCAGTTGTTGGGATAACATATGTCAGGATCTATCGGGATGACCTCATAAACACAAATTTAAATTAACAATTATTACTAGCATGAATTTACCTAAGTGAATTCAAATAATAATTAATCCAACAATATTTCACGTAAAAGATCCTAGCATGCGGAATTTCTAGGAGTTTACATAAACGTACCCGTTGGAGAGACGATCTGAGACAGACAGGATCAAGTATATGGATACCTACCAAAAGTCCTTCTCAAGTATTCCCAAGTCCTCGTTCAATAACCCAGGTGGAAGGTTCTCCAATGAACGATTTATAAAACAAGGAAAATAAAAATATTGTTGCACCACCTTTGTGTATTTCTAATATTTTCAACGCATGGAACACTAGTTGGAGATGAAAAATTCATCCCCTATTTATAAGTGAGGGAGGGTTCGAAATTTTCAAGGCAATTAGGGCTAGGAAAGATCTTTTCTTGATCTCCAAGAAATCTTGAATATATCTAATATATTCTTCTTTCCATGTGTATTTTTCCACAAAAATCTCACACCCTTATTTAGCCCTAAATTTAAAAAATTACAAGAAGATTTGCAAGATTGGATCTTTCTTGAATTTATGAGATATTCTTGTATTCCAAGAATACATATCTTTCTCCATAAAATCTTTCCAAGAAAATCAAGAAAATCTTTCCTTTCTTTTTACATAATTTTCGAAAATTGCCAATTAAAGAAGCCAACTGGGAGTTTTCTTGAATTTATGGGATAATCTTGTATTCCAATAATACATTATCTCCTTTCCATAAAATCTTTTCAAGAAAATCCTTCTCCCTCTTTTCTTTAATATTTTCGAAAAAAATAGGAAATATTGCAACAATAAATTTATTTTATTTTAAGCACCTTTTATTTATTGGACTATAATTTGGGCTACTTGAGGGGCCTTTAGGAGAATTAAGAAGGACCTTCCAATGGGCTTCTGAATTCCTATATTGAGCCACAATATAATTCAGCCCATTAATATTAATTAATGTCACTATATAATTAATATTGAACTATTCAATCTTAACCCATATTACGGTAATATGACTCCCGGTTATTATTTCCCGTGTTTAAGATTATTTAGTCCATTAATTAATTAAACCACTGAAAAGCTTTATATTAATTAATATCTTTATCCTTGGAGTAAGGACAACCCAGCTTTATTATCCATACCGGAAAATTAATTCCACTTGCAAGATTTGGTACGATAAAGGTTCCGGGCCCACCAAGGGGACCAATCAAGCAAGACATTGCAAGCACACGATTCTCTATATTAATTTAGCAACTGTCGTTCAATTAATATTATTGCCCAAGATACAGGGTATCGAAGTCGCAATGATTCTCTTCCCATTTATAAGTCAAAACAATAACTACTAATCACACACAGTCCTTATTAAGTGACAGAGATTAAGAAATCAACAACCACTGAGGTCTAACTCTTCATCCCTTAAGTAAGTGCGAATGAGTTTATCCTCTCTGTAGGTCCGCGCATCGAATGTACTAGTGTAATCTCTTGGTCAAGACAAACCAATCTGAGCCTTACACATCAACTTCTACCAATAGATTGTTCGGATATATCTAAGTTGTGAAACACGCACTCGTTTACAAGGAACTGTTAACGTGATCTTCTGTGATCTGGTTTCACCACGTTAACTACAATGTAACGCGTGCTACGAACGGTTTGCAATAAATATATATAACATTCAATCATATTTAAAGCAACAGTGATAAACAATTTATTTCAGTAAATAAGTGTTTAATACATAGATTATACAAAGTAAAAGTATACTTTCACGTATAACCCCAACGTTGCCCAGAAGAGGGGATGTGGAGACTGGGGAAATTCCGACATTGCTCGATTTGAGGCTTAGCCCGAATGCCACATGGGTCAGGTATGATATGATGAATTCTATCTGGTTTGTGGACTTTGAATTTATCTATTTGTGGGAATGGATTATTGCTGATAATGTATCATTATTGCATTTTGTTTTGATGGTTTTTTCGATTTGGGTTCGCCTTAGTTTGAATTTCATGCTGATGTTGGGGTGTAGTAATTGGTGTTTGCCTATTTGAAGTGATAAACTTTCTCGGTATATACTTTAAAGTTTTGCCTCTTATAATCTTGTTGTCTCACTTATCCCTGTTATACTTTTTGTTGGGAAATTTGTATTAAGTTTTGATGGAAGTTCCAAAACAGATTGTAATAAGACTAGTCAGACCTGTTAGCTGACTGATGATTTAGAATCAGGATAGGATGACCAGCTGAGTTGTATAGACAACTGATGTATAAGATAGGTCACATATTGAGGGGGAACTCAATATGTATAGGTCAGATCAGAAGACCAGACGAGTCAGAAGATCAGACGAGTCAGAAGACCAGACAAGCCAGTTAGTCAGATGATCAGGTGAAGACATGAAGATCAAGTTCAGAAGACCTGAAGATCAGATGACTACCAGAAGATCAAGACCATAAGACCTACATCAGTCGAGTCTGCTAAGTTGTGCTAAGACAACTTACATCAGAAGACTCTATCAGGTAGACTGATCAGTTTTATCTGATCAGGTCAGCTCACACCAGGTGTCAACTAATGTTACATCAAGTCATACGTTGTCAATCAAAACAAGAAGAATGTCAACTTTAGTTGGTAGAAAAAACACTGAATAAGTGTACTTGTTAACCAATGAGAACGTGACACGTACGTACGGAGCTGACAATGCGAGATTCGGCGCTGCATAGTCAAACGACTAGAAAGGACAAACTTACACACTTTCGGTCATGCCGTTCCTGAAGCACGTCACATCAAGCCTGCAAATCTACTTAAAATAGCCTGAAATTCAAATTGTTCTCCAACGGCTATTTGATTTCGAGGTCTATAAATATGGAATCATACTTCATAGAGAAGACACGAAAATTATCATCAAGTTCAAGCTATATCAAGATTTCGGCACAAAGAACACAAATTCAAGATTATTTACTAAGTGTTCATGCCATTAGTTCTTAGCATAGAATTCTTATTCTCTAGCTTAAGGCTACCTCAAAACTAAGATAGAATTCCAGTTGGAACAAACAACAAATCTTTACCCAAACTCAAAGTTAGGTTAAGTTTGTTTAGCAAGATTTCAGACTAGGGTTTCTAGTTCTGATCTCTGGGATCGGTTGAGTGAGAACTCCTTAAACATCTGTTGATTGTACTGTGTTGGACTAACACAATAAACTAAGTCCAGTTGGTTAGTTGGAGCCCCTTGTGATAGGGAAGAGTGGACGTAGGATTGTTGTCTGAACCACTATAAAAATCTTGTGTGTTTTTATCTGTTCATACCTGCTTTACACTACTGCACACAACCTGAGTTTAAACTGCATACATATTCTGAGTTAGGATCAGTCTGCAAAAAACAACTGATCTGATCAGTTTGACACTTTAGTCATCTGATTGAAAACAGACTGCAGAATCTGATCTTATAAAACTGGTTTTTCACACGGGTTAGAAACTTGCTTCCGCACATCAGTTAAACTGATAGACACCGAACTTATCTGCCATCAGGCGATCAGTAAGTTGGATATCAGTCCAAACTGATTCACACGCACTCTGATTAGGCAACTTGCCATCACACCTGATCTTGCACGAAAAAGTTTTCAGAAGTCTATTCACCCCTCCCCTCTAGACTTTTGCTCTCACTTAAACCCGTTCGGACCTACACTTTTTCTTATGTAAGCCAATTTCTTATGGGTTCAAACTATTTTATGTCTTTTTTTCCTGGTTTATGATGAATTTGATGACATTAACATAGGAACTATAGCCGAAACTTTCCGTATAAGAATCAATTTATGAGTCAGTTTCATGCTAGTACTTTCTGATTAGTAGGCGTCTTTGTACTCCAAATTAACTTTCTAAGCTTGGGATGCAATGTTTGATCTTGATACTGCCTGAGTCCTTACTTCTTTTGATGCCCACTGAACTTTCTGAGTCAAATTTGTTTGAGCCACAAAATAGATGGACCTAAAGCAGTAAGATCACCTACTTTACTCTCTTCAAGGTAGGATCTAAAGGTACCATAATTATTTTGCCCATCTAGTAAACCAACTCTAATTGTTTGGGTGGAAAGATATATATATAATGGATTTGAATATATTATTCTGCAATTATTCTTCAGACTGCTTGTGAGTCTTTCTTTTGTATTTGGTAGACACAAATAGTACTTTCCAGTACCTTTCACTTTAGCTTATATGATCTTTGATTGTTTTTTATTTGTTTATGCGATTCTAATATGCATGTCAGTTCTTGTCCTGCACCACTTCTTTTATTTGTTTTTAGTTGGTAATATATTGTTTCTTTTCCACTTAGCTGTTGGAAGTTTTGTGAATGCGTAAGAGTGCAATTCATGGAAATTATACAATCATTTATCTACAACAGGGGTTCTTCTACAACAGCACACCTGTTTTTAGTTCTGATTCTTTCAATTTCATCGAATTTGATGAATGGGAAGAACGAATTACTCACCAAAATCGTCAAATCGATCGCATTATCGAGGATATGTTCTTAAACAATCTTAATCTGAACGAAGGAGATCTCACTCCTAGAGCTAGAAGAAGGCATTGTGAAAGGGAAAGCGAGTTGGGTGAGGAACGTTTGATGAACGACTACTTTGTTGGCAATCCGACGTATACTCCTGAAATCTTTCGACGTAGATTTCGTATGTGAAAATCTGTATTCCTTCGTATAATGGGTGAAATTACAGCCAAAGACGAATATTTTCAACAAAGACCTGATGCCACAGGTAGACAAGGTCTTTCACCATTACAGAAATGTACTGGAGTTATGAGGGTGTTGGCGTATGGTACATCAACTGATGTTGTTGATGAATACTTGCGAATGAGTGCAGCTGTAACAAGGCAAGCTCTCATGAATTTTGTAGAAGGCGTCATTTCCTGCTTTGGCGACGAGTACCTCAGAAAACCCAACGAACAAGATTTGGAAAGATTGTTCTATGTCGGGGAACAACGTGGATTCCCGGGCATGATAGGCAGTATTGACTGCATGCATTGGGAGTGGAAAAATTGTCCTACTGCATGGGTTGGGCAATATGCAGGGAGAAGTGGAAAACCAACAATCATTTCGGAAGCTGTTGCATCATATGACTTATGGATATGACATGCTTTATTTGGAACACCAGGTACGTGCAATGATATTAATGTACTCCATCGATCTCCAGTTTTTAGTGATGTCTTGGAAGGTCGAGCACCAAAGGTTAGTTATGTCGTGAATGATCGGGAAAATGATAGAGCATATTATCTAATTGATGTCATATATCCTTCATGGGCTGCATTTGTTAAGTCAATTACTTCTCCACAGACTAGAAAACACAAGTTGTTCGCTCAACACTAAGAGGCTATGCGAAAAGATGTCGAACGAGCATTTGGAGTTCTACAAGCTCGTTTCGCATTTCTTCGACGTCCATGTCTTGTCCGGGATAAGCTTTTGATGGGAAGAATTATGATGACTTGTATCATCATGCACAATATGATAGTAGAGGATGAACGAGACATGTACCAAACTTATCATGATCCCACATAATTTTTTATGGATGATCCCACTGGTGGTGAAGGTTTTGAATACTCTAGAGAACGCATTGCAAGTCTATCCACTTATATGATTAATAGGGAACAACTTCGCAATAGAGAATCTCATATTGCTCTTAAAAACGACTTGATTGAGCATATATGTCAAAAATTCGGTATTGATAATTAAATATGTAATTTTATCTTCTGCATTGTTGTATTTAAATTTCTGTAATTTAAATTTTGTTATTGAGATTGTAATTTTATTTTAAGTGTATGATATTTTTTTTTATTATAGTTACGTATTTTGAATATCAAATAATTTAATATATCATTTTATTAATATAATAAAAATTGATTATAGATAAATATAATTATTAAATAGTAAAAAAATATTATTTTATTAAGAGATTAGGTTGTGGGTGTTTGTTGATAAAATAAGAAAAAAAAATGAAGATTAATTGAATTATAGGTTGTATATGTGAAAGAGAGATAAATGAATTATTTATTAGAAGATTAAGTTTATTAAAAGATTGGGTCGTGGGTGTTTGTTGATAAAGATAGTCTAATAGTAACCGTAGGGATATAATAATTCATTTCAATGGGAAAAATTGAAGTCCCAGAATGTCATTTTCTAAAGAAAAACAATTAATTATTCGCACTCGCTAGGTGGAGTCTCGACTCTCGAGGGGTTCTTCTACAACAGCACACCTATTTTATAAACCCTAAAATCAGAATCCAGTAAAAAAAAATCCTTTCAATAGTTCTCTTCCTATCTACTGCAGAAACTGGGCTCCGACTTCCCTCAAAGGTAAACAAATCTCTCCCTACGTTGTTTAGTATTTCAATTTCTTCTAATCATACAATGCCTGCACGCTGTTGCTTTTATTTCAAAGAAAATGTTGCACTTCATGCTTTTTAATAATTTTCATTATCAATGTTCTGTTTTTTTGTCTCCTTGATTCTTCTTTTTCACAGTATCTGCTTCGGTGGGGTTCTCAGAAATTTGGGAACTGTTGCCCCCTGTAGGCTTCTATAGTATTCAGGGGCAATCATTCTTTAGTTCGTATTAAACAAACAAATTGTATGTACATTGCTGTGATTAACTTGGAGGTATATTAGGTCGTGTTCTGGGGTTGCTTTGATTTACTTGGATTTGAAATTTATCGTTTCATTTTGAATTAGATTTTGAGGGATTTTAGTGAAGTTGAATTCACCTAAATTGCCTGGAGTTGAAACCCTTTCTTTTCAAATGCTTAGATCTTAAATCCTTTAACATCATAGTGGTTTCCATGTCTTGTCAAGGTTTTTGTCATTTTACATCAAGAAATAATAATAATGGAGGGATATATAGTCTGTTTTCTTCGCATGCATTTTTTCATTTACTAGAAAAAATTGTAAGTACCTGTGTTTCCTACTATCTGAGAATAAACTCTTTCAACTTTTCCCGTTAGATTTCAGATTCTGTGAAAGATGTCTTACTCATCTGAAGACGAAACTGATATAAGCGATTCTGAGTTGGAGGAATACGTTGACCGATGCTACGGGCAGCTGAAGGATGAAACTCAGAAGGTGAAGTTTTCAGACGTGCTTTTCAGGTGCCCGTACTGCCCTGGAAAAAAGAAACTCGTTTATCCATTCAAGGATCTCCTGCAGCACGCCATTGATGTAGGCAAGGGATCTCAGAACAAGGATATCAAGCACAAGGGAAAACATTTAGGTCTTGTCAAATACTTGAAAAACGACCTTAACCAGGAAGACTTATCTTCCATTTTATCAGGTTTATCTCTTGACTCTCCTGCTGAAAATGGTGTCAATGAGTTGTTTGTTTATCCTTGGATGGGAATTCTAGCAAATGTTGATGGTGAGAGTTGCTCCAAAATCAAGAATGATTTGGCCAATATGGGATTTGATCCAGTGAGAGTTAGACCACTGTCTGTTGGCCGGTATGCAGTGGTGGAATTCAAGAAAGAGTGGTCTGGATTTTATAGCGCAGTCATGTTTGAGAAGGAATTTGAGATCCAACAGCATGGGAAGAAGGATTACCATGCAGTTTCTGATTCGGTTGATGGACTCTTTGGTTGGGTTGCTAGAGATGACGACTACAATTCTCAGGGTATGTTAGGTGACTTTCTCCAGAAGAATGGAGATTTGAAGACTCTGGGAGGTTTGGAGGCTGAAGAGAAGCGTAAAACTGGCCTGCTCGTAGCTGATTTGAGTAATACTATCGAAGAATTGAGGATGCGTCTCAATAAGCTTGAAGGAAAATGCTGTGAACTCCCTGCAGATATGGTGAATCAGAAGGCTGAGACTTAAGAGGCACCAAATTACTTTTTCCGGAGTCATGGTTGGTTAGCTTGGTAGATGAGTATGGAAGCAGCTAGTTTTCTATCGTTTTTCTGTGAATCCTATCGTAGTAATCTATTATGTTTGACTGTCTGCTCGGAAGTAGTAGTAGGAAAAACTGAAGGTTGATTTTGATCAATCTTTTCAGCTTTAGTTGGAGCAACTATGTTATCTACTTTCCCAGTTTTTTTCTATCAGGATCCACATCTTTTGTAATATGTATCTGGAAGTTGCATCTCTCTGGTAGTTCACATGCAGGTTTTTAGTCAAATTCTTGGATTGCTTGGTTTATGTTTTCTTATATGGATTAGAATCTACTGCAGGGCAGCAGGGTACTGAATTAATGGAATATGGATAGTTTCTAACCTAACTCAAATGTATTAGCTTCTATGTCTTAGTGTAGATAATTTATGGTGAAAATTTCTCAATACACCCACATGTTAAATGTTTTTTAAGTTGTCTGTACAATCAAGTAAAGTAAATACACCCATATGTTAAATGTTTTTAAGTTGTCTGTACAATCAAGTAAAGTTATAAAATGGGTGTATAAAGTAAGTTTTTGGGTTTTTTTTTTTAGGACAGTTTTTGGGTGTTATCATGGCCTATTTGCAATTCGCCGCTGCTTTCTTCTTGTAGCTTATAAATACATATCAATTATATCGTGCAACTGATTTACATGAAACTTTACCTATAAATAATACTAACACTCAATGAGAGTCTCGGATTCAATTATGCAAGCAAGAGAAAGCCTCCATGACTATCATCTTAACATCTCAAGATGAAGATGATAAACTTGAGTTGTGATAAATATGAATTAGCATTCCATCTCATAGGAGACATTCCCCATGAATAATGCTTTTGCTAATTTACATAACCAGTGATGTCTTGTATCGACTTTTCTTTTTCAATTGATCTAATACAAATGAAGAAAAATGAACAATGTATCTACATAACTTTGGAACACCGGTATGGAAACTTCACACAAAATAAAAGGCCGCACTTTGAAAATCCATGGCATATATTATCAGCAGTACTGTCACATCTTGTGCCTACTGAAAATCCAGTGAAATTTAATGGAAATGGCAGAGTATTCCATGTTACATCCATCTTTGAAGTCTACCCCTAGCCCGTATTAAGTAGATGCGACCGTATACCCATTGTCTACCTGGTCTTGAGATGGATTGCTGCAACCATCAAACACATAACATTATCAATTTATTATTTAGGCAGTAATAAGCATGTTGAGCACGTGAGATACGATGTTCTTTTGGTGGCAGGCTCAAGTACCTCAACTTTCGTCCGGAATTCCAAGGCGCTCCCACATACATGACAATCTGTTCTCTGTGGGGATTGATTGGACTTGTCTGATTTAACAAAGGCAAAGACCTGCAAAAAATGTAATCCTTCAAGCTTTAGCTCTATATGCCACAGTTTGAGAATCTAGTTGTAAATTAACTCAGACATAAAAATAGAGCTAGAGTGTAATTAGATAGGTATACATTCCACACTAACCTCTTCACCACAATTGGGGCATACCCCTTTCAGTGCCACCAAGTCATTCTTCCAGAGTCCTTGAAGTGCTCCAACTGCAAGTAATTCTCAAATTAGGGTGTGAATAAAGTCTAATTTGATGATAGGTTCTGAGTTATTTTTGGTTCTTACAAGCCAACAAACAAATTAAGCATATTTACATATATTTGCGCACGACCATGAGAATCATTGATTGGATGTTGTTGTAAACTAAAAATATTATCCTAACTGAGCCAAGAGTGGATGATGAGTTATCAACTGTATCGTCTAATTTCTATCTCTCACGAATTAATCCAAAAAAAATTCCTAAAATTTGCACTCAATAATACTTTTAGCATTATATTAGCCTTCTCAATATAATACAGATACTAAAACTTTTCTTGGTAATTGATATAAGTGCAGGTAATATGCAGTCCAAAGTTCACCAAACTTAATTATCACTGGAAAATTAATTCCGAATTGTCAACTGGAAAATTAACCACAACAGAAGTTTTTGATTAAGTATTACAGGGAATTCATTAAGAGAGAACTTAATTTTGTGATACAAGGACTATAATGAAAAAAAATAAAAAAATAAGTATCATCAATAACAAAAAATTAAAATTAGAACATTCACAATCTAGAAATAAGTAGTCTTGTGGGAGATGCCATATTCATTACCAGAAGCTGAAGCAATTGGGTACCCAATCATGGAACCGAACAACATGAAGAGCATGCCATTGAGCGTTGCAAGGAACTCTATTGCAGAAGCTTGATTAGCATAAGAAATTCCCCCCGAATTTAACGCATCTTGATAAGCTTGAGCAACAGTGTATACTACAGGCACAAGGCAGACTGAAGATCCAAAACCAAGAATCAAGAGCCATACACTCGCTAATGCAAAAACCTGTGAAGGATCTTCCTGCCCTACATGCAAAAACATATCATCATAGCAGAACTTGAATAATTTTAAAATAAGGGTGTACATACGGAAGCATTGTAGTAATATTTATGTACATATACACTTGCATTGTTAATAACAAGCAACATCAACATAAGTTTGATGTAATGAAAGGACTACATTGACGAAGTTGGATTTAATGCTCATTCTGAATTTAATGCATCTAATATATGCTATTTCAGAATGTATGTAATATTTAACCATTGCAGTACTCCAAAAGGCAACAATCCAGCACTGGTAGATGCCCAAGTCAAAGGGAGAAATGGTAGGCAGTGTGATATCCCCCATTTCTCGATGCTCAAAGTCAAGAAAGAAATGGTAAAATGTGTGGATTTTTTAAACCAGGAAAATTCTAAATCATTTTGTACTCCAGGTCTCAAACATGGAGACACACGCAAGTAGACCATGTATATCTCATTTTGCTTCCCTGTTCTAAGCAGCAAATAGCTTTTCATAATGGTAGATATAGCAAGCTAAACCATGATTGACAAAACATCATCGTAGTTTCTGATTAGCTCCGTCATGACTGATCCGAATTTCAGAAAACATTTAATGATGAAGGCTCATTGAATGAGTAACATTATTTTTATATCACCCATAAACTAGTGATTCAGGCAATCAGTTACAGTGTTAATTCAAGTCCAAAAGATGAGGAAGAAACAGAAAATATGATACTCTTTAGTTTCAAGCTTATGCATTCTGACCAAATAACACAGTTCATCCATGGAAAGGCACATATAACAAAGAATTTTTATGTTCAACCCCAGGATCACTTATGAGGGCATTTTGCAGCACTACTTAATGTTATTTCAGGTACTATATGAACTTCAGATTTTCAAATAGGGTTTTCTAATGAAGGCTAAAATCATGTATATCAGTACATAGTTAACAATAAAAAAAATTATTAGAAAATTACCTCAGCATCAGCATATGTGGAATGCCGCTTGAGACTGCAACGAGGATACTTTACAACGTATTTCGAACCATAGCATCGCAGTTTTAACTGTGACACCAAAGTTTTCTGTATCAACACAAACCAGATAAACTGGGGAAATAATTCAAATGAAATCTAAAGCTTAAGCAAAATTCACCTCAACTCTATCAAACATGTCATCAAAAATTAAAGGTTCCCCACTATAGTAAGCCTCCCTAGCCTTCATAGACAAAAATAAAGATATTACAATTAATTAATTAACAGATAATTTAAATTTAGCTAAAAGGACAGTTGAGTTCAGAATGGTAGATTATAATTCCACTCACTTGGCGATAGAGAGCTTCTAGGGTTTCTTGACTAGCTGTTTCTACAGGTCCGACGAAGATACAGGAAGGTCCTTCCGTCAGACGACGACCGTCGTGCGCGGCGGCGTCGGCAGTGATGGGGACGGCGTAGCTTCGGGAGGAGATGCGGGAGGAGAGCGGGACTCCAGTTCGTGAACCAGCTCTAGAGAGCTCGACGGCGGTGGAGCCGATCGCGTGAGGCACCTGAGAGCAAGCGCCGGCCATGAACTACCAAAACTGGTAATGCGAAAAAAAATTATTTGTGCTTGTGGAGTGGAAATGGGAACTGTTTATGGCCACAGAATGAACGAGAGAGAATTTAATGACGAAAACGCCCTTGTACTTGAAGTTGGGGTTAATTCCCCGCTCAAATATCTTGTTTGTCAAAAACCGCCGACCTTGATAATTTTGTGCCAATCATTTCCTATGATCCATTACCAATTGGCAATTACCGCTCAAAGTCAAATAAAACTAATCAATCTTCAGAGTTGATACTGTGGATAGAACTTTGTTTGAATTTCAATATTATAGTGTAAAAGAAGCTTATACAATGAAAAATTTGCTTGATATACCCAAATAATTTTCACATTTGGTAAAATTTGAAGCTTCACTTAAACTCCTTCCGACAAAAAAAAAAAAAAAAAGTGTAAAATATCAAATTATTCACTCAGCTCATATATTACAATCATATTAACAATAATAACAGGACAATTATTTATTTTTTATAAGATTTTGAAAATCTTATAATTTTTTAAGCAGTAAAAATATATTAAGTGCAAAAACGAGAAATAAGGAGAAGATAAGATTCGACCCAACAATAAGAATTTTCGTTCCTAGTAATAGGAAACGTCACAGAGTTTTCGCTATGCAGAATCATAAAAACAAAAAACAAAAGTAGTTTAGAGTTGTAATGTCTCTAGCAAGGGCAATATTATTGCCAAAAGTAGACTCATCAATTCAAGATCCGGCTATAGCGTATTTCGTACGAGCCGCATCCGTCTCCACAAGAATCCCAAAAATATTCACAATTCAAAACTCACAAATTCATACAATGCTTTATATAATACATGCCGCAGTCCCACAATGATAAAAAAGCCTAGCAAAACAAAAATTGAAATAAAGAATTGAAGCTGCTAGTATATTGATACAATCATACATATATAGATAATTGTTGAAGATAACATCTCACACCTGCTCTATCTATCCATCTATGGATGTCTTACGAAATAATGATCCCACTCATGAGGTTTGGTTGTCCCAAACGTATAATACTTCCAACTCTTGTCCCCATCAAATGCACTACTATTATTCCTCCCTTCCCTAATCTCTTTTTTCAGCATCTCCAATCTCTCAATCACTCCCTTAATCGTCAACTCAAACGCATCCTCCGTTTTCTCCAACCTCGACCTCGTGTCAGCATACACCACATTCGGAATCAGCCTGATCACGTTCTCCCTCATCGCTGCCACCCTCGTTTTCGAAATACGAGACAAAACCTCGTCGATGCTCACCGTCTTCTGCTTCACATCCCCCTCCGGTATCAAAACCGAATACGAACTGAAACCCTTAGGCAAGTGCCACAAGTACTGCACATAAGCAGAACCGGGGCTGAAAAAAACCGGTATGCAACCTGCCAGAATGGAGTCGAAAGTCGACCGCCTGGTGAACGAGTCCCCCGGCGGCTGCAGGCAGAAAACAGAATTCTGGAACATTTTCATCACGTTAGCCGGTTTCAAGCAGTTATTTTTATTGTCTTTGCACTCGATCATCCTGCACCGTTTCGACGCGGTGCACTGCGCCATGATCTCGTCTCGAATCGAGTCCTGCATACCCGGTCTAGGCGCACCCGCGAAGCAGAGCAAAGAACGCCTCCTCTGCCTCCGCATCTTCTCCTGCCACTCATTCATATGCTTGTCGCTTGACGGGTGGAAATAAGTCGGGTAAGGAATGGCGAAATCGTTCTTATCCCACGGGGACGACTCAATCGTCAACATAGTCATATTCTGCGATTCCTGCCGCACCATGAGATTGCTCCCCCAATGCGAATTATTATCCACTCTCCTGAAATCCCAAGTAATCCGTCCCAAAACCATGAAATGGTCCTTCCCGCCCATTTTTCCCCACTCGGGCTTCTCCTTCAACAATCTGAATACATCCGTTGCGTCCGCGTCCTTCCTCGCGTTATCCACGTCGTCGTCGTCCCATAAGTACCGGGACACGTCGAGTCCAGCGTAGTACGGGACGTAGACCGCGGCCGCACCCGACGAGTCGTTGGTGAGGCAGTCGTACTGCTTCATTCTGTTGTGGAAAATGACCTCCAGCGAAAACTGGTGCGTGACGTACCACCCCGACCGCAGGAACAGCCTCTGCGGGTTACCGAGCTGCTGGCCGAGCCCGTCGTTGGCGAAATACTGACACATGTCGTGCCATTTGTTCAACTTTTTGCATTCCTTTATGTAATCCGCGTTGTACCGAGCCGGAATCTCCTGTATGTAAATGTACCTCCCTGCACACGATTTTCCCGCCCTTTGGTCTTTTCGTATCGCTTCCGATTCCAAATCATCAATCGTCTCAGATTTGTGCTCTGAATTGTTGCGGATCGGGTAATCGTCCGATTCGGGGACTGGATCGACATTTGAAGAAGATTGGTTTTTTCGATCGGGTTCGGGTAGGGTGGCCGACCCGGATTGGAGGGAGTTCAATTGGAGAGGGGAAATTCCGGGGAGGGAAGACCAATCGAAGCCGTAGAGCAATAAGTACCAGAAAACAAACAGGACGCAGGATCCGACCCAGAAGCGGTTTTTGGGTCTAGCGGGTAGGTGATTATTATTATCCATGGTTAAATGAGGCCTTCTTCTGATGAGGCGTCTGCTATGGCTCATCAAATAATTGCAGCAGCATATATTATTGATTATATGTATGTGTTATAAGATTTAATGTGTGTTTTGTGAAGAGAATTGATTAGAACGTACATAATCAAGATTTAGTTACCTTGAATAGATCAATGTGGTGGAGATGGACTGTTAGAGAAAAAAGGCGTATCAAGGGTTTGAGGATTAAGTCTTGAGGTTTATTTGTTAAATTAGTTGTTATTATGCATATTTTTCTGTCATTAATGTTGATTGGGTAATTTGACCAGGGAAATCCGAAGGGGTTTTCCTATTGAGGTTGGATTTTGGTATATAATTGTTTTCTTTTTTTTACACCAAAATATAATAACTTTCGCTGGATTGCTTACCTTTTTTTCAGAATGGCCTTAATTGATTGACGTAATTGTGATTGACTCTTACCATAATTTTCGTTTTTAGTATTTCATGAGGAAATTCTCATTCATTATTTAATAAAAAAAGGTAAAAATTTATATACAATATTGTCTGCTATAATATCCGTGCAATTTAGCCCTTTTCTTTTTGCGAGTTAGGTCCGTTAAGCGAATTTTGCGTCCTCTTCTTCCTCGCGTCGCACAATAGGACCAATTCTTAGTTGGTTTTCGCGACGACGTTTTTCTAGATTTTTCATTCTCTTCTCTTCCTTATTCAAATTCTTTCATATTTTTCTCACTTTCTTCAATTTTCTCATCCTTGCAAATTTACAGGTCCTTCTGTTATTTTTTCTCTCAATTTTCTAACGCAATTTCTCAAATCCTTCGCGCTTGTATTGGTTTTTGTTCATGTGGTAACATGTTTTTCTTTATAGGGTAACACTTTTTTATTCATGTAATAATACATATTTTTTAGTATTATGTAACACTGTATACATGTCTTTCATAATACTATGTGAATACTCATGTGTTACCATATGAACAATAATGTGTTACCTGTGATTCATGTGTTACCTTATGAACATTCATGTGTTATGGTATGTTTTAATACGAGTTACGTAAGATATGAAATTTTTTCAGTATAACAATGTAGTAACATTTACTTATCTATTCAGTAACACGTGGAGAATGATAATGTATTTTTAAAAATAAAATAATAATGTAATTTTTATTTCACGTAGTAATACCAATGATTTTAAAATCGAACCCGAAACCGGTCCGGACACCCCCTAAGAATCGGTTTATAGGTTAAACCGGACAGAACCGGCCAAAACCGGTTCGACCAGTTTTTTTTTTTTAACTTTTTTTTAAAATTTTAAACTAATAATTATTTAGGTAAAAAAAATTATTTTTTTTAATACTAATCAATTTTTAACTAATCTTTCTTGTGGGTAAGGATCTAAACCCCTCACCCCTTTTATATTACTCTATCTCACATATTTTTAGTACTTATTCAATGTGGGATAGGAGGTTTAGGTAGAATTTAGATCCACCTCCACTCCCTTTTATATTACCCCATCTCACATCTTTCTTAATACTTATTCAATGTGGGGTGGGAGATCCACCTTTTATATTACTCAATCTCACTTCTTTTTTAATATTTATTCGATGTGGGATAGGAGATCCATAAAATCTACCTCCTATCCCTTTTATATAACTTCATTTTACATTTCTTCTAATACTTATTCGATGTGGGACAAATCTTTTCACGTTTATATTATTTTTATGGTTCAAGTTTGATTAATTAAATTTAATATTTATATTATAAGTTCATTGATGAATTAGTCATTTAAAAAAAATAGTAAAATATAAAAAAAAATTACAAAAAATACACATAAATCATTTAAACGGTTGAACCGCCGGTTGAACCGGTCTGACCGGTTGAACCGCTGACCGATGATATGTCCGGTTCGATCACCGGTTCGGTTATGAAAACACTGAGTAATACATTTCGTAATAAAAACTAATAATAATGTAATTTTTATTTCACGTAGTAATACATTTCGTAATATTTAAAAATTATGTGTTCAATAAGAATTGAAAATGCGACCAAATACATTAACAATAGACCAGAATCATTAGACTACAACACAATTTGATAACAATATTCTTGCATAAATATTATATATCACGTCAACATCTGAAATTAAGGAGAGACATGCCCGGCCCGCCCGGCCCGCTCCATGACCCGCGAATTTTGGCAAATTTTACCTAAAATATGTTATATTTCATATATGATTTGTGTGCAATATTTCACAAGAGAGTCACTCTAGAAAAATTACTATAATACAAAATTTTACAAACAATTATTCTAAAATACAATTTCACTTGTTATTATTTTAAGGTACAATTGTATTTGATATTAATCTAAGGTACAATTACACTTATATATATTCGACTACATATATGCAAGTGCAAAAAATAAAAAATAAAAATCGTACAAATAATAAATCTCTCCACTTTGTACCTTAAAATGATGATTACTCACATCAACTAAATTACACGGAGAATAAATTAAATTCACATTATATATATCTTAAGGAATTTCACATTCTTTTTTTCTTTAAATACCTTATTCATTATTCAATACCATAATATTTTAATAAACTCTACCTTCACACAATTAAAAAAAAAATACAAAAACTCGTATGAGACGATTTCATATTTATGATGGAGTTCAAATTATCACAAATTAACTCCCTACACTCCTAAAATGTTAAAGTACTAATGTTGAAATTATACTCAGTTTCACGTAAATGTGCATTCATTTTTTTTTTCCTTTTATGATTTTTCATGCTTGCATCCAATTATATGAGTTTTGCTAAAAATATAAATTTATGTTGAGGGAAATTAAATAAATGAATTGATTCCCACTCTCTCTATAAGTTCGGACTTTTTAGAAGAGACATAATTCTTTCATGGTATCAGAGTCTCTGGCTCAACCTAGATCCTGGGTTCGATTCCTATGGAAATCACTTTACCCATTTAAAATGTCCACTCGTTGGGCCTCCTCTCAGAGGGCAGAGACAATTATTCGGCCTATGAGTGAGGGGGGTGTTGAGGGAAATTAAATAAATGAATTGATTCACACCCTCTCTATAAGTTCGGACTTTTAGATGAGACGGAGTTCTTTCAATTTACAATGTGGATTTAACATATGCACGCATTAAAAATTCATATATATTTTTTAGTTTTGATTATTATGTCAAAACACCTTGTAATAGGACAAACTAAGTTGTATAGAAAACTTGCGTTTCTAGACTTAGTTATATTCTTACAGGTAACAAGTTGAGGGAGAACTCATCAAGAGAAGACGAGGCTGATCAGAACAAGACGAGACTGATGAGTTCCATGTAAACTGATGAGCTGAACAAGAAGAGGCATGCTGATTTGTGAAGAAAAGCTGATGCAGTGTAGATGTAGTGCTGATGATAGCGTGCGAACTGATCAAGTAGCGTGCGATCTAATCAGGTAGCGTGCGAACTGATCAGGTAGCGTGCAATCTGATCAGACTAGTGTAATCTATTGGTCAAGACAAGCCAATCTGAGTCTTACACTTCAACCTTTCACAATAGATTGTTCATTTCCATCTAGGTTGTGAATTTGTACTTAGTTATGAGAAACTGTTAATTTGATCTTCCGTGATCTAGTATCACCAAATTAACTACAATGTAACACGTACTATTTATTGAACAAGTATGCAGTAAATATATATAACATTCAATCATATTTAATGCAACAGTGATAAATAATTTATTTCAGTAAATAAATAAGAAATTCAGTTTGGTTATACAAAGTAAAAAACATACTTTCCAGTATAACCCCAACTGAGTGGATATAGGAGTTGGACTCCGAACCACTATAAAAATATGTGTGTTCTTATTTGCTTTCATATTAACTGTCATACATACTTTAGCAAATCTGTATAACACATTCGCAAAAAAAAAAATTAAGTCACCTCCCATTGAGATTTTACGAGTTTTAAATCGGGTTTTTTCGGAACCAACATATTGTTAATTAATGGAACAAGAATCGAATCCCTTGGTTCAGAAAATTGAAGGGAGCAATTGTCGTATAGTTAGTCATCGATATAAAAAGGGGATGGAGTTTTAGGGGTATATTCAATTGGGATTCTATTGAATTTTTTCGGACTTTAAAAAGTTTGTGGATTTAGAAAATCCATAGACTCCATACAGAGTTTGACTGACTTTTTTTATTGATTTACATAAATTTTCATAGACTTGACAGGATTGTGGAATACACTTTATTTTATTGATTTACATGGATTTCCATAGATTCCGGCGCTGAAACTATTGATGCAAATGTATATGGAACACACTTGTATATAAAAAAAGTTATCCAAATTGTTTAGAAAAAATACAAAGAAACTAAAAACTCCAAGAAACAAAGGGTTCAAGAAACAAAAATCAGAATTAGCACTCTGCCAATGAAAATTGAAAAAATAAAAATCGATACTTGCGAGGGTCATGAGGGCGGAGGAAAGGATAAATTAGGCGGCGGCGGGCGGCAAGTCTTGCTGCCGACGAAGCGGTGTGAGGCACCCTGCGTCGTGCAAAGAATCACGAGAACCGGGGGGTGGCGTTACCGTCCGTCCGGTGGCGAGAAGAACGATGGCGGCGGGCGGCAGCGGCGGCGATGGCGGTGAGAACAACAAAGATTTTTTTCTTCTGACCTTTCGTCTTCAGAGTTTTCTGAGAGATACGTAGAAATATCTGGTTGTTAGAAGGGATTTTGGAGAGTGAAATCTATTTATATTTTTTGAATAGAATCAAAGAAAATCCACAGAGTATTAAAATCCATAAACTGTTAAATACCTAAAGATTTTTTAAGACTTTTTAAAATTCGTATTGAATACCTCAGGATTTTTAAAGACTTTTGAAAATTCGAATTGAATACTCCAAAGTCTAAAAAAATCCTACAGACTTCACAACCAATACACCGGTTTGATTCCCCTATTTCACTTTTCGTATTCCATTGGTGTTTCACCCTTCTGGATTTTTAAAACATGGACTCAGGGTATGGTGGTCCGTTGGATATTTTTTATTATTTCACATATCATCCATTCATATTATGAAATACAAAGTGGAACATTAATTATGAAATTGGTGATTGATTCCCCCAATACACCCCCTTAAGTCGTAAAGGGAGTAATGGACCGGTAATATTTGTCCTAAATGTTTCATCATAATTCCCTATTTAAGTTGTAATTTTTTTTTTATCAGCAAAAAAAATAATTCATCGAAAAGAAAAGAATAAAAAGACGGATAGGAATGCAATAGTCAAAGTAAATATTAATTAAAAATAATAATACAAGTAAGAAAATTACACCTCAATCTGCAGAGGGTCTCTTCAAAAAATAATACCCCATAATAACAATACAAACTCTAGGGTAATTGCATTAATTTTCAACCTCCAAATTAAACATCGACTTCATTTATTCATACAAGAATAAATAAATAAAAATACATAATATCCATATAACAATTTCCCATCCGTTGCGCTCCACCCTCAACTTCTCCTCCCATTGAATCATCATTGTCTTGCCTACCAAAATTCATCCGGCCACTTTTCTTCTCATTCCGCCAGTTCCGATGGGAAGGACTCAAGACCCTTATCCGTTAGGGCCTCCCCTATACCACAACCAGCCACCCCCACCATCCCGGAAATGGTTCCCATGGCTGGTGCCAACCATTATTATCGTCAACATCGTCCTTTTCGTCATCTCAATGTACATCAACAATTGCCCTGCCAATTCCCACGATTGCCTCTTCGTCTCCTCCCTAGGCCGATTCGCCTTCCAGAGCACCACCGAGAACCCCTTGCTCGGCCCCTCCGCCCCCACGTACGTATGCGTGAATGACCTCATTAATCACATTTTTTTTTATTAGAATTGTGTTTTTGTATGTGATTAAATTGTTTGATTGAGTCAGGCTTCTGAAAATGGGAGCGATGGAAGTGAAAAAGGTGGTGAAGGAACATGAACTATGGCGGTTGGTGACTTGCATGTGGTTGCATGCGGGAACGTTTCACGTACTTGCAAATATGCTGAGCTTTCTCTTTGTTGGCATTCGGCTTGAGCAAGAGTTTGGTTTTGGTATGTCATGCCATGCCCCCTTAATTAATTAATTCCTATAGGGATTTAAATTAAAATATTTGTCTCATAATTTTTTACCTTTATTGAAATAGTCTTGTTAATTAACTTTTTCAATTTAGTCATGTAAGTATTCAATTTGTTCTAATTTAGTCCCAAATTGTTGGAGTTCGATTAGAAACACCCAAAACGATGTCGTTTTAGTCGGGAAAATTAGGTGCGCAAAATAGATACGCGACTAAAACGATGTTATTTTGGGTGTTTTTGGTCTATCTCTGACGGTTTGGGACTAAATTGGAATAAATTGAATGCATGTGGGATTAAATTGATAAAATTGATAGTTACGAGATCATTTTATTAAAGGTGAAAAATTATGGGACGGATTTGGTTTAAATTAATCCCATTCCTATATATTTATGCAATTTCTAACTTTAATTCTAAACAAAATGGTAACATACAAGGTCGAATTACCAATTTAATCGTGTGATTTTAAATAATCACCAAATAGAACCTAAATTTAATTTGATTGGTCGACAAATACAAAATAATTTCATTTATTGTAATTTTCAGTAATACTTACATCTGTCAGATTATATTATCTCATGTTTCAACATTATTCCTCAGTCAAATAATTTTTTTGGGTTTTTTAGGGGTATTTGATAATTATTCAAACTAGAAAATTCTTCATTTATATGACATGAGTTTAAATTCCCCCATTTCTCACAGTGCGGGTTGGTTTGTTGTACATTATATCTGGAATTGGAGGCAGTTTGTTGTCGTCGTTGTTCGTGCGTAGCGCCATTTCCGTGGGCGCCTCCGGTGCATTATTTGGTTTGCTCGGCGCCATGCTCTCTGAACTCCTAATCAATTGGACAATATACGAGAACAAGGTATATATTCCATTTTGGTATTAATTTCATTCATTTAATTCGGCAATTAAGTGACGACAATATGTATCAAATTTGATCAGCTGGAATCATTAATGAGTCTTGTGCTGATCATCTTGATAAATTTGGCGGTGGGTATCCTACCTCACGTCGACAACTTTGCTCATCTCGGAGGATTTTGTACCGGATTTTTGCTCGGATTTGTGCTAATGATTCGCCCTCAATACGGATATATCAGCAAAAGAAAGAACCCGGTATTCGCAGCCTCATCCAAATCTAAGTACAAGATCTATCAATTTGTATTGTTGATTCTCTCATTGGTAACTTTGGGCGCAGCGTAAGTACTCTTTTCCGCTTTATTAATTTCTAAAATTGACACACAAATATATATTCCGAGTTTGAGGCCAAACTTATGGAACTAATTGTGATTCAAACTCTATATATTCCCTTTAATTTGATGATTTTTGTTAATGGTGCAGATTCATAATTGGCTTGGGTTTGCTTATTGGAGGGGTTGATGGAAATGACCATTGCTCTTGGTGTCATTACCTTAGTTGTGTGCCTACTCCACTTTGGAGCTGCGATGCACGATCACGGTCAGGGATTAAAAATTTAAAATATATTACAATTGATCATGTTCTAAAATATATACTTACAGTTAATGAGTTTCATCCTTTAAAATTTTGTGCAAAGTTATTGATATCAAACTAAAACTCCATGACACATATCTTTAATTGATTGGATTTTTTTCCTTTATGCAAGCAAATTCAGATTTGGTGGTATTAATTAACTATTAATTTGTCACTAATTTAATTAATGATTTCCTAACAATAATCTCATGATCATATATATTGTTTGTATTTACAGTCGAGTCAATATGAGAATCAATTGACGTTGATGTGCATACAAAACAACAAAAGCAAGCTCTACACATTAGAAAATGGGACCTCCACGGCATACATTCAAAAGCTCTGTGCAGACCTTTGCCATTGATGATGATTCATGAGTATTACTCTATCATATTGTTTTGAATGTTGTACAAATACAAATGTCGACGATATTATAAGTTTGTATGTTATTAACATGCAAAATATATATATATAAAAAGATTCAGCAACCTTAAAATCATTGAAGTATTTGTGCATTAGTTTCTATATATATCTCATATAGCTTAAAAAAAAAAAACTGATTTACTAGCTAGGGCAGGACCTCTGTTTTAAAAATCGGGTCCGACCGGTGAGCCGCTCGTCAGCGGTCCTAATAGAGGTGTATAGAACCGCTATTGAACCGCCCCCCTCAAAACCGGAAAAACCGGTTGAAAACCGGTGAAAATCGGGAACCGATGAACCTCCGATTTTCACCGGTTTTCACCAAAAAACCAAAAAAAAAAAGGCTTTTTGTCTAACCCTCCACCGCCTCCCCCTTGTCTGCGGGCCATTCCGTGTCCCCTTCCTCCGGCAAGCGCGTCTCCGGCGAGTTCTACGCCGTCTCCACCGCGGAGCTATGGACGAATTGGAAGGGCTGAACAACGGCCACTACGAGAGGCTGCCGATCCAGATCGAGATCGACGACGAGAGGACGGATCTGGCGGTGGAGGCGTACTACGGGCACCGGAGCTACGCGGAGGAGATGTGGAGGAGGAGCGGCGAGGAAGGGTATAACTGCTACACGGAGAAAGTGGCGAGTGTCACGAGAATGGATGCAGAGGAGATGGGTGATTATTTCGATGGAGAGGTTGCAAGGGAATTAAGATTTTCACTTTTCAGACAAGATGAAGACTGAAGTCAATGGTTCGAGTTTCTTGTTTGAATAATGTTGGTGAGACGCGTGAGGTGGAGAAGGATTTGGGCCTCATGTTAGTGGGCCGAATACTTAGTGGAGAAAGAAGGATTTGACCATTTTATTATCAGCACAAGTTAGCCCAATTAGTTGTTATTTTAACTTCAGCATTTAAAATTACCTCAAGGAATATTCACTCAGGTGGGGACCCCATTGTTACAATTTATGTTAAATAATTTCTGTTAATAATAATAATAAAATTAAAAAAAAATCAACTGTTAATAATAATAAAATTTAAAAATGCATACATATATATATATATATATAATAGTTATTATGACGTCACACCGGCTCAATCCGGTTCAATCTGATCCAACCGATCCGACCCCGGTCCAACCTTTTTTGGGGGTCGTCCGGCTCAACTTCCGGTTTCGATTTTTAAAACATAGGGCAGGACCAGGGTTTATACGGTGTTTTTATAAAAAATTAACTAATAAAATTTTCAAATGAATTTAACTTATAAAATAAACAAACAATGATTATTACCTTCTAGTGACGATTTTTTTTTTTTAGTTTTTGTATTACCAATCGACTACCATCTCATTTAGCTTGTAAGTTCATCGTGTGCGGTAAAATTTATTTACTATATAATCCTGTCGCGAGTCGTTTTAGTTGATGAATATTATGTGGCTAATTTGGTAACAACTCGTAAACAAAACATATACGTGTAAAATAAACGGTAAATAAGATGAATTTGTTGACCCAGTTCGTCAAGAAATGACTACTCTGGGGGCATACCAAGCCAGGATATTGTATTATGAGCTTCACACGTACAGTTCTTGATACATCTTATGAAGATGAATCGATGCAGATAAAGATAATTTTTTCTGTTAGCAAAATGAGTGCTAGGGTTTTTGTATATGTGGATGATCACTCGAATTTTTTAGTCCCTCTCCTCTCTGGGGATTTTTGTAGGCTATTTTTCTGAACCTTTATCTTCTTCTTTTTTCTTCCCTTTATAGCACTCTAGTAAGAATGAAATTTGGGTTGGTATAGCATGAAATTTGGAGTCTTTAGATCATCAAGAAGAACCGGTGGTGTTGCCATGTTTCCAGCTTCGTCTTCTAGATTGATCTTTGTGCTAGCTTTGTCTGTATGATGCTCTTTTGATCGTCCAAATTAATCTCTTGTTCGGTTGGATGTTTTGTTCGCCTCTTTAATCATGTCAGTTTTATGCTGGAAGATTGTCCTCCTCGAGCACACTGAGCCCTCAGGATATTTGGGTCTTCGGGATATTTGAGTGTCGAGCACACTCGACCCTTGAGATTTTAAAGTATTTTGGCCGCTTTGAATCCTCGGTTTTTGCTTATGGCCTTCTCGATTTAGCTTATCGATTCCTTCTTTCCCGACCCGAGTAGCGGATACGTTTGTTCGGTAGGGCTGGTCGAGCAATTCTGATCGGTTGGCGAACAAAAAGTAACTTATCCACCAAGCATGATTATTTTGTTCGAATATTACACGTGTCGCTCTTTGATGTTCGATTAATCCTGATTTATTATATCGAACACAACAATACTAAGATTAAAACCGTTTTCTACATGGGGCCCCATTAAACTCGATTGGGCCATATTTGGTATCGCTTCAGTATTCCGCTTTGTATTTTTTGAATTCAGATCGATGTTTATATAAATCATATTTCTCGCCTTAACCCTTTCTCTTTTTTTTTTCCTCTGTTTTTTAATTGTCTCTGCGTTCGGAAGTTTAGGTGAGGGCCTCATCGTCCGTGAAGAAATTCATTCGGGTAACCATTTGATTCTTCTTCTATTTTGTAATTATGGCCTCTTGCTCGAACTCCTCTGTTCAATCCGACCATCATAGTTCCCCTTCTCCTTCCCCTATCAGTAGAATCCCCCGTAGTAATGTAAATACGTCGGAGACAAATGTCTCGACCGGGATTTCGTTGGCAATTTCGCAACCATTTGCCGTTCTTTCCTCCGATTCCAATAAGCCCTAACGGAGTCGGATAGGGACTTGGCCCGTAATGATCCGTCGGACGACTCTGATTATGATTCTTCGCCCCAAATTCAGATTAGGTCTAGGGCTGTTGATAATGTTAATGTAGATAGAAATGACAATGTTGTGAGGGGGGAAATTTTGGCGGTCAGAATTTCTTAGGATCGAACATAGGAGTAGATGGTGAGCAAAGCTTTGAACTTGATATACCTATTGGTGTCCCTCATAGTCCAACATATAGCGAGTATAATGCTCGTTATAGTTTCGATTTGCCCGAGCAACCTCATAGGAATAGGGTAGAGAACGAGTACCCAGCGAGCAAAATAGCGAGCATAATTGATGAAGATATGCTCGCTCAGCTGCATAAAATTTATGAAACCCCCAAGGATGTTTTTTTCTGGGCACCGGGTCCTAATGAGCGGGCTGATCAACCTCCTGAAGGTTGTGTCGCAGTGAATTTGGACACCATGGAAGCTGGTCTCCGATTTCCTCTTCATCCGGCTATCACCCGTTTGCTTGTTGAATGGAACATTACCATTACTCAGCTTAAACCGAATGGATGGCATATGATTATGAGTTTCTTGACTTTGTTCGGTAAAATGAAACCAAGATATTATCCTTCGGAAATTTGAACTTGCTCGATTGGTGCACTTAACTCGTCGTCAGAGGGGTGAACACAGATGGTTGTTTATGCAAGCCAATGCTAAGTGCAAAATCATCGAAGATGTGCGAACAAAATTAGTGATTGGAAGGAAAAATTCTAGTTAAAGAGGGCGATTGGAAAAGCCCCTGGGCCTCTGGAAGTTTTAAACAAATGCTCGTTTAGACATCCCTAATCGACTTGAGTGTATCAAGTAAGTGATTTTTGTATCTTTCATTCTTCAATTTGAACCGATTTTTAACTCACTTTTTTTTTGGGATTCTAACAAGAGCGGACAAGGAGACAAACGGCGGCTATTTCAAATTGGCGTTTGGCAAATTGATCTGGAATCTCGTTCGGAGCGATCTGTGATAACTCGAATCTAGCGATCGAGAAAGAAAAGGAGGTTTATTCGTGCCCTCCTCATCATCTTGTTTTATTAATCCCTTTGGTAAGGATTGTCTTTTGTTTTTGTATGTCTTGTGCCTTTTTGTTCGCTGTTATCCTCTGGTTCTCATTGAATCATTTTATTTACAGCTTTCCCCGCTGTGACCATTGCTGTGAGTACAACTGAACATACGGAGATGGCTCGGAGAAAAAGGCCACAGGAGCTTGTTTCGGATTCAGCCGAAGCGAGAGGAGGCTCGTGAGCAGTAGAGGGAGGGCGGCAGGCTAAACGACCCTCATCCGGTCCTGGGGAATCAAGCCGAGCACAGAGGGGCTCCCATTTAGTTGAACATGGGGTTGGCGAACAAGCTCCACCACCGAAAAGACCAAGGGTGGAGATCGGCGAACAGGGGCCGAGCAAACAGGGGCCGAACGAGCAAACCCAGACGAGCACTGATGCCGTCAGGTCGACTCGGACCCCTACTATCGAGGCGATCAGAGCGGCCGCCTCTGTTGTCGGTCCCATTTCGCAGATTGTTGAAATGGAAGTTGGCACATCTTCTCCACCTCCAGCTGGACCCCGATCATGGACTCCGTTAGATCCTGAGCTTCGATCTCCTGAAGATAAATCATTTTTGGGATGGGATCCAGCTCGCGTGGGCAGGTACATTTTGCTCGATTTGTAGCTGCTTTGGTTTCTGGTCGATATCTTTATACTCACTTGCTTGAATATATATTGTAGGTTGAGCAGGTTGTCGCCCTTAATGCCCAACCTGAAGAATTACTTTTGCTCGTCGAGTGTTCGCAAAGTTCCAGGCGTTCCGGAGCATGTTGAAAAGCTTGTCGGACTTCGCTCGAGCGTGGACTATCGATCCTGGAGGAGTCCACTCTGGGTCCCACCCCTTGGAAAATATCGTCTGGGTCGGTGCTTTGGGGCCAATCTATGGTCATTTCTTGAGAAAACTTATGCTCAATCGCTAACCTCCAAGCCAATTATTCGCTTTGATTAGAACTTTGAAGATAAGGTGGTCGAGTGACAGAGTCCAGATGAATCGAGATTCGCTCAGAGCAACTGCTTTAAGACAAAACTTGCGCCCATCGGGCCTCGGAGGATGCCCGCCGATTTCAAGAGAATGCTCGCTCAAGAAGATGCTCGTCAAACAAGAGAGGCAATCGAATCGGGCCTCGGGAGGAGGTGATCAATATACAAGAGCTCAGAAGAAATGAATGTTGAGCCAGAACTCCGAGCCGGTGTTGAAAAAATGGAAAGTGAGAGGGACCTTTTCGCCAACAAATTTCATCATTGCTGAGGAGACTAATACTCGTTTAGGTCTCGAAAATTCAAAACTGCACGATGATGAGTATGTCGACTTTATGTCGAACTTCTCGTATATTTGCGCCTTCGCCGATGTCGTTCGATTCGTCGTTCGCCGGATACTCAACAATGAACAAATTTCTCCTCTCATATCCAACTTTTCAAAGAAGATGCACGATTGATAACCCTCCGGGATCGCTCCTTCCAATGTCGATTTAAATGATGCGTGCGATTTCTCCGATTCTTCTGAAGGATCAAAGTTGATGATCCGATTACGGATGAGGAAGAGGGCTCGTACATGAATATATTTGAGGTTGCCGGCCAAAATCTTGACCGAGCACAGGACCGATCAAAAGTGTGACGAGCAAAAGCGGACCTCCGAAAGCGAATGCACCGGTGACGGCGTTTGGTAACTGACCATACCGAAGGAGTTGTTGTTGAGGGGGCTGAGCACAATTCGTTCGATGTTTCTCTCCCGTTTACCCCCAATTTTGACTTTGTTCCTTGATGTTTATTTTTTCTTTGTCGAACATGCGTTGTGTAATTTTTTGGTCTTCTTCACTCTTTTGTTCGAACAACGCCTTTAACACTTTTGATTTCTTGTCTTTTGTTCGAACATATTTACAATTGGACGAATGGATTACATACCGAACTGTTTCCTCTAACCTGTTTGTTGAGGATGAATGTTGATACTTGTGTTGCTTGATGTTTGCTTTGTTGCTTTGCGTTCGCTTTTATTCTTTCCCATTTTTTGCCTTTTTTTCTGAATGAATTCGAACATTGGGTTTGCCTATGCCCGCTCCTGACTTCTTTCGTTTTTGATTGTCTTATTGACGTTGCAATCGGTTGATCGTCTTATTTAGATGCGACCAGATGGGTTACTTTATGAACCCCCCCTTTCTTGGTGCGCGATCGTCTTATTTAGGTGCGATCACTTCGTACTAGGGCCGTCTTATTTAGCTGCGACCCCGCACTCGTCACCCGCTTGTGCTACGGGTATCTGTAAGTACTAGTCGTCTTATGCGACTGCGTACCCATTACTCGCTTTTTGCTGCGGGAATCAGAGTACGAACTCGTTCGTCAGGTGAACATAGACCTGGGCTCGTTCGTCTTTGTTCGGGTCGTCCGGCTTAGGTGCGACCTCAAAATAGGCTTAACTAGAAAATCTTAGCGAACAAAAGTACATATATCTTTCTTTTTCTTTTTGCAACACTTTGTATTCTATTACATCCTTCATATCTGAAGAAGACTATCTATTACACAACTTATTGTCATCAGACTAGGGTTTTGAATTTAAACCTTGTCTTGAGTAGACCTAACCCGGCCTCACCTTGTCCATGCAGAATTGATGTTGACAAGTATGTGGCACATCATCCCCGTCTACCTTCTTTTTTTTTGTAACATGCTCAGCAAAGAAGAAGATAAACTTTTGTCCCTCCCGGACAAGTTGTGGTTATCTTGGTCATGCGGGCATGAGCATGTGGCGCGCATTCCTCGCCGCTTTAAAATAGTCGCGAAAGCAAAACTTTCAACCGCACCATTCTCATCCCCTCCGGTAGATGCTCGAGCATCAAGATCCGTGATCTTGTTTTGAGCGGACACTATGACATCCCTCCCTTCGGAGGAAATTTTGGGGATGATAGGGGACTTACGGGCTTGTCATCGCTGCGAAGCGATGAGTAACGTGGAGTGGCAACCATGACTCTGCCGAGCATCTTGAGTCCGCAACGAGCTTCAACTCAGGCTCGCAAAGTCATCTGAGGGTAAAAGACTCAGATCAGGCGGAGACGCTTGATTTTGAATGATTCTTTGAATCGAGAACCTAATTCTTCTACGTCCGGGGCATACTAAACCGACTTCCTTCCGAGAATCGCAAAGATTTTTCCTTTTTTCTTCTTCATATGTTTTTTTTCCGCTTTTTTTCAATTATCAAGATGCCCCTATTTATAGAACTATCCCAAGCCGGTCTTTGGTACATGTAGTCGGGTTCTAGCTCTCTTATTTTTGTTCGCTTCTTTCGACATCCTGGGTCCGCTTTTTGACGACTCCCGCTCAAAAAATTAACTCATCCTCGCATGGTCGCCACCACTTGTCAACTCGTTCGATATGTATCTTCTGCCGACAACCCGTTTTTGACACGTATCTTACATCTAACGATAGTGTTGTCCAAAGATCTTTCTTGAAGATATGCATCGAAAATGATATACTCTTCTTTTATGGTCGTCCTACTCGTTTGAACTGAATGGCTGATTATGTTCGGCCCTTTGTATTCGTTTCAGCTATACAGAACATTGTGTTCGGCCAACAATATGCTCGCTTTAGCTGTTTTAACTTTGTTCGGCCGATACTATGCTCGCCTTTATTGATAGTATTTTTTCAAATTTGACGGCGTTCATGAAAGTAAGACAATGGGACTCCATTCAGGTCCTCCAAGTCATATGCCCCGTTTAGCAAACGTTCTGTGACTCTGAAAGGACCTTCCCATGCTCGACCGAACACACCACTTGGTACCCCCATTGATCGCCTTAAAACCAGCTCGCCCACATTGAACCTGCGCGTTCGGACTTTGGAATTATAAAACTTTTCTGATCTCTTTTTATACATAGCATTCTTGAAATCAGCCTCCGTCCTTCTTTCTTCCAACAGGTCTGAATTCAGAGCGAGCGCCTGGTCATTAATATGCTCTCCGAAAGTCATTGTTCGATGACTTGGAATCTTGATTTCTGCGGGTATAACAGCTTCCGCACCAAATGCTAAAGCAAACGGGGTCTCCGCAGTTGATGTTCTGAAAGTTGTTCGATAAGCCCATAATATTTCAGGCAACTCTTCAAATATATCCTCCCTCGAATTATCAAGTCTATCCTTGAGGGTATGCTTGATAATTTTATTAACGGCTTCAACTTGACCGTTTGACTGGGGATAATATGGAGTTGAGTAGTGCTTTTTTATGCCCCAACGAGCACAATTTTGTCTGAATTCACTTCCATCGAATTGTTTTCCGTTATCAGTGACCAATGATTGGGGAAGCCCAAATCGACAGATGATACTTTTCCAAACAAAGTTCCACATTCTTTGTTCGGTGATCTTGACAATGGCCTCGGCTTCTACCCATTTAGTATAATAATCAACGGCCACCACAGCATATCTAACTCCCGATGTGCCAGTAGGAAATGGGCCGATCAAATCGATCCCCCATTTGGCAAAAGGCCATGGGCTATAAACTGACACCAATTCTTCAGGTGGGCTATGAATAAGCGGAGCATGTACCTGGCACTGATGACACGCGCGAGCATATGCGAGCGAATCCTTTTTAAGGGTTGGCCAATAATAACCTTGCCTGATTATTTTATGTGCCAGGACGAGCCCACCTGTATGATTTCCGCATACTCCGTCATGGATTTGTTGCAGAAGTACTGGCCCTTCTTCAGAGTAATGACTCGTAAGTGGAAGTGAGAAGCTTCTTTTGTACAAATGCTCGTCTATAATAGTATATCGAGCAGACTGTAACCTAAGGCGAGCAGCTTGTGCCCTATTTTCAGGGAGAAGTCCCTTTTGTAAGTAACTCATTATTGGAGTCATCCAAGTTTCTTGTTCGCTTGTTATTTGGGCGATCATAATTCTGGGAACTGATGGCTTACAGGCTGTGACGACCACAATGTCTGTTGTGTTCGTCACTCCTTCTACTGTTGCCAGGCGTGCCAAAGCGTCAGCGAAAGAATTACCCTATCGTGGTAATCGTTCGATAAAAACTTGTTCAAAATGCTCGAGCAATTCTTTTGCAAGCTGTTGAGATTGTGCCATCTGTTCGCCTCGGGCTTCGTACTCGCCTGTTACTTGATAAACAATTATTTGGGAATCGCTATAGATCATCAGCCTCTTGATTCCCATTGTCATTGCCATCTGTAGTCCAGCGATCAATGCTTCATATTCAGCTTCATTATTTGTAGCTGGGAAATCAAATCGGATGGCTGTTGTAAATGTTTGTTTGGTTGAAATTTGATGAGAACTACGCTGCTCGGCTCTTGAACTTGTTGATGAACCATCAACATACATGTGCCATGGTTGATCGACAACTTTTTTCAGAATTTGTGGATATGTCAATTCAACCATGAAATCGCCATAGCTTGCCCTTCATTCTTGTTCGTGGAGCTTAACGTAATGCCGAATTGTCCTAACTCCACCGCCCATTTGAGCAACTCCGCCCAAGTATTCGGTCGGTGGAGGACTTGACGAATGGAAATGCGGTCAATACCTCAACCGAGTGGTCGAAAAAAATATGGTCGCAATTTTCGACTTTTTCATTCGGCGGGCGTATGCCAATTTTTCGAGTGGAGGATACCGGAGCTCGGCCTCTTTTAGCACTTGGCTAACATAGTAAACGGGCAAATGTGTGGTCCCTTTTGCCCGTACGAGCACAACACTGATTGCATGTTCGGACGCAGCAAGATCTGTGATAGAGTTGTTCGCTTTGGGATAGGCTTAGACAAAGGTTCCGAGTATCCGCAAGGTATCGCTTCAATGATTCAAATGCATTTTAGCAATGCTCGGTCCATGAAATTTCCCTTCTTTAATGTATCAAAGAAAGGTTTACATTTGTCCCCGTTTCGTGATATAAATCGGCTACACGGAGGCTAATCGTCCGTTAACTTTTGGACCTCTTTCAAATTTCGGGGCTCAGATATCGAGCATGGCTTGAATCTTTGTGGGTTCGCTTCAATCCCCGATTGACTAACCATATGTCCGAGGAATTTCCCGAGTGAACCCCAAAGCTACATTTCTTGGGATTTAACTTCATATTGTATTTCCCGAGTATATCGAACGTTTGTGTGAGGTGGATGATGTGGTCTTCCTTATGTTCGCTTCTTTACCACAATATCATCAATGTATACTTCAATTGTCCGCCGATGTATTATTTCGAACATCTTGTTCACCAAACATTGATATGTTGCTCAAGCATTCTTTAGTCCGAAAGGCATGCGTTGCCAAGAAGACATATTCTTTTCACTGCAGAACGCCAGATCCTTTTGATCGTCGGGATGCATGGGTATTTGGTGATAACCAAACAAATGCATCCATGAAAGTCATGAGTTCATGGCCCAACAGATTATCAACTAAATAATCAATAATGCGGCATCGGAAAATTATCTTTTGGACATGCCTTATTCAAATCGGTGAAATCAATACACGTCTCCAAGATCCATTGGATTTGCGAGCGAGTTACGGGGTTACTTAAGCCATCTTGGGCATTTTACCTCGGATCGGGTTTGTTGTCAAGCGAACTTTTTGATTTCATTATTCATCGCCGCGATATTTTTACGGACTAAACTTTCGCATTTTTGGACAACTGGAGCTTATCTTTGGATCAAGGTTGAGGAGTAGCGAGGCATGATCCGGATCTATTCCAACCATGTCCTCGTGTGACCATGCGAACACATCTAAGTTTGCTTGAAGGTAAGCAATCATTTCTGTTCGGATTGGTTCAGGTAATTCTGAGCCAACGAACACTTCTAACTCGGGTCTGTTCGGGTCGATACTGATTGGCTCCAATTGCTCAACAGGGGTTGCCTACTTTCTTTTTTGCTTCCACCGAGGATCTTGAATGGATCCCCGGTGGTCGTCATCAACCTCCATGGGTTCAAAACCTATGCGAGGCTCTCTAGTCCGCTTTGCTCGCTCGGCAGATCGATATTCATTTGATCTAGGAGATCCGGGGAACTAGTTGCCAACCCGGAATCTGTGGTTCGCAGATTATGTGCTCGGCGAGAAGCTATGCCCGTTAAACTTATGTTCGCTCGGAAAATGTTTAGGCGGGGTTTTTGCTCGCTGGCTTGACTCACCAATCTCCCCTGTTTGTTCCATCATGTTAACAATATTTTGTTTTTCTGGTACACATGATAGCAAACAATCTCGAGCTTTCTTTTGATCTCCTTTTACACTTCCCGTTCCATCTTGTGTCGGAAATTTAACACAATAGTAATACGTGGAACATGCCGCTTTGAATTCTTGAATAAACGGGCGACCTAGAAACCCGTTATAAGTAGACTGAACATCGACGATTACAAAATCTAACATCCTAGTTCGTCGAATGTCCGAATTCAAAGTTGATTCTAGCTCGACTCCTAACCAAATCATGCCATAGGGTCGGGTTACAGATTCTCCAAAACCCATTATAGTATGATTACATGGTTCAATATAACCGCTCAAATCCCCAACTTGTTTTTCCATGGCGAGGGGTATTGACGAACAAAATGTTCGCGATAAGCTCCAAAGATCAACTAAGAGGCGATGTACCTTCAACCCAAGGAGACGAGCACTGATGGTTAAGGAGTCGTTGTGGGGAGTTATAATTCCGTCGAGATCGTCCTCTGAAAAAATGATTTGGTGTGTAGGTGGGGAACTAGATGATGCACTCGCCACCTTCACCTGATGGATGTCCTGCATGGCACGCATCTCCATCTTTTTGCGTCTGTTAGATAACGTTGGTGCTGGTAACATCCACCCACGGGACCATATTCGGGGCGTATCATGTGGATTTCTTGGCTTCTCGACCTCTTCCCACAAGGAGAGGCCCTCTTTTGGACGTTTTGGATCTCTTTACGTGATTCTTCGGGATCACTGTCCGGATGTTTGTTCGGCCTTTCGCTTTCCCCTTCGATCTTCCATTTTTTCTGTTTGCGAATCCCTGTTCGCAGGCTTTTTTAAGAACTGGGAAAGGCGATTTTCTTCATATAGCTTCCAAAGTTGGCGGAGTAAATCGCGGCAATTTTCTGTATTGTGCCCGATGTACTCGTGATAATTCACGATTATTTGGGCGTTAAGTCGATGCTTATCCATTACAATTCTTCTTGGCCCATCAACATGTCCCGATCTTTAATTTGGTTAAAGATAGTTTTTACTTTAAACGCCCAAGAGACTTCGTGAGGCGTTTATTTCGATTCTTTCTTCAAAAGGTTTGAAAGAGCCTGGGGGTCTGTACCCCCCTTCATTCGTCGTTTTCTTTCCGAAAACTTTCCTAGCGATAGGCTCCTGTCTCAATTGTGATTGTGCGAGCAAATCTTGCATGGCTATGATTTTAGCTGCTCGCTCTCGAAACTCTGAGTATGAGTTCGGCCAATCTTGATGCATGGCCTTCCACATGTCTGTATTTAAAGTCAGGCCTCCGACCACCGCGAGGATCTTAGCATCCTCTTCAACTGGGGCTCCATCATACAAACATTTATCAAATCTTTCTATGTATGCTCGATCAGACTCACCTTTTAGTTGGGAAAAGTGCGCCAACCTTTGTTTTGGTGCAGGGCGAGCACACATGGATGAAAAGTGGGACAAAATTGCCGCCCCATTTGTGCGAAAGATGTGATGGACGCAGCGGGTAAAGTAGTAAACCACCTATGTGCCCGATCACCCAAAGTCATGGGGAATGATCGGCACTGCGTCGCATCTGTAGCCCCCATCGCGATCATAAAGTCTGAATATTTGCTGAGATGGACATGAGGATCCGACTCAGCATCGAAAATGGGAATTGGCGGTCGGGTCTTTGCGACTTTCTCTTGTACTTCGGCCGCCATGATCGCTGGTGATAATGGCGAGCAGGGTATGGTGCTCGTTCGAGGGTGGCTCTTAGTCGCGGCCAGGTCGGCCTGTATTCCCTCGATGGCTTTTTGCATTTCCGCAAATTTTGTGGGATTGATAGACTTAGATTGGGGCTGTTTCCCATCATGAGGATCCCGTGGATCATGCTCGTGATGGGGCAGTCCCCCTCTCCAAGTTTGTCCTTGACTACCCAATCGGTGATGGATAGACAACTTTGTTCCCGCCGATTTTTGTTCGGCATGCGGATGCTTATGAAGATCTGAATGTGCGGGCATCTCTATTGGATGTCCTTTTCCGGATCCATCGCTTTATTATTGCCGATTCGGTCTTTGGCGGAGAGCCTCAAACGTCCAAACGCTGATGGTCTAGACCCTTGAGGCTGTTCGTCATCCGACGTATCATCGGCTTTTTTACTGGCCCGCTTTGCAGTTTTCTTTTTAACTTGCTCGCTGTCGGGTGTATGCGAGTGTTGCTCTTCATGCTTTTGAGCTTCTAACTTTGCCAATTCTTTTTCGGCCCTCTCTTTCTGTGCTCGCAACAAGAAAGTGATGGCTTTTGTAGTGGCACGGATCATTGGCTATATCCTCCAGATTGATAGTCTCTTCGCCTCGATCTTTTATGAGGTTTGTATTTGGCCTCTTTTACGGTCATATGGTCGGCTTTGTTCCGACCTCTCCGTTTGTGTGTTCCTAGATTGAGGCATTTTATTTCTTTTTTCTGCCTCGGCTAACTAGGGGTTCGTGTATGGGTTGGTTTTTTTTATACCCTCCTTCTAGCGCCAATTATCGCGAGTCGTTTTAGTTGATGAATATTATGTGGCTAATTTGGTAACAACTCGCAAACAAAACATATACGTGTAAAATAAACGGTAAATAAGATGAATTTGTTGACCCAGTTCGTTAAGAAATGACTACTCTGGGGGCAAACCAAGCCAGGATATTGTATTATGAGCTTCACACGTACAGTTCTTGATACATCTTATGAAGATGAATCGATGCAGATAAAGATAATTTTTTCTGTTAGCAAAATGAGTGCTAGGGTTTTTGTATATGTGGATGATCACTCGAATTTTTAGTCCCTCTCCTCTCTGGGGATTTTTGTAGGCTATTTTTCTGAACCTTTATCTTCTTCTTTTTTCTTCCCTTTATAGCACTCCGGTAAGCATGAGCTGGGTTGGTATAGCATGAGCTGGAGTCTTTAGATCATGCAAGAACCCCGGTGGTGTTGCCATGTTTCCAGCTTCGTCTTCTAGATTGATCTTTGTGCTAGCTTTGTCTGTATGATGCTCTTTTGATCGTCCAAATTAATCTCTTGTTCGGTTGGATGTTTTGTTCGCCTCTTTAATCATGTCCGTTTTATTGTTGGAAGATTGTCCTCCTCGAGCAATCGAGCCCTCGGGATATTTGGGTCTTGGGATATTTGAGTTTCGAAAGCACTCTGACCCTTCAGGATTTTCGAGTATTTTGGCCGGCTGAATCCTCAGTTTTGCTTATGGCCTTCTCGATTTAGCTTATCTGATTCCTTCTTTCCTGACCTGAGTAGCGGATACGTTTGTTCTAAGAAATTTGGTCGAAAGCAATTTCGATCGGTTGGCGAACAAAAAGTAACTTATCCACCAGGCATGATTATTTTGTTCGAATATTACACGTGTCGCTCTTTGATGTTCGATTAATCCTGATTTATTATATCGAACACAACAAATCCAATTGAGTAACTCTTAGGGTGCGTTTGTTTTGGGATTTAAGTGTGCGGAACAAGTCAAGATTTTAGAATCCAGAGATTAAAATCCTTGATGAATAGTAAATGTATGTGTTTGTTTTGGAATTTGAGTAGAGCGAGATTTAATTTTATGTCAAATCAATGTTTAATAGTGATTGATGTTGTATTATTATATTATATTGAAAAGAGTAAGAAAGTGTATAAAGTGTGATATATTGGAATATGTAATAATAGGGTGTGATGTATTATAATATATAATTGATGCAATTTTAATTTTAAAAAAATCAATAAATTTTTGTTCTCTATATAAATCGTTAATTTTATTTTTTTTGAAAAATATTAGTTTCTTTAAAAAAATTATCAAACTCATGATGAAAAATATTAGTTATACTGAAAAGGTGTAAATATTATTTAGCATACAAAATGATATTTTATTTCGTATTAATTAATATTTTTCTTCATAAAAACTAATCTTAATTCTCATATTATATATATATATAATATATATTTTTTAAGAATTAAATTTTGGTTAAAATTACACCAATTGCATAATGTAGATGACATATAGAATTTTTGTGTATGTGACATGTGGGGATTTAAATAAAAAAGGTCTCATAACTTTGCACATTTATTGAAAAGGTCCCGTATATATCACTTGTTTCAATTTAGTCCTGTATGTATTCAATTTGTGTCGATTTAGTCCCAAATTGCTGGAGACCAGTCAAACCAACCAAAAACGACGTCGTTTTTGGCGTGTGTGATACACGCGCCCCTAATTTGGGACTAAATCGGCGCGTGATACAGTGTTTTCCGATCAAAATTAGGGGCGTGTGATAAAACGACGTCGTTTTGGGGTAGTTTGATCGATCTCCGGCGATTTGAGACTAAATCGGCACAAATTGAAAATATACGGGACTAAATTGAAATATATGATATATACGGGACATTTTCAATAAATGTGCAAAGTTACATGATCATTTTGATTTAAATCCCATGTGACTTATAAAACCCCAACTTAATCATATTTTAAATGTAAATGTAATTAAATATTAAGCTCTGCCTTAGATAAGATTCAATCCTAATATAATATAGAGAAAGTCAATTTGATTAAGTATATGCATTCATATATAATATTAGAAAAATCTCAGTACATATTAAAATAAATTGAGAAAACCTTTATTTTTAGTCTCTTCTCATTTAAAAAGTTTTTTTTATCAAGGTTATTTATTTCATTCTTTTTTAGCCAAGAGAATTAATTTTTGGGCAATTATACCCTTAAAGAAGTTAACAAAAAATTAAAAAATATGGTGGTACGGGGTTAATATAGTGTAGTACTAAATTAATTAAATTGTGATACAAAGTTAATAATGATGGTACGAGTTGAATTAAATTATGGTTCGGCTGGAATGATGGTGGTACGGTATTAAAATAAGGTGGTACGAGGTTGAAATAAGTGTGGTACGGTAGTGATAGTGGTACGGGGTTGATAGAATGATGGTACAGACTGAAACGATATTTACGGACTGAAGTGATAGTGGTACGGGGTTAATTGAAGGGTGGTATGAGCTGAAATAATGTTGGTACGGGGTGTATATATGGTAGTACGAACTAAAATAATGAAAGCATAAAAAAAGGGTAAAGTTGAAAAAAAATATATTATCTTTGCTAAAAAAGAATGATTATAAATTTTATGACAAAAAATAGCTTTTATATTTATGTTAGGTTATTTACAAACTTATCCCTGATAAATTCCATTAAATAACATATTGCAATGTTTTGCTTAAATTATAGTAAAGACATTAAGTTTTTTTTGACAAGAAAGAAACTAAGTATTTAAAAAACAAAACACATAAATACAATTTGCTTAATATCGCTCTTGCGAGTCGCGTCTTTCTTCACTCCGAAATCGCGTCTCTTTGTTAGAGATGACAATTTGGGTCGTTCGGTTCAGTCCAATTTATCAATAGGTGACCCATCGAGATGCAAAATGCACACATGGACTTCTAGACCTAAAAATTATGTTAGAGCAATAATTTTAATGTATGAATAAATATGTGACACTATATTAGTAAAAAAGCGAAAAAAAAAAAAAAAATTTCAATCAAGATAAAAAGTAAGTTTATAAATAGACATCTATGAAAGTGAGAAGATAGTGTCGGCCTATAAAATTTTATATACGAGTGTTTATCTAATTTAAATAGATTCTACTTTTTACTCCATATCAAGGAAGAAAATATCTTGATATCTCACTAATACATCTAATATTCGGTGGTCACCAATATCAATATAAAAAATAACAATATTTTGGTCACCAATATTATTATGGGTAAGAACAATATTTCTATAATATTCGTTAAGATATAAAAAATATTGGTATGTAGTATATCTATCTATTGATTTATTGTACAAATTCAGCCTAATATCTGTAATGTATTGAGAAAATATCAGTAATACATTAAAGAAATCGATAAAAAAAATATCGACAAAACATATGAGATAACATTATATATTACTCCATATTTTATACAAATATAAAATTTGTTCAATATACACTTTAAAATTTGTTATCAATTTCCATAATTTTTTTAAATTTACACACATATTTATGTTCTCGATACTTTTATGGATACAAATATTCGAGACAGCGGCCAAAAAAACGTTTTTACTGCGGTAACTGGCTTCGTTTTATGTTAAAATCGTAGTTACTAAATAAAATTTCCCAAAGGATAAATATCAAGCAAAAACATCAATATTCGTACAAGTTAGCTTTTCCCCTTTTATTTCGAGTTCCCTACTTGGAAAAATAAGTAGTTGTTGGGATGGCGTGATTTACTTGTTTCTCTACAAACAACAACAGGCTTCTCCCAGCTCTTCATTCGTGTGAGCGCACAGCTTCTCATCCAGAGGTGAGAGGACGCTATTCATGTTTATTGCTCTATTTTCTTTTCTAAATTTTGTGATCAATTTAATTCGTTCATTGAAGAATTAAAGATGAACGACGATTCGTTTTGTGTGTTTCGTGCGATGTAAAGAAATTGGAATCGATTTGATTTGCTTATTCAGTGGCCTATTTTTTCTTCTTTTGGTCGCCAGTCCGGGTTAGGGTTTGGGGTTTCGGATTTGATTCGCGAATTTAGTTTTTTTTTTAAAAATATTTACGGATCTGTAATTGGGGTTTAGGTTGCTTAATTGGTGGAAGGTTTTGAATTTACATTGAATAAATAGTGGCTTTAAGAATCAGATACCAACTATGTGTTCGGAATTCTTAGGAATTCATAATGCGACTTATTTTCTGCAAATTGAGGGCGTTGAGTTAGGGGCGTTGATTATTAGTTTAAACCGTGTCACTGGTACTTTCAGATTAACTCAGGACTGGACCAGCATAGAAATATATTAACAATGTAATAAATCTAAAGATTTTTATAATTTTTTTACAATGACTGATGTATAATATGAGTTCAAATCCAGTGAGCTTGTATCCCTTGTTTGTCTTGTGCTGAGCTATTGTCCACCATATGTGATGTTTGGTTTATCATGCAATAAAAAGTCCTTCCTGTTTCTTATAAAAAAGAAAAATCCCCTGCTTGTCTTTTAAAAGTAGCAGAGATGAAAGTCAAAAATATTTTACATAAAATATATAAATTATCAGAACAGTGGTTAGCACATCCAGCTGGTGCCTAGTGAATTCTGCTACAGTTCATCCCTTTAATCGACAGATAGGTGGGTGACTGAGTTTCCATCAGAATACACTGACTTGGTGTTTTGTAACCCTGGTCTAGATATAGATAGAATACATCATGAATTAAAATCATCCCTGATTGCGAATCCATTAGATTGATGCATGCTGTGCGTGTATTCTGATGCCTTTCTTTTTCCATCTCTATTATGTTTTATCTGATATGTGCTTCAGAATTATATAGGCTAAAAATGACGATTACCAGACGCAAGAAAAAGGCTTTAACCTCCAAAAACACTGAGGAGAATGAAGCTGCTGAAAATGCTTTATCTGAGACACTGACTTCTGCTCCAGTGACAGAAAATGTGGAAGAACATAAGGTGGATGATGAATTGAAAGATAAAGTAGACATAACAGTTGATGAGACAGTGAATGAAAATTCTAAAGCAATTTCTGGAGGAGAAGAAATTGAAACAGTGACGAAATTAGATATTGATGATCAAAAAATGTTAGTGGCAGAAATGGATGGTGATGATAAGGCGGAATCAGAGGAAAATACATTTGAAGATGAAGAGATTGATGATCAAGAAGATATGCCATGGGGTGACGATGAGGAAACCGCTGACCATGATAATAAAGAAAGAGTGGTTGACGAGTATGAATTTAGTGACGAAGAGGCTACTGAAGAAGACAATGAGGATGATGAAGTTAGTGAAGAAGAGCCAATAGAGGAAGATGATGATGATGAGGATGAGATTAGTGAAGAGGAAAATACCCCAGAAGAAGAAAAGGATATTGCCAAACAAGGCGACGAAATACAGGCAAATGCAAAAGAAGATGGAAAGAAAGCTGAAGAGCCTAATACAGCAAAATTGGAAGAAAGTTTGAAGATTGTCAAGAAATCAAGTGAAGAGAGCAAAAAGAAGAAGGTACTGGCAGACAGGTCCAAGAAAGTGGACCTTGTAGATAAGCCAGAATCATCACGCAAGAAAAAGACAAGGAAGAGAGTGGAGAGCATGGGGATGATTTTTATGTGCAGTTCAGCGACAAAGAAAGACTGCTTCCAGTATAGGGTTTTTGGGCTGCCAGAAAGCAAGAAAGCTGATGTTGAAAAGATTTATACTGGTATGCGACTCTTTTTATATGATGTCGATCTAAAATTGATGTATGGCATCTATAAGGCTGCAGCACCTGGAGGTTACAATATCGAACCCAAGGCCTTTCAATCACAATTTCCATCTCAGGTTTGTCTATGACTTTGAATGATGTATATAGTAACATATATTATACCCTTCATCATTTTTGCAGCTCTAAATGATTTCTTTAGAGAAGGCTCAAATGTGTACTGAAGTGGATAAAATTTCAGCACTGTCTCCAATCATCAACAAGGATTGTGAAGTTCAGTTCATTTTTCTGAACTCCAACATAATTTGGATGACCTTTTTGAGAAAAAGTCTTTACTTGTCTAATTTATGAGAAGCTTTCATTGACCGTGATTTTCTTATCTTCTTCATTGGAGTTGAATTTTTGAGTTTATAGTAGCGAGATTCTAACATTGCTTGAGTAGCATAACAATTTAATTGTCTGCTGCAATGATAAATGATTAGCTTTCATGGTTGATGAATGATTTATTGTAGCTCTCAGTACTTGTCTTGTTGTTATCATTATTTTGGTTGGAATAAGATTTTCATATATATGTTTTCTAACATGTGAAGGAAGAAAACACTCAAACTTGCAGTTTATTTGATTTTGATTTGAAATTGGTTATACTATATTAGGTTCGATACAAAGTTCTGGGAAATTGCTTGCCGTTGGCCGAGGAAAAGTTCAAAAATATTATTAAGGGCAATTACTATACGAAGACTAAGTTCGATTGCAAGCTTAATGGGGAACAGGTATATTGACATTGTGTTTATATTTGTTTGTTTGTTAATGGAATAATCTATAGATGATATGTTTTATATCCCATACAACAAACTTGACCACATATTATAATTCCCCAGGTTAAGAAATTGTGTAAGCTGTTTGTTGGTTCAAAAAAGTTGGGCAAGGGCCCCAAAGTAGAAAAACCCCTCATACGGAGAGAAAGAACGAGAAGGAAGAGAGGAGGTGGTGAGAGGCGCCTCCCGCTGAGGGAGGTGCATGAGCGCCCTCGTAAACGCCCAAGGAAGGCTATTAGCCCAGCGCGTCCACAACGTCAACGTCCAGCACCTCTACCTTCTACTCTTCCTTCGTCATATGTCTATGAGAGAGCTTCCAATGTGGATGCTTATAGACGAGATCCATATTTAGAGCGTCGTGATTCGTATAGAGATCGACGAGATCCTCTTCCAAGTCGTCGTTCTTATGGAGATAGGCGGGATCCACCTGTAGAGCGTAATGATCGTTACCGAGATGGACGGGACCCACCTATAGAGCGTAATGATCGTTACCGGGATGTACGAGACCCACTTACAGAGCATAATGATCGTTACCGGGATGTACGAGACCCACCTACAGAGCGTAATGATCGTTACCGGGATGTACGAGACCCACCTACAGAGCGTAATGATCGTTACAGAGATGAACGTGATTCCTATCTGGGTCGTGATTATGTTTATAGAGATGCTCCAGGTCCTTATGTAGAGCCTCGTGATCCTTATCTAAGGCGTCGTGATCCATATGTGGAGGTGTTGCCTGATCTATACAAGGATCGAGCAGATCCAAACATAGAGAGGCTTGATAGACGCGACCCATATTTGGAGCTTCGTCTTCCATACAGAGACGCTACTCGTCCTGAGCTTTACAGCTCGTATAGGAGGGACCCGTTAATAGATGGCTCTGATGTTTATAGAGGGCATCGAGGGGTTGAGTATCGTAGCTCTTATAGACGAGAAGAACCGTTGGAAACGAGACGTGACATTGCTACCCACGATTCCTATGTTTTGACCCGGGAACGACCATCGCTTGCTGAACCGGTTTACTCTGCAGAATATCTTTCTCGAACAGGTTTGTATCGTCTTTAGGTCATCAATAAGTCATCCTGATAATAAAGTTGTTGGTAAAGGTTGGGAAAATGTGGGACAAGACTTTTTGTGGCTATCTTCTTTTGCTATGTTTTTATGGTTGTTGCCTCTTTAACTATAGTTTGTTTTCGACATTGAGGACAAGGAGGTTCAACCCGGATCTTTTGTTTTATTTTTATTTTGGATATATCATCATTATTCAATCAAGATTGTAACTTTGAGTTTTTTTGAAGTACTTCTAATTTGCACATAAAATTGGGAAAATTTCAATCAGGTACAAGATTTTAGAAGAAATATCAACCAGGTACAAATGTGCAAAAATGGGTTTGCACTTGTACTACAGTGCAAACCCATTTTTGCACATTTGTACCTGATTGATATAAAATGTTGCACTTTGTACTTTGTTGAAATCCCCCCTAAAATTGGGTTGGCACAGGAGATAATGGGGGCAAATTAATTTATTTTGTTGCTGTATGATGATGATTTAATTTCGTTAAGGAATGTGCTCCCTCCTTGCATGCTATACTATGTGGCTGGTACATGATTGATGTTACAGTCCTTTATTTTTCCATGATAAGTGGGACTATATATAGTCCGCTCATAGGTTCTGTTGCTAGAGATTGCTTTTGATATAAGTGACTTATATTTAGTGATTGTGAATAAAGTGTCATGTAGTACAAGTAGGCAGTGTTTGGAAATAGAAGTGTGATACTTTCAAATTCCGAGATTCAGCTGCTTCATATTTTGAAGAATCACCTTTTCACAAAACCTTGGAAATGAGCCAAAAGTTAGAATCAGCAAGAATTCGTTGTAGAGACTCCCATAGTTTTCCCAGAAAGGTATTACACGCAATAAGGCCAACAACTCCAATGATTGATTATAGATATAGTTGGAGGTCTCATGTGAAATTAATCTGTGGATATTTGTCAACTTTAACTGAGGTTGAGTTGCTGGTTCTTGATTGTCCTTGGAGTTAACAGGGGTTTGTGTATTTTTTATCCTTTTTTTACGGGGTGTATGTATATTTTAGGGGGTGATTGGTATGTTAGAATAGTCTGGGAATGGAATGATCATTTCTTAATCTATTTCAAATACAATGATTTATATAATTTTTTGGAATGAATCATCATTCCATTAGAAATGGTCATTCCCAAAAATAAAAGAATTGTGATTTCTTACATACCCATTGATTTATGTATTCTACATCTTGAGGAATTAATTTTTTTTTCATAAATAATATCATCCTTTATTTTTTATTTTCATAATATTATCTTCTACTAACAACAACAATAGTAATACTAAGTTAATAATATTATTTTATTAAAAAAATTATTGTATTTAGTAAAAATAATAACAAACTCCAACAACAATAATAATATTAAATATAATAATATTCGAATATATAAATAATATAAAGCTTTCAATATTAATACTATATCTCAAAAAATGTAAATTTTAGCCATTCTCAATAATATATTAACAAAAATATAAATATTATTATCTAGTAATATATTATTAATAATAACAAATATTATTATTTAATGAAAATATATAAAATTATTATTAACTCAAACTTTCCAAAATAATTTAAAACATGTTGTTATTATTATAAATATATAATACTAAATTTATATATTTATTATAATAAAAAATATTATTTTTGCAATTATAAAAAATACTATTTTTTTAAAATAAAAATAATAAATAAAAATTTAACAATAATAATATATTAAATATATATATGTATAAAATATTTTCAATAGTTAATAATAATATTAAAGTATAATTTTAATAATTATTAATTATAATTCAAAAGTAGATTCACTAATATCTATATTTCATTCCTGAAGCATACCAATCATAAGAATGATCATTCCAATTTCATTCTATTCAAACCTTCATTTCATTCATGAATTTATTTCATTCAGCTGTAATTTCATTCAGTCATACCAATCATATCCTTAGTATTAATTTTTAATGTAGTTGATGAATAGTGTTAAAGTTCGATTCGGCCTATTTGGGCTTATTAAAGCAGCAACTCAATCCTTCCCAAATGTCCCTGGACTTGGGTCCTATCCAATAAAGTTACAAGGCCCAAAAAGATGTTTGGAGTTTTTTCCCTAAGTTTTATGTAAGCAAGTCTTACGTAGCTCATGTAACATTTTTGCACGTTTTATCTTTTTGTTGAATTAATTTAATTGCTCAATGTCGACAATGACAAAGTGGCGACATGGGAAAAAAGTAAAACTAAAATCGAGATTTAGGTCAAGAAGATGATTCATATTGGTCATGATCATGCACTTCTTTCAAATTTATATTGGAGAGAATTAAAAATTGGTTAATTACAAACACAAATACTGATACACAATAAATTGTGCTGATAGCAATTTTGTGTTTCAGTTGATTGAAATGTTTTTTTTTTCTAGTGTGGTTTATGTGTTTTTGCATTGCACTATTTGTTTTGTAATATATTGATCCAATCCAGTCAATTCTATCACATATAATTAATCTGGTCCAGCGAAACAAACGCCCCCTTAAGAAAAACGCACGACACTGCGTTCAACAAGATTTGAATCTACAGCCAAAAACCTTGACAAAAGACTCGAATCATCAAGTTAATAATTATCTTTATTAATTATGCAAGGATATAAGTATTCTATTAATGGAGGATTGCTTAATCTCTCATCTTCAGGTTAAACTTTATATTTTGTCATTTTAAACATTCCATTAAGGTTTTACATTTTATTTTTTGGCAAGTTGTGCCCCATTTATCTTAACAATTTTCCTCACTTTTACTCAAAATTACATAATTCTCACTCAATTAATATTAAAAGAAACAAACTCTCCCTCCCACCTTTTTTTACACATTCCAACCAACAATACATTAGTACTATATTAATTAAAACTCATGTTATCTTCCAAATGTAAAACTTTAGTTGGGGCTGAGGTGGCAAGCATTTGTCCTAGGTATGGGTAGGCTACAAGTTATTTGAAACAAGACGAAGATTAATCTATCAAGTACTTAGGTCGTTGGGTTACTTTAATGAGCTATTCATAGAAACAAGAAAGTCGAAACAATAGCATGGGTAGTTGGTAATTTTTTTTAGGTCTCTATTAAAGTTTATAACTTTATCATGTATTTTTCAAAGAATTGCATGATTCGATGAGAACACCTGATCATTAATAGGTATTCTTGTTTATTTTATTATTTTCTATTTGTATTAACTGTTTTATTCTTCTTCTTCTTTTTTTTGGGAATTAAGAAAATATGAATATTTTTTAATGTCATTAAAATTATTATCTGTACTTTTTTCTTATAATAATTTAGATACTACATATAACAGTTTTAGGAGGATTTTCTTTTACCGGCTATGATGGCAAAAAAATTTATGCAGGTGCACTTTCAACTTATTTTATACCGAACAAGTTGAATGTTTTAATGTAAATAAATTTAATATTACATGAAAATAAAATTACACTTTTAAAAAATTGCACGGTCCACTTAATGCAGAGGAGAGTTACTCTAATATGATAAATAAAATATTATTAGTATTCCATTTGATATTGTGAAAAATCATGTTAATTAATGGGCACCGTTAGACTATTGAGGTTGCCAAACTATTGTCGCACCAAAATAGTACTACAACTCTACGGCTGTTAATTCAGTGATTAAAATGACAAAAACACGTTTTTAAAACGAACAAACGAAAAAAACAAACTAGAGCTCCCTCTCCGATTTCCCCGCGCCTTCATAGACAAAACACACGCACATGTATGCAACAATGTATATATATTGACAGTGCGTAAATCTTACGAAAATTTAGCAATTCGATTCTGATATTCTTCTCTCTAACAGAATTATTTTTAAAACGGAGTGATGGAAGCGATTTCGCCGGCGTTCAGGCCGGCGCTGATTCTTCAGCCGAGGACGGTGCGTTCCGATCGTGCAGTTATGTCCATGCGGTCGATTAAGAATCAGAACTCCAATCGGAAGCGAATTCGGAGGAAAATTGAGGTCAAAGCGCGAGCGGAGAAGAATGTTCCTATGGCCGTGAGAATTGATTACGGCGATCCTGATTGGAAGTCCAAGTACCAGGAGGATTTCGAGGCGCGCTTTAATATTCCGCATATCAGTGATGTGCTTCATGATACCTTTTTTTACCCTTCGACTTTTGGTCTCAGAATGAGGTTGGTAGTGATAATAACTTCAAAATTGAGGGGAAAATTTCCTTAAATCGAAATGGAGTTAACGTTTGATGTTGGTATTTTATGTTTAAAAGTAATTACTTACTCCCTCCGTCCCACTCCCCTACTTAATGGAACTCTTACTGTTCATCAGAATTTTGTGATAAAGTGATAGTGAGAAATTGTTGGGGGTAGAAAGGGGAAATCAACTTTATTGAAGAGTAGAATAATATTTGTTAAAGGTGATAAAGTGCTGAGGGTATGAGAGAGTGGTATATGGTAAATAAGTGAGTGTTTTTGAAGGGTGTGAGTTAAAATGTGTATTTCCATTTTAGAAAATGTTACATTAAGGGACAAAAAAAATGGAACGAGTTCCATTAAGTATGGGTCGAAGGGAGTATATATTAGTAGTTTTTTTTGCACGTTAGTGTGAATGATGATGTTGAGTTTATTATGATTTTGTCATGAACTTAGTGGTTTGTCACCTCCCTCTTTTGCTGGTTGTAGAGATTGGAGATCGCATTTTTGTTATCGATTGTAAGGAATCAGATTTTCTTTGCATATATGTACAACTTATGCATAAATGCAATACCTGCTAGTTAGTTGGTGCTTCTTTTTATAATGGAGAATAGTAGTAGTTAAAGTGACAAGTTGACCTTTTCCTTTCTGGTAAATGATGAAGTTGTAATTCGTTTACAGGACTCCAGTAAATCCGGATTTTGCAGTAGTTTATTCATCAAATGACGAATGGCTTGGATACATTAACGACAAGGACAGAGTACTTCTTAAGGTGGTACCTTGGTTCCCTCATTTGTGTATATGTGCATGTGAGTTTTTTCTGATTATGATGAGCTTTAATAGCAATTTTCTAGCATGGAAAGTTCTCAAATAGATTGTAAGCTGGAGACAATGTGCAAACTTCTGCCTTTTGACTTTTTAAGTTATATCAAGCACAAAGATATGCGACACATTGCATAGTTAGGAGTGTCCAAGTATTATGTTAGATAATACATAACCATAGCAGAGTCTATCAATTGCATCACTGGAGTGTGCATGACGTATAACTTTCCGCTCTTGATTTCAAAATTCTGGACTGTTTTTCCGGCCTGTCAGCTATGGGTTATACATTTATAGCCACATCAAAGTGCCTATTCTCTTCTTTGATCTCCAAATACAGTCCAATGTATACATGTCTGGTAAATCTTGCCCAGGTTCCTGGAGTGTTATCATCTTTATCACTGTCTAGTTGAATACTATGCAATTGTGCATTTCAGTTTCACCGATTACTGTACAAGCTAATTTTGCTATTTTACCTGCTTCATCTTTGCCTATATGTATTTCATTCCCCTGACTAATCTCTGTTTGTTTTCTGTGTCTCATGTTTTCTGATTTCTATTAGGATATAACAACCTATCATTCTGCTTTCTACTGTTAATTGTATACCTAAGGTTTGCCAAAATATAACCTTGTAAGATCAGTTGGGATCAGATATGCTAATAGGGAATTGAAAAAAATGTCCCAGGAATACCAGTTCTTCATGTGTTTTCTCAAACCTTGTTAGATAACAGATGCAATATTTATATGTTTATTATTTTCAGATTGCAGATAGCTAGACTAAAGACATGACTATATGTCCTTGGCCAACATAACTACTAACCAGTTAGCTCTCTTTATGATTGCCTCTAAAGAGGTTTCTTTATCCATTGATTGCAGGTGATACAGTATTCCTCTCCTGCATCTGCAGGTGCTGAGTGTATTGATCCAGGTTGTACATGGGTGGAGCAATGGTAAATATCTTTTACCTAACTCGATGACTCTATAAGGTTGAATACAGTAAGCCAAGTATTATGGTATTTTAGCAAGTTGATTTGACATGGAAACTAAAGAAACTACTTCCCTGGTTCTAGACAAAGTTGAAATGAGCTGAGAAACTATATATGCAATTACGCACAATTTAAGACCAGATGAAATTTTTTATATTCCCAGAGAAGAAATATTGCTTTAGCTGTGCAAGTATTCGTTTACCCTTGATTCTTCTATTTCTAAAGAAAAATGAGTTATACCACTCAACTTATGAGAAACTATATGTAATGATAATTGAACTCATCATCCTGCTTGGTCTCTTAACAAAGATTGAATTGCAATCTGTTCCATACATCAATTTGCTTCTTTGGCTTGTCAATCAGGATTTAGCTAGGATTTCCATATATGAGCACACTACACCGTAAGACCTCAAGGAAGCTAACTTTAAGGTTTTTTTATAAGATTAGCCAAGTGTTTGGCAATATAATAGTCTCCATAACATCCTTAACCACTGTCCTCATTTCAGGATATTCTCAATTAGATGTTTGAGAAAGGCCTTCGAGATGAGAAAAGGTTGGTGAAAGGGTAACTGAAGCATTCAGATATATCTGTTTACTGTAGGGGTTTGATTGATGTCATCCTGATTACTGTAAACATGAAGAAAACATAAATTCCTCACTGTACCTAGCTTTAGATAAATGGTTTTCGGAGAACATATCTGATTTTTATCTGCTTTTCTTTTTTAAGTTCATATCTCATACAATTTTTTTACTCATTTAATTTGTCAGGGTTCATCGTGCTGGGCCCGGAGACAAAATATACTTTAAACCAGAAGAAGTAAAAGCAGCAATTGTGACTTGTGGAGGCCTTTGTCCTGGTCTCAATGATGTAATAAGACAGGTACTTTCATGCATGAAACAACTGATTCGTTAATACTACTGTGATTCAACCTTAACGAGACTTGAATATTATCTTCTTATATGTATTGTTTGGTCATATTATTAATTGGACGCGCTACAGTTCTGTTTTTATATAGTATTACATCTGTATGTGTCTTTAGATATTGTCTTAGAGAAGAGGTCATGAAGATCAACTATGACAACTCGAAACAAATACAGTCTTTCTTTAGCCTTTAATAATTTGTTGCTGTTGTACCAATCTGAATGCAATTTTAAAGTTGTTCAAGGAGTGGTTAATATTTTAACAGGATTCTTATCATTTTTTGTTCTAGCTGCAGATAGTCATCACACTTGAGATGTATGGCGCGAAAAAGATTATAGGAATCCCTTTTGGCTATCGTGGGTTTTCTGACATTAATTTAGATGAAATGCCAGTGAGTATTTATCCTATTCTTAATTTGATAATGTGATTAAAATAGTACTTTATTGGTTGCTCGTTAGTTTTGACATGAGACATCTTTCTCTTTTATGGTACAAATTTCTTTTCTCTTATTATAGTTTACATTACTGTCGGGCTAAAATTACACTTGTTGTGATTATATTCTATAAAAAAAAAAATTACTGAACATTTAGTTCCTTTTTTTCTTTATCCTCTTTAAAAATTCCAAATAAAGAACTCCAGATCTGTATTGTTCTCCTGTTTATGGAGTCTTTTATGTGATAGTAAACCCAACCTTAATAAGCTTGGATATAGCATATCAGTCACGGTTCATGTGTAGTTGCTATAATTATATTTTTTGCATACCTAGTGTGATTTGAATTGTTACATCAGTTATCAAGGAAAGAGGTTGAAAATATCCATCTTTCTGGAGGAAGTTTCCTTGGAGTCTCACGTGGAGGACCTACAGTGAGTGAAATTGTAGACAGAATGGAGGTAATTTATATGATGCTTATCCTTAAATTTTTTGAGATATTGTGATTGTTTATACATTTAAGAACTTTATGACAGGAAAGAGGGATTAATATGCTCTTTGTGCTCGGTGGAAATGGTACACATGCTGGTGCGAATGCCATTCATGAAGAGGTTTGTTAGAGAATACATTCTCTGTAATCTAATTTGGCACTTTTCTATATATTGTATATTAAATTAGAAGTTCCAGTATGAAGATAGAAGTTAAACATCTTAAGAGTTCTTTTGTTTTTCTCTGATTATATGATATATGTTTGTTATAGTGTGGTAGAAGACGACTAAAAGTAGCAGTAGTTGGTGTTCCAAAAACCATAGACAATGATATCCTGCTTATGGACAAGACATTTGGTTTTGATACTGCTGTTGAAGAAGCACAACGAGCAATTTATGCTGCATATATTGAGGTAGGAATTAGCACTTGCCGGGATCTAATTATTATTTGCAATGCTCTCCTACTGTATATTTTCAGCAGTGGAACCTCTGACATATGTAAGCCTAGCTTATTCAAGATGATACCCTATCTTCCTTGTAGGCACACAGTGCTTATCGTGGTATTGGTGTAGTAAAATTGATGGGTCGTAATAGTGGATATATAGCTATGCAGGCATCCCTTGCTAGTGGACAAATTGATATATGCTTGATTCCAGAGGTATTACTTTCATCTAATTCATACATATAAACTATGGTAGCATATTTGCCTTTGTCATATTTTTATTGCATCAATCAGGTACCATTTAATCTTCATGGACCTCAAGGTGTTCTAAACCATCTAAAGTATCTCCTTGAGACTAAGGGATCTGCCGTTGTTTGTGTTGCAGAGGGAGCTGGGCAGGTTAGTGAAATCATAAAGTTTTCCAAAAGACAAAATTGCAGTGCTAATATCTTTAATTCTGCATAAATTATGGATGAAACTTGCTAATTGATCCCCTTAAAGATTGCAGTAGTTACTAACTCGGACTTTTTACCACTATTTTCATGATGTTGTGTTTGCAGGACCTCCTTCCAAAAACCTATGGTACTGATGCATCAGGAAACAGCATACTAGGAGATATTGGTGTCTATATACAACAAGAGGTTGACTCCTGCACCAGTTGCGATGTTATACCTAATCAATTGTTTCACTTTTGTTGCTCTCTTTTATCTAATGTGATGTTGCTTTCTTTGGGTAATATTCATTTTTACCACATGATAATCCTGCCCCATACTTAATTCATGTCTCTTCTAAGTTTTTCTATCGACATCATATATTCAAAGTAGGATTCTTTAGCATTGAGGACAATTAGTTGAACTTATAATTTCTAGGAACTTTGCCTTATATTTTGGCTCCATTACTCCATGAGAGAAGATATATGAATTTAGCTTCACATTTTTAACTGTTCATTAATATGTTAAAGTAAAGTTTTCCAACTTATTTCTTAAGTTTATTTTTTGTTGAGGCATTGTTTTGTGTTGCCTATTTCATAGTATCCTTCTCATCATGAGACCATCCCGAGTTGCTTGAATCTTCCTTTCTTTTCTATGTCCTGTATGAGCATTTAAGCACATTATAACCTAGAGGAGTAAGTATAGATCAAGCAAACTCCTTTCCCATGTCTTCTCTTTACATTTACTTGTCCTTATCATTTACTATGTTTGCACTTATTAGTTTCTTCCAAAAGAACGTATGTTGATATAAATTAGTTAGTTTCCAAAAACTATACTGTTGCCTTACAATGCTTCATCTTTTACATGGTTAAAGAATAAAACAATTTCAGCTCAAGTCGTCTGGTACCAATAATACACATGATTTGTTACAGACAAAGAAGTTCTTCAAGGATATGGGATTACCAGCAGACGTGAAGTACATCGATCCTACATACATGATCCGTGCATGTCGTGCAAATGCATCAGATGGAATTCTCTGCGCTGTTCTTGGTCAAAATGCTGTAAGTTATATTTGGACCTATTCAGGAGGCGCTTGGTATTAAAATTCTTCAATGCGAACGATAATAGGAATGTTAGCCACTTATTTCTAGATTAGAGCAAAATGTTAGCCATATAATCATCATTCTCATTGCAATTCACTATTCAATGATTCTCATTGAAGAATTTGAACTAAACGCCCCCTTAGTCTTGCCATTTTGTTTCCCTCCCTCAGAAGTTGTACCTTGTGCATGATTTTAACTGGTAGGGCAATATTTTTGGCAGAAGAAAAACTGTATAATCTGACTCAAATAGTTTAGAAACCTTTCACATTTGTTCTCCCATAACCATATGCTTTAGCTTCTTAAGATTTTTTTTGCAGGTTCATGGTGCATTTGCCGGGTATAGTGGCATCACGGTGGGAATATGCAATACTCATTACGTCTATTTCCCTATTCCTGAAGTGATTGCTCAGCCTAAGACTGTCGACCCCAACAGCCGGATGTGGCATCGTTGCTTAACGTCAACGGGCCAACCAGACTTCATCTAACTTGTACACACAAAGGTTAGTAACTTATGCTTCATCAACTTATACTATACTTTATAGGATATGCATTTTCTTCCCATATTCTTCAACTGTACAGCATTGCCACTGATGGCATGTCCATAATAAACTTGCAAAAGGACTTTCTCAATTTCCAAATGTTGTACCAAATTCAACTTTTATGGTTTCCTTGTTCCTAATTTAAACCGTTTATTAAGAAACAATTTATCTTGATATCCGTGTTTCTGTTATACATAACATACAACTTGTTGGTCTTCTGGTGTAATTCGAACTTGCATGAGGCATCACTCGTACCTCTGTATGCTGTCACAATTTTGCAATAAAATGTTGCCTTTTACTGACCAAAATAACATAATATACAACTTGCTTCTCCAAAGTTTAGTCGCTCCCTTCCCAAGGGAAAAAAAACTCTAATTGCCCTCGTAAATGATAAGATTTTAGTTTTGTCTTGTCAATATTTCTATGCACCATGCAATTATATTTTTAAATAATATTAATTGTTTTATTAAAAAATATTAATTGATCAACATTAATTAATTTTTATTGAACAATATGGAATAATTATTTTCATTGTATTTTATTATTAATTTTTTTTAAAGAGTTTTCATTGTATTTTATTAATTGTGCATCAATTGCATAGTATAATTGGTGTACCCAATGTCATGTCTTCAATAATGATGATGGAGTCAAGATTTTCACTTTAATGTATTTAAATACTTTGAGATTCTTTGATTTCTTCATGATAAAAATTGAAATAGATCCCTTACATTTCATTTCTATAATTTTTTTGTAAATTTTGTTAAGAGAGACACAAAATAAAATAATGAATGGAAATACAAACGGTGGAACTCATGTATTGTATATTTCTCTTTTTAAAATTTACACAAGAAAATAGAGAGGATCCATATCCTATAAGAATACACTCTAATTGAGTTTGTAACATGACATCGAGCCTTAGTAAAAAAAAAACAATGTAATTGCTTTCTTGACATGTCATCGCAAGGGTTGTTTGCATTTGTCTTTAATGAAGAATTTCACTTTCGATAATTTCTAAATTTCGAAGTCACATTTGTTTAACTCGATTATTATCTTTAAAACGGCCAAAGTCATCTTTTCTTCCCACCCATGATAAATGGCTCAGTAGGATTCTGTATATCTCATCCTTAATAATTCCTATATATCATTTTCATTCACATATTAAAATTCCAAACTTTCTATAAAATTATCTTTATTTTAATTTTTATTACAGATAATATTTGAAATACCAATTTTTTATGGATATCAATATTTTCAACTTTACCGTACGATCCCCAAACCAGTTACCTATTATTAATCTGATTCAATAATTCATCTACACTCTACCCCATCTGAATAAGGTATTGAATTCTCACTCGGGTGTTCCGGTTTGAAAGGAATTGGTATCCCTAACCATATGAAAGTTACTCTATTCGTCCGTCATAGGCTGGCCTCTTTTTATTTTTTATACGTCCCATAATTACAATATTTCAATTATCAACGTTAACTATGGAGTATAGTAAAAAAAAATAAAAAAAATTGATACATTAATCTATGAAGAAAAAAAATAAAGGGATTATTTTATGGAACATACTGAGTATCTTATCTTATTTCACCCGGTATACAACACTTTCGAGAGCAACACCCCTTTGAATCAGGTTTATATATGAATTCTATCACTATCATTTAAAAAATTTATCACTATTATGAACAAAATTTATCAATGTTTAAAAAATATTTTGTTTTTTTTAGACAGTGACAATTTTTTTGTACATAACAATAATATTTTGTATGCATAATGATGATAGTTTTTGTACATAAAATTAATATTAAAAAATATATAATTTACTGTGAACTCGAGTTCACACAAATTTTTGTCCACTCTCGAACCCCTCTAGCTCGATCTATCACAATTGGTTCTTATTATATGGAGTGTTATAATTTTCTACGCATATGCGTAATTTTATAATATTGTTACAATTTTCGTATGTTTTTATTAGAATACAGATTTTTTTTTGTTGGATAAATTAGAACATAGATTTTATGTTACAGAAATATTAAAATAAAATTTAATCATTACACCAAACATGGGTACCCAGAATTTAATTTGTTCTTATTATTATCCTCAAAATTTTCCATTGGTACCTTGTTGTTCTCAAGGTACAATCACTTAAAGCAAGAAACAAACCAACATCAATTTCTCCCACCACATGGTAACCTGAAGGTATATTTAAAATAAAATATCACCAGAGACCAGTCAAAATAAATGGTAGCACCTGACTCTTTAATATTCTTTTGTACTTTTTGTAGATGGAGCTTTAAATAATTTATTAAATTCAAGAATGGGAAGCCCCAATTAAATTTCATCATGTCAAACCTGTGTGCATTGTCCCTTCATATACTATATTCTTGTACATTACTCTATTATTCAATTTATTTGTTCATGCAAATCCACTGTAATAAAGACAAGCTTAATCAGCTTTAATTTGTTTTGATTATAATTATATTCAAATCAATCCTCTTTTGCCTCTCTTTTTATTATGGAAAAATTACTCTAAGGTGCAAAATTCATGGGATAATTACTCTAAGATATATTGTACAAAAAAAAGTTTGCACTTTAGTTCAAACTAAATACTAAAGTGCAACATAATTTTTGCACATTGTACCTTAGAGTAATTATCCCATGATTTTTGTACCTTAAGGTGAAAGACCCCTTTTATTATGAACTTTCCATTTTCTCTTTCACTCCCTCATTAAATCGTACACTCCTTGATTTCACATGATCACTTGCATAAATGTGCATATAGCATGGGCGATGACATCTATTTCACCTTCAATAAATGGGGGAAAAACTTTAAGATATAAAGTGCAAAAGCAAAAAACTCTAAGATATAAATGTAATTTTTTTGTACAAAATTCAGTTTTTTTTTCAAACAAAGTGCAACTTTTTATGTACCTTAGAGTTGTTAAAAATTGCATTTGTACCTTAGAGTTACTACTTCCTATTTTTTGTAACTTAGAGTCTTTTTCTCTCAATAAATTGCCATCATTTTGCGTGGAGTGTTAACAGATGTGCAAATCGTGTTATCACAAAGGTTACATATATTATTATTATCCAAAAATCATCAAGAAAAAAGTGACAACCAATAAAAAGAATGGAGATTTTTTTTTAAAGACAATCTATTACATTTTTAAGTTCCTTTCATGATATATATTTTCGTCTCGCTATCGACCAGAACCATAACCGTATCGCAATGGCAATCTTTTCGTCTCTCTATCGATCGGAACCATAATCGCACCGCAACGATAACACCATCATTACAAGAGGAGGACCACAACAAGAAAGAATAAATTCCCTCTTCATGTCTCGAACTAAAGATTGTAGGTTGAGGCACCGGAAATGACTAATAAAATAAACAATGAATAACAAAACGAACAATCGAGTCACGTGTCAAACACGCTTTCCTTAAAACAATTATGTCATTCACTCTCGGTGCTAGTGAATCGTAGGACATTTGTCTCCTAGGATAAAACGATTACAAACCAACGATATCAGCACTATATTTTGCTTGAGTCGAACTGAGAGATGCTCGATATTATCACCGGATTACGAATGAAATAAGAAAGCAAACGAAAGCAGTATGGTATTAGCAATTGCTGAAAATAGTATTTGTATATCTCTCCAAACGTGTTAGCTCAAGTTCTTTTCAAGTGAGTACCAACATCAGCTGAGATGCTACTTATAACAGCCAAAAGTGACTATTGGAGCATGGCCATAAAGTGTCATTTAACTCTCAAACCCAAACCGAAATACAACATGAATTCAGGTTTGAATTTCTAAACATGTGTCACCTAAAAACCTGAAACATTTCACGTTTTCAACATTAAAATGGGACAAGTTTCAGGTTAATTTTTATGTAAGAAACTGTTGCACTTTCAATAGGAAATGTTACATGTTTTCAATTTCAAAAAATTAAATAAATCGTGTACAAAGCGAGGCAAAAGTCTGCTTGCCCGCCCGCCATCAAGACGGTGAGACATTCTGTATGCAGGTCGCGCTCGCACACAATTTTGGATTTCGAAGGCTAAATCCGAGCAAGATTTGCAACCCCTGGCAACCGCGTAGAAGATGGAGGAGAATGAACCCACAATAATTTACAAGCAACATGTGGGTAGTTCTTTATATACCCACTTCCTTATTTCACATTTTTCTATGTGGTATAGAAGCTCTTTGTTTTTTTTTTTCTCAATTTCTCATTTATTGGTTATAATATTTATTAAAAATATAATTTCTTATTCACCCCAAACTGAACTCATTTTCCAACAAAAATTTCGGGTCTTAAGTAGTGGAGCCCTGATCACTGAACGAGGGAGAGAGGGAGATAGAGTAAATCCTCACCAACCAAACCAGAGTTGGGAGGGACATAAATGTGTTGTGTTGTGTTGTGTTGAGAGAGACAAATGAAAGTCATACATATTACATAGTGATTGCACTTTCAGATATCATCCCCATGCACCTTTTGCCACCTGTTTTTTCACTATTATTTACCTCTACTACCATTCACACATAGATATATATATATATAGATATTGCAATTTCTTGACAACTGAAATCCTCTTCTTCTTTTTTTTTTTTTTTTTCATTTTTCCGCAAGAGAATAAGTTAAATAATGGTCAATCAGAGATTTCTTTTTCTTTTTTTTTGAAAGCTCGAGGAAAGGATTACAAAGAGTGGCGCTCCTGAGCGAGAGACAAGATATGTCGAGGTATATCATCTCCAACCCAAGCTTGAGGGAGGAGAGATGTTGTTGCCATTTTAGCCAACTTGTGTGCTTCCGTGTTGTGAATCCGTGGGCAGTAGTGAATTCCGGACACTTGGGAATTCCTAACTAGTCCCCGGGTCTCCAGGATCAGACTTTCTTCGTAGTTTTTGTGGGGACTTTCCGTGGTGATGGAGATAATGGCTTCCTTGGAGTCTGAGAGGATTATAACAGGTTCCCTTGAAAGTGTGTTCCAATAGGATAGTCCATCTCTGATGGCGACAACTTCGGCTGCTAGCACCGATCCCGGGGGGTTGATTTTATGGAATCCAGCCGCCAGGGGTTTGTGATTCTTATCGAGGATAAAGAAGCCCATCGCAAAGGCCATCGAAGATTCTTTATAGGCTGCATCAACTTTCATAATGTGGGTGCCTCTATACTTATTGATGTTGAATGAACCTCCCGGCTCAGTCGTCTGGCTTCTATTGAGTTTTTCCATTTCAAGGTGGAATTGCTCAAGGAAAGTATCGGTCCAGCTGGCTAGAATATTCCGCCTAGGTGGGCCTCCCCATTTGTGGTGTAATATGTCACATCTTTCCTTCCAGACCCCCCACATTTTAGCAGCAATTGTTCCATTTCGGAGTCCGACTTTATAAGGATCAGATGTATGGCCAGACTATCCGTGTCAACACTTTTCGCTGTCTTAATAAGGGGCCACCACTTTGTGTTGCGCCAAGCTTCCTTAACTCCCTGACAAAAAAATAAAGCATGGTTAGTACTTGCATTATGATGTCCACAAAGGCCACAGTTCGAGAAAACTAGGACATGATGAGCTGAGAGATTGGCCTCGGTAGCTACGGCATTGTGGGCTGTTTTCCAGAGAAAAATTTTAATCTTTGGGGGAATGCTGAGATTCCAAATTTTGGTCCACAGGCTGGGAGTCATACTAGGGGAACCCGTTCCTCTGATTGTGTTGCTAAGTGACTTAGTATTAGCATTCCAGTAAGTTGATTTGACCGAATACAACCCTTTTTTGTTAAAACACCAGAATCGGGAGTCGGAAGGGCCCCTTCGATTAATCGGGATTTTCTTAATGGCTTCCACCTCGTAATCGAGGAAAAGACTGGAGAGTTTTGGCAGATCCCACTCACTAGAGGAATTAATGAGCTCGTCCACTCTGGTGTTACTGTTATGGGATATGAGAGAGGTAATTTTTCCGGAGGGAAGGGAAGGTATCCAACGGTCGTTTCTGACCCGAACCGATTTACCATCATGGATTTTCCAAAAAAGGCCCTCGGATAAAATGGATTTACTCCACAACATGGACAGCCAGATGTAAGGCGGGTTTGACCCTAAGGTAGCTTCCATAATATCGGTATGTTTGAAGTATCGAGTTTTTAAAACTTTAGCTACCAGAGAGTCTGGGTATAGGATAATTCTCCATATTTGTTTTGCTAATAGCTCCTTGTTGAAAGTGACTAGGTCCCGAAAACTCATTCCTTCTTTTTCACAATCACCTGTTTCTGTGAATTTTCATGTCTTTTTATGCATACTTTTATGAACCAAATTCTCGCTATTTAAAAATTAAATTATTTTCTGTTGGAAAATTCAATAGCGACTTAAAAAAAATCGTAACTAATTCTTAATTTTTGTGTAGGTAACACTTGCATACGAGATTTGGATTTATTGTAATAAAGGGTCTATCTTGGAATTTACTTAATTACATCCTTGTTTATATACGTGCACTCATTTAGTAATAAAACCTTTGTAGACATGTTATAGGTGTTGATCCTAATTTATTAGAATAAGGATTATATCTTTTATGTACTAAGTGTATTGTATATTTTATAATATATTTTAAAAATATACAACTTGTTATACTAAAATGTACAATTTATTTTATAAACAAATATTGTACATTTTAACATAACAAATTTTATATTTCAATACATGCAATAAGATGTATATTTTTTAAAATACACTATAATGTGCATTGTGCACTTGTTGCACATGAGATCCACCTTAAAACAAGTTCTGCTATCCTACAAGATCGCAAGTTTAATGGGATACATATTAAATAGTTCATTGGACTCCAAACTAAACGGACCACTGACAAATTATTGGATATAAATTAATAAAAATTAATTTTAAAGCCAAAATAATCTGTACATCACATGATGAAATTTAAATTTACTATATAAGATTAAAATATAATCCCTCTATTCCACCTTAATTATCAATTTAGAAAAATATTTATTTCAAAATATCGGTACTTTTTAATTTTCTAAGAAATATTAAATATTTTTTTCCAATTTTTTCTTTTTTCAAAATTTTGTGATAAGTATGACAAATGATCATAAATGATTAGTTAACAACATATAAAAAGGTACATTAGTCATCTATATAAATAATCATTAGTATTAATTATTAAATGACTTTCTTAATTTGAGTGAAAAAAATAAAAGTAACAAATAAAGTGTCTTTCATTTTTCAAAAAAAAAAATATTATTTATTGTGTTTGAAATTCTAAATTTACTTATAAAATTAATGATATATTTTTATTTATTGAATACAAGAACAACAATGTTTATCAATATACATTAAATAAGAACATTTTGAATAATTTACATCATTCCAACAAAAAAAAAGGTCTATATTTTGGGACAAACCATAAAAAATAGATGACCATTATTTGGAATGGATAGAGTATATTACATTGTTAATTGGAACAAAATACATCAACCAAATATATATATTTTTTTAAACAGTTATAAAGAGATAATTACTAGTTTTTAATACTCAACATAATTACTATTCTTCTCTAAAAAAAAAACATATTTACTATTCAACGCCTTTATTCTTATTTGAACAAAATTTTATCTTCTAAAGTATTTCATCTAAAATATGTATCGCAATGAATAAAAGCATTATTAAAATTATTGCTCTCTCCTTCTAAGAATAAATTTCCCACATATTAAAAAAAGTGGAGTAATGAGTTAAAGAAATTTGAATAATTTTATAAATTTTTATATATAAAATAAATAAATTGGTTGGATTGTATATATGTGTATGGACTGCACCATATCTTACTATTAAAATAAATAATTATGTATTATTATACTATAAAATTCAGAAAAACAAATAATTCAATATTCCATCGCACCCTGCACTCCCTATCCCTAGGCTTCTTATGCTAAAGAAAATTATTATTAATATATTTATTTATTTATCTGAATGTGAACAGGTGGGAAAATGTTCAGAAGTTGACTGGTCGTAGGCATAGATACACAGAAACAGTCCAAACCAAAAGGCATGTTGGCCTTGCGCACACCTTTTTAATCTAATTATTGCTCCCTATATCCCAAACTCAACCTTACAGTTTCGTTTTGGGCGTCCCAAACTTAACTGACAATTTTCTTAAATAGAAATATTTATTTTATCACGTAAAATACTAATAAACAACTCTTTCTGCCCCCAACTATTCATCACTTTATCACTTAAAATACTAATAAACAACTCTTTCTACCCCCAAATACTTTATTATTTTTTCTTAAAATCCGAGCATACAGTAACTGTAAGGTTAACTATGGGACGGAGAGTATAATTTATTTATTTATATTTAATCATCTCTCAAATTAAATATAAACGTATAAATTAGTAGCTTACAAAAGATATGTGGGCCTGCACTGGCCCACTGGGCCCATTTCAGATCCCAAAAATGTAATAATTCCCCTAAATCCATTGGGAAACAACCTGGTCCTATATTCGCTGTCAAATCTCTTTAAACAATGATATTCCATTTTTCATGATTTATATTTTAAAAGATTACTTGCTTAAGTATTTTGAACAACGTTTTTTTCTATTTTTAATCGAAAGAACATGAGTCAAAAGAATAAACGTAATTAGGATGGTCATCCCAAAACGATAGAGATTTCAACACAATAATAAAAATTTGAGAACATCCCAACACTTTGTCAAAAATTGATGTTACAATTTATAAAATTAGGATAAGAGTTTGTCACTCTCTCATAAGGTTTTTAAGAGTATCCATCGATCGTATCCCCATTTTAAAAATAAAATCATGAGCTTTGAAGCAGGCCCTAGCAACGTCGCTATTTTTCACTTTCCATACAGACGTATTTAACTCCTTCCTTATATGCAGCATAATAATAATAATAAATAATAATAGCAAAGAAATCTGCCATCTCATTATCCAACACTCCAGAAAATATGTCGTGCATTCTCCTCATCTTCCATGCAGAACAAACACATAATATTAATTATTCATTACTTTCCGACGAAATAGCTCCTTCTTCGTTACAAAAACATGTTATGCAGAATGGACACATCTTACTTTGGTATGGGTACGCCCTTCTGTCAACCATTTTTTACTAAGAAAAAATTATATCCACGTTTGTCAATCATTTTTTCACTCAGAAAAATTTATATCCATGTGTATAAAAGGATCCAAATCCTCCAAAAATGTCACCTGAAATGTACATCAATTATGATATCTAACTCATAAATATTATCCAAAGAAATTCATTACCAGAAATATAATTCAAAACCGAAAAGGATATAAACTCGAGTTTAAATTAATTTGTTTGAATTTTGTAGTTTGTAGGGGAAATACATACTGATCCGGGAATAAATCCAATAAACAAATAAAAAGAAATAGAAATTCATTTTCTCAAGGCTATTCTATTCTCCCACCTCTTCTCTCCTATATTTGTTCATCTTAAACTACACAGAACAACCTCTGTTTTTCAACAACAGCAACAAATGGTCTTCCCAGATTCTTGTGTTTGTCTTTTTTTCACTACTTATTAATGGCTTGCACCATTTCTTTCATGCTCAAACCATGCTCTATCTCTCCTCTCTCTCTTTTTTTTTTCTTTTTTTAACTAAAAATTGAAGGGAACTTGGCAGCAAAGTTCTCATTCAACTAAAAATGATTATAGAATGCATTCTTGATCTCAATTGGCACCATTTAGAGGTGTTTCTTGGTCAAGTTTCCTCCTTTTATTACTGTGTGAAGGAGTAGTTCTTTCATCACTTTTAAAGCTCAAACATGCAGCAGCATCCAACACTCCATTTGGACTGTACGGCATTGATGATGCTGCTAAGGCATTCCCAACATTTGCAGCACTAATCGTAGAACCAGATTTCGTCCAACTGATCGATATCAAATCTTTCATCAATTCTAGGCACTTCACCACCCTATCCTGCATCAACCCCACAACAAATCTTTAAATAAAACGCGCATTTTTTTTCCAAAAATGGAAATCGAACAAGTTGGTGATCGTAATGAGTCCTAGATTTTATTAGTGGCAAATACTTCTACGCGCACCGATTGCACCATGCAAATCAGATGCACATTTTAAATGGTACTATTAGTTAGTCAGCATTAGTAGTTTTTACTGAACAATATTAGTTCGCCATGCAACTGGTGCACCCAAATGATATTCGTTATTAGTAGGGACCAATCTAACCTTATCTACTATGAAACCAGAGAGTGCCTTATCAACGTCCATCGCTCGTATTTCTCCTGAAACATACAAGGCCGTAGCTGCAGCTACCTCAGAAGCCTTGAATTCCAAGAAGTCAATACCTGCATTCAATTTTCCAATCATTTTTAGTAAAGGTACTACTAACTACTACTACTAATACTATTATCGAATTTTCAGTGATATTAGACCTTTGATTGTGCTTAAGATGACTTGAATCGATCTACTAATCAACAACCGTTGTGAGAATGAAGCATCATCGTTCATCTTTCTGAGGAAATACTCGATGAAGTTGAATGGAGTATAAGCTTTCATGTTCCATTTCAAGTAGTTCATCACCAAAATCTCCATTCTTTGTACGGTTTTTCCTTCGAAAAAGTATCTTGGATCCCCTGCCTATTCCACATCATCAAAAAACAACTCAGTTAAAGTGGATTCAAATCAGGAAACAAAGCCAACACAAAGTAGCATTAATAGAACATAGATTTCACCTGTATATCGATTGTAGAAGGTACGTAAACCTCTTCGATTTTGGCTGCTATCAATAAGCAGGACACTGCTATCAACTGAATTGTCCATGCTTTACCTCCCTTTTGATTCCAAGATATCAATAAATCAAGATAATTATGATCACATGTTTGAGAAAGAAAAAAGTCAATCCAAAAAAATGAAAATCTCAAGGTTTTTATACTATTTTAGTGACATACAGGTAAAGTGTACACTGATAGGAACCGATCCAAGTAATTCATAGCCAGATACAAACTCAATTCTCCAAAATTGTGATGTGCACAAGCCTGCAAAGCACAAAAAGGGAACAGGTCCATGAAACAATTACAAAAGAACAAAGAGAAATTTTCATTTATTAATGCATTTTCAATTCAAGTAAAGAAAGATAATCATACATTGCAATTGAAGTGCACAATAAACAATCAATCAATGCACAAAAAATGCAGATGATAAATCATTAAGAGGAAGAAAAAAAATATCTCTCATTTTAGAAAAACCATTCAGAACAAGATGAGCAAATAAAAACGGCCAAAAGGGCATCTAAAATATATTAATTCCAAATAATCCTGACATAATGGAATTGAAAGCTAAACCCAATTCTGCAAGAACAATTGATCAATAAATAAACAAAACAAAAAAAACACTCAAATTGGATCCAATGTGAGACAGGACAACTAAAATCAACTAATTAATCCCACTTAAATAAATAAAAAAATTAAGAATTAACCAACCTTAATCATCCAATCAATAGCCTCCCTTCTCAAACTCAAATCCAATTCGCCATTCCTCAATCTCATGAGATAATCATCTCTAGGCAAATGCTCTTTTTCCCTCATCATCATCCAGCCAATGCAATCTTCTGTGGGACATGGCAAAAGAATGAAGGGCTCTGAATCTGATCCATTTTCAGCAGGTTGATGATGGTTTAAGCCATTGAAAGAGTCACCATTATCCAAGCACAAAGTTTCCTCATTGCAGAGCAAGTCTGTTTCTGCGCAGTCAAAGCTTTTATTATCCGCCATTGAAAAAAACACTCAATCAATGTGACTGGAAGTTATCAAAAGCTCATAAAGATAGGATTTTTATGGGATTAATTTTTAATTTCTTCTGTGCATGTTTGTAATTCTGCCATTTCTGTGATGCCCAGAGAGAGAAATGAGAACTGTGAGTGTATTTTGAGGGGGTTTTATGTAGAGATAAACATTTGTCTTTAGGGTAAAGGTGAGGTTCAGGGAAAAAGACTGAATATTTTCTTGGATAGAAGAGGACAAAAATGAAAAGGGAAAATATGTTATTCTAGATTTTCTTAAATTTAAGGAATTTTTAACAATGCAAATAAATAAAGAATGGAATCGTTCTCGAGGCAACTACAAAATGGCCCACATTGGTGATTTCCTTTACAGTCAATAGTGGAAAAGAATTGACTGAATATAAAGTGAGTGAGAGAGGGATGATTAAATAATTATTTATTATGAAGTGCACACAGTATATATGTACTGATTATTGCAGTTTGAAAATTGATTAAAATTTTAATTTTTTTTAAAACAATGCAAACATAGAATTTTTGAAATGAAATCGGAGAGAGGCAAGTAATTGATGGAATAGTTGTCAATGAATATCAGAGAATTAAATTCCACGTAACCATAATTTTTATTTACCATACGAGAAATCTTCCTTACTTGCTATATTGTGTGCATTTTATGAATATATTTCTTTTTATATTATTTGTTCGCAATATGTGTTTATTGGAGTTTTATATTTTGTAATGTGATTTCCTTTGTGGAGCACGTCAAAAACATATTGGATCTTTCTAGGAATTAGGATTGTCTTTTTAGCAAGGTTGTTTAATTGAACTAAACGCACCGCACACTTATAAATTTTTTTATAATCACGCAAATAATTTCTTTATATTGAAAGATGCAATTTTGTTTACATTAAATCGTGCAATTATTAATATGGAATAATAATTACACGATTCAGTATAAACAAGTTGCATCTTTTAGCATAACTAATTACACGATTATAAAATAAATTATGAGTGGATGGTGCACCTGAATGCGAATGAAACTCACACTATTAGCAATAGGACTTAATAATATCAATTTAATAACAACTAATTAATGGACTGAAACTAATAATATCAATTTAATAGGGGATGAAATGTGAAAAAGAAACGAAGATATTTTGAGAGATGTGAAACATTGTCTTAATAATGCTTGTCCAGGATTTTAATTAGAGTTAATAATAAATTGCAATATGTATTTTTGTTATTTTTTATAAACTGTAATATGTACTATTTTTTCTAAATAAAATGTAACATGTACTAGTAAAAATTGAAAAATTCCAACCCCAGCTTTTTTTTTTATTCTTTTATCGAATTTCTTTAATTTGATATTTGCCAAAATACTTTTTAACATTGTGGTATTTATAATATAATATATCATTTGTAGATTATATCTAGCTGGAAAGTTTCACAAAACATTGAGTCGGGGTTGAAATAAGTCACTTTTTATTAGTATGAATTGCATTTTATTTCAAAAAATAATACAAATTACAATTTATAAAAGGAACAATAGAACATGTTAGCAGTTTATTCGACCAAGCATTTACTCATTTATTTGTTTCCCGAGGAAAGTATAATTGAAAATAAATTATTTTCTTATAATAGCAACTTGAGATGATGTTTTTATAAGGGAATCAGAATCATAGTGGCTTACTGTGTCTTGAATGTATTAACTTCAACTCTATCATCAACGCATTTTAAATTAGGGCTCAGTTATATAGGTGGTTAATTTCAAATTTTCAATAGAGAAATGAAAAGGAAAAAAAAAAGAATTGTGGATTGGTGATGTGGTAAATGAAGGAAATGAACAATTTTTCATTATGAAGATTGAAGAATTAATCCACACCCTCTTAAAATGGTATTATCAAAATTATTTTTAATGTTGCAAATATCCATTACTTACACTATTCTATATATATGAAACAATTATCGAAACATTTATTACAAAAATATTTAATGAAATACATTGATCTACATTATATTCAATTTCAAAAGTATATTCGATACACTCCGTTTAGCGCCATGTATAGTTTGTCTTTGTGAGTATGTGCGATGTAATAACGTTAATATTAATATATAAATTTATCTTTCTTTAAAAATAAAATTATGACGTTGAAAGAAACAACTAATATAACTCACTTGTAAGAATTCTGACGCTTAATATATCTCACAATTTGGCATTTAATAAAACTACAAAGTGTACATCTTGCGGAACTGGTAGAATTCTGACATATGCACATGAACTTTTCTGACCATTTACTTATTTTTTCCGAGGATAAATAAATGTAATTAAAAATAAATTACTATTTTAAAATAATTAAACTACAAGGGCCCAACCGGGTTCGAACCGGTGACCTATTGATCTGCAGTCAATTGCTCTACCACTGAGCTATGGACCCTTTGATATTATCTAATATTTTTTATTACCATATAGTAATATTTTTCGATTATACATAATTTTTTATGTGCGTTGAATATGGTTTTGAGTTTCGTTTCATAAGTGATCCCACAAGTTTTTTGTGTAAAAGGTTTGTAATTACGTTCCCGAGATTAAACGACTTATATTAAAAATAAAACCTAATATTTTAAACGTACAAAACAATTTATAAAATGAAAGAGTGGAGAGTATAAAGTCTTCATATAAGATCATGACATTTAAGTCAATGAAAGGGGCTGTTATTATAATTCTTTCAAATCGTGATGCAATATATATATATATATATAAAATATATTAAGAATTATCTTATGTTGGTTATGTAAGTAAATTTATTGTCATGTACGAACATTAGTTGTCAATTTGACAAGTTGATCTCGACCGTGAATAATCAACCTTGGCAAAAAGTAGCTGGGCAGATTTGTTAGGTGAATTAAGTTAATTTGGTCGAGGTTTTGCTTGGTTAGACTTGGATTTAGTATTTTATTATATAAAAACATGTTTGTGTAATTAAATTTGTACGTAACTAGTTTAACATATGAGGCACACTTGTGTCAGACCATCTCACGGTGAGACGAAGTGTAATTTGGGCATTGACGCTTCAACACTTTGAGAGGAGTAAGTGTTGATTGTGCTAGTTGCACTCCGTCTCATGTATGAGACCGTCTCATAGGTTTTTGTCATAACGATATATGCACCCAACCAATCAACCAATATTAAGACAAAAATGATTTGACTTAAATAGGGTTGCCCCTTGAATTTTTTATTTACATGTTTTTTAGGTGGTTTGTACGTTGTAAAATTGCACATAAAAAATTTACTTCCAATTATCGGAAGTAAATTAATTTAGGATTTTGAAATCTAATTACTACATGTTACACATAAATTTGTATAAAATCGTCTTCAAATATATTTCATACAATTGAAAAAAGAGAATAATTTTCAACAAAAATCAATACTTTGGAGGTAGAAAGTGGTTTTGGCAAGTATCAGTTGAGAAATTATACTTAATGATATGTTACATGGGACACATCTCTTAAGACGACCTCACGCAAAATTTATTGAGCAGATTATATTTCGTGTGGTCAAACTCCAATGAGTAGGTCTTGCGTATATTCATCTCATGGTGAAACGAACGTTTCAACACTTTGAGAAGTAAATGTTAATTTGTGCTAATTTTTTAAACGTCTCATATCGTTCATGTGGATTCACGCAAGAATTTGTAAATTCCAATATAATTTGTTCATTGTAGGATGAGACTATAACATGAATAAATATAGAAATAATGTCGATTCAAGACTGAAATATAAAAAACTATCAATATGGAATCTAAAAGATATAAACTATCAATTTAGGATTCATAAATATATGCCTATGTTTAGCATTTTATAATTTATGTACATTTTTTTTTCATTATTTATTTATATACATGTCACTAATCGAAATTAAACAACTTATATATTTTAGAAATTATAAAACCTAATATATATCTTAAAATTATAAAACAGTTTTTAAAATGGAAGAGTGAAGTTATAGGTCTTTAAATAAGCTCATACCATTTAAGTCAATGAATGGTTGTTATTACTTATAATTTTTTCTTTTCTAGGTTATTTCAAAATTGGTGATGTAAAGAAAATTTTAAAAATCATACATGCATTAATATCTTAGTTTGGTTATGTAATAAAGTATTTGTTGTCATGAACGAATTTAAATTGCCAATTTGTTGATAACTTGACCTCGATCATGAATTAAAAAGGTTGACCTCAACCGTGAATATAATAATCAGCCTTACAAAATTAGCTAATTAAGCAGAATTGTTAGGGAATTAAGTTTGGCCAAGGTTTTGTTTGGTTAGACTTGGAACGATTATATTTTGTAATACACACCTTGTGCAAATTTCTACGAATTTAAGATCCACACAATTCAATTCATACTGAAATCAATATTATCTAAATAAAAGATAAAAGAGAAACCAGGTGTTTTAGCCCACCTGACCACTTGGCTCCTCAATTGAGTGGGAGACCAAAGTTCGATTTCATTTGGGAACGAATTGGAGTATGAGAGTTATAAGGTGGTTTGGTGAATTTGTGGAGTGTTTGGGTGCTTGTTGTACTAACAACTAACTTTGTCGAAAAAAAAAAAGATAAAAGAGAAATCTAATTATAAGCGGGTTGTTTCACAAGTTTTTAATTTAAGTACCTATTTTGAGGTGATTATTTGTAATACAAATTTTCATGACTACATACTCTTTGTTGTGCTACATAAATTTAGGATTTTGAAATGAATTCTCATTACATTTTTTTTTTAATCAAGGTACCATAATGTATATACTTGTGTAGAGTGGTCTAACGAATCATATAAAAAAGGGTCATGTAGGATTGTTAATTTGTTTCATACATATAATTCAAAAAAATTTACCACTTCCCAACCAAAAAATTAATTCTTTGAAAGTAGACACTTTAATTTTCTTTTCATATAAATCTTTTTGTTATGATATCATTTTTTAAAAGTATTACTATCTTTTTACCTTCATTTTTTTTTTTAAAGAGAGTCATACCTTTTTACTTTGTTACGCAAAAGACACTCTAAGAAACGGTCTCACCAAAACGTGCTTAAACATGTGAGATCAAACCCAAGTCGTTGTAGGATGGGAATGAGACTATATAACAAGAAAAATTTTGATTAGTGAATAACCTTGACTAAATTTAATGGGCTCCTACATTATGTTAAGCGTACGGTCTCATAGGATACTTATCCACATCAACATGATTGAACAATTATTAAAAATGTTTGATGAAATAAAACAAACGTAACAATCACACATTCGTAGGTTATCTAAGTGGGATAGGATACTATTTTAGGAATTAATGGTGCATGGTTAATACTATATATATAACACGCTTTCTCTCAGCTTTCCCAGTTTCCACCACCTTCTTTAACGGGGGGAGGCCAGCCAGGAGTACACCCAAAATATTCGAGTTACATCAAATTAATTTATTAAAAAAACAAGGCATGTGTTCAAAGCAACGACCTTAATATATATTTCCTCCACTTAATTTGTGTTAATCTAATCCTTAATTTTGGGGTTTTGGAATTAAAGAGGGGTTTCACACATATACATATGGATGAATGAGTACATATATTTGAAGTGGTCCTTGGCTTGGGTGTTAAAATTATATGAATTGATTCTACAATTTTTATGTTTGAGATTCGCGAGCTTTCCCACAACCAACTCAATACTTTGCTAACGGGAAACATGCATGCCCAAGTCTTTGTATATGTGAAATTCATGTGGAGTTTTCATGGAAATATGGGACTCAAACCACGTGCTTTCATTCACTACCTACTAATCTTACATTACACCTGGTTTGAGTGAATTACATTTATCTATACCTGATTACGTTATTTGTATAAATTGCATGCAATTATCCTTTTTAAGTTTCTCTAAATTCCACTCTAATTCCGTCATTTTAATCAGACCGCATAATTTGTTTGATGATTTGGACAAACTTGAAAAAATCAACCCTCACTTCATATACTCACTCTTTAGCCTGCTTCGAAATTGGTGTTTCACTTTATATTGCATAATATAGATGAATGTATAAAAAATATTCATTGAACCAGCATATTTTAGTTGAGTTCATGTATTAAAAATTCAGCAAGGTAAAACATCAATGAAATACGAAAAGTGGAATATATAAATCAAATAGCAGTAAAAGATATACCATTTTTTAAAAAAGATTTCATATAGAAAATCAAGTCAATTAATTTCATCTTTTCCTGAACTTAAGCATTTTTCTTGCATGCAGATCTTATTTTATTATAGAAAAAAGTAACGAGGTAGGGATTTCATTTTCTTTCTCAAAATTAAAATTCATTTATCATTAGTATACTCGTGGCAATCTCTCCCATTAATTGATTATGACATACTCCAATATTTTTAATATCCACAAATAATACTTTTCCTTTAACCTCAAAATCCCAAAAAAAACACTGTCAATTTTTATTTTTTTTTGAAACACATAGCAGAGCAGTGATGACATAGTAGAGAATCAAACAGGCAAAATCTTCAATTTATGATGACCTCACAGTCAAAGTTTCTTCTACTCTCATTAAAAAAGTAGTACTAAAGTGGTAGAAAAAACAGGGAATATTTGATCCGCAAATAATTTCTTGTCAAAATATCGACGAGTCAAAGAATGATCGCTTGGTTGGGAACTGAAATATGGCTTATGATTGGAGTCATTTTGACTGGAAAATGATTTTGTTGCATCACTCACTTCTTTTAATTTTATTTTTTTATGTTAGCAACAATAGATTTTTATAGGTTGTAGGTGATATTTGTTTTATTTAAAAAGATGCATTATTTTGTATTTTATTTTTATGTTTAATAGCAAAAAGGAAAAAAAAAACTACCTTATTGTCAAACTTTTGTTATTTAAGGCAACTCAAGGATCTCGATTGTACATTACACAATCTAAACTCAGCCTACGTCCAATTGTAGTGAAATAAAAAAAAAATATTAATATCTATTAACATTTTAAGCTTGTGTGTGGTTTTTTTATTGGTATTCCTTGGATTATCATCATATCCTACTTACCATTGACGCAATGAAATGTTTAAGTTTTTATAAAGTGATTTGTCTTGGAATTTGGAGAGGAAAATATTTTGCAGGTCCCTACTTATAATCATTTAATTTTTCACAATCTTGAAGCATAAATTCTCATATGGAGTAAGAACAAAACCGGCAGAAAATTGAGTGATCATTAATTTAGTGAAGAGAATAATGATGGCGAAAATAATAGAAAACGTACTTCAAGTTCGAACTTTTTTCCCTGTTTTAGAACATGAAATCATGATTATCCAACAGCTAAAAAGCGTTGTTCCCGTTTGACGATTTCCTGAAGCATCCTATGGTTTCGGTGCATCATCTCTTGAAACAAGTTGGCAATTTTATTGTTACATAAAAATGCATTATTTTATGATTTCATACACTATAGTATATTAACATACGTGAAGAAATAATATTTTATTATAAAATATCTAAATTAATACTCTAAATTTTATGTTTCAATGTGGAAGGCAGAATAACACTCTTTAATTGTCTACTTCAACAAATGGAGCTTTTAAATCAACCCGTTAAATTTCGAAACTCTACTTTTTTAGTCATTTAGCCAAGTACATCGGGTTATTAACCGATTTTAAAAATTAATAGGATGAAATTCAGAAAAACATATTAAAAGAAAAAATTGAAACAAAAATGCAACTTCAGTTCAAAATCAACGGTTAACCAGTCTAAATTGAACGAAATTCAGTTTGAAAAAGATGAAATGTGTTCACAACAAAAATAACCTAAATTACAAGACACAAAAAAAAGTTGAGGCCAATATTTTTAATAGCCTATAGTGAATATAGGTTAAATGGACTGGCTGCTATTTAAACCTTCATATACTTTACAATTTTGGAATCCACTTTACCTATGTTTTAAATACAAATCAAACTGAAAATAACATCAGTGCCTGGGAAGTGAGAAAACAGTTGTATAAACCAATGAAAAAACAAGGGTTAAAAATAGATGCATACCTATTTCTGTGGAAAGCATTGAACCAAACACAGATCTGAAAATATTGAATCAAAACCAACGCTTGGAAAGGATCTTTACAACATATTCCATCAGAATCGTTGCTGGCCTTGTTACTCATAACAATCCAGCTACGATACAACACCTACAAACATCTAATAAAACCGAACAGCAAAACTATGCCTTTTATCCTAGTAGTAAAAGATATTGAGGCATCAAATTTTCCAGCACTAAGAGATGAAGGGCATTGTCTAAATTTAATCACATCTCATTACCCCTGTGCTTCACTACGTTTAATTCATATTGAATTCTTCCTACATTCTAAGAAGTACTAAAAACGTAAATTTCAATCTTCCATATCATAACAACACAAAACAAACTAGACAGCCATCTCCAGTCCTATATATGCAAATTACAGACAGGTTTTATGACATTCAAGCCCACCTCCTTGAGGAGTGAATAAAGCCCGTTGCTCAAGCCTCATCAATCTGGTCCTGCATGAACCCAAAAAGAAGAAATACAACTAGTTACTTGATTTGAATTAGGTTTCATCTATTAGACGAGTCTTCACAAAATTGAGATTAGATTTAGAACACAAATATGTATCTACGTCACGTAACTGCTCAAACAACACATAAAATTATCTGATGAATGAATATTTCAAGATATTTGTTTCCGTTTTCTAAATGTACAACCTTTTTCTATAGTGGCTTACATTTTGTCATGAAGAAGGGAAAGGGCATCATATTAACATCTCGTCGTTCATACAAATGGCCTGGCAATATATCCTAGGTAGAAAATTTCTTCCACCCCTCTGTACTCCCAACCCCTAGGGTAGGAGGGGCTTTCTCTATAAAAGTTTCTACTTAAACATTCCAGGCACGCATAGTCTTTATAAAATCAATTGTAGGTTTCTTTACTTATTATAACAATTACTTGAATAAACCAGGCAAAACAAAATCTGTATTCAGCAAACAGTAGGACAAAATGTATGTGTTTTTAAAGAGCAAGAGAATCAAATTGGAATACATCCAAATGCACTTGACCTAATTCTTTACACTTCACATGCATGCAAGCAATGTTAAAACCAATAGTCGAAGTAAATTTATCTTGCCCACAATCAATTTAAAACTATTTCAGATTACCAAAATATTGCCACGTGGTATACATGGTATCAAAATATATATCGAGTAATGAAGAATAACAGGGAAATTTTCAAGTACCTTAGGTGTAGATAGGAACTCCCCAATTTTTTTCATTTTGCAAATGTATTTTAGGAAACTAAGCAACAAGTCATTTAAGCAAAGGCTTTTATTTTTCCTTTTTTTCCCATGGATGTTCAACGATGTAGCAACTATAAAAGGATGCAGCAAAAAATATCAAATCATAAGTTGACTGAAATTAACAACCTAGATCTCCTTCTATTTAACAAAATTAATAACCTACCACTTATGACTTATCACAATGCCATGTGGCAATACATCCGCCAACCATTTAACGGCATTCACCACATGGTATGCATACATGGAAAATCTCGTTAGTAAATTATGTAATATGTTTCTCTTTAGATTTTTCTCAGCTGGTGTTTCCATCTCCCCTTTATGGCAATTTCGCAACTTGAAGTCGAGTGGCCATAAAATAATATATGAAAATTTTGTTATTATGCTTATGCAATACAGATTACTATCATTATACCATATATAAGAAGGATTATAGGAGTATGCATTCTGGTGGGGAAGAAATAGGTTGGTACGTCTATGCAGTATAAATTTTTTTTTACTAAGCATTCTGAACTGAACCTCGAAATCTTCTCGAAAAAATTATTTGTGCAGCTACTGGCCAACTAAAATGAAAATGGCATCAACAACCCCCAAAACCCCCATTTTAGCAAAAGAACAGGTCCAAATCATTAGTGTTCCCTACCTGCATATCTGAGGTCCAAAGAGTGAGATTGTCCCTCAGAAGTTGCATGATAAGAGTGCTATCCTTGTACGACTCTTCCCCCAAAGTGTCCAACTCAGCGATAGCTTCCTCAAACGCCTGCATAGCAAGATAAAAACATAATTCAATTATCTCCAAAGAGGAACTCCCAATAAAACAAAGTAACGGTAGGACATGCAAAGACAATTGGTTTACCTAAATTACTATAATCCATCAAGATTTAAATATAGGAAATACAGGACTTAATTACATAGGCGTGATGAAATTGCAATAGAAGTCAGTAGTTTGATAGTTTCAGGTAATAAATTCAGTTAATAAAACCAGTATTCATTAGTGTACCAATTGGTTTACCCTGCATGTTAAGATTTATCAGACAGGCGAGTTACAAACTACAACCAGAGATGCCTGAATTACATAAATATGAAATTTATGATTTTCTGTGTAAGCAATTTGAACAGAGATTGCTTACTTGACTTTGCTGCCTAAAAAAATTAGAAATGAGAAAAAAGTAAAAGCATAACTAATTGCATGGACAATGTGGAAAATAGTCGAGAAACACTCTTCTCAATCAACCTTACTTGTAACAGGATCGGAGCAAAATTGACTAACCTGTTTGGCCATGCTGCAAGCTCTGTCTGATGCATTCAGAATTTCATAGTAAAAAACTGAGAAGTTCAGTGCCAAACCTAACCGTATAGGATGTGTTGGAGCAAGATCAGCAAGTGCAATATCCTATTTACAATTCATCACACAAATAAATAACCGAACAGAAGACTAATATACAGAATTTAAAATATATATATATATATATGTAAGTGTATATATGTGCCAGTAGTGCTAGAACAGCATAGAATAGCAAATTTCGAAATTTTGCGATTACGAGAAGATGAGTTCAGCGTCAGATATTTGTAAAACATATTTAATTTTCAATGGAGTAAGGAAGTTTCTACTTTCTCCTACAAATAATCACAGCAAAATTAAACCAAAAAGGAAGTATAATTACAGCATAGAATAGCAAATATCAACACCAATAACCCTAGACACGCACCTGAGCCGCTTTGTACGCGAGCATTGTACCCTCAGCAGCCTCCTTCCTTTCATCCCCAACCTTAAACTCCGCCAAATACCGATAATAATCCCCCTTCATCTTCAAATAGAACACCTTCGACTCACCAGAAACCGCCAAGGGAATCAAGTTATCAGCGAGGAGCTTGAGAATTCCGGCGCAGACTTGAGTCAGCTCAGTCTCAACTTTAGATCTGTAGTCCTTGGCAAGCGCGACGTGGTCTTCGTTCCTGCGGCCTTCCTCCTTCTGCTCAATCGAGCTGACGATGCGCCAGGCGGCTCGAAGGGAGCCGATGACGTTTTTGTACGCCACGGAGAGGAGGTTGCGCTCCTCAACGGAGAGCTCGGTTCCGGCGGAGGCAACGACGAGGCTGTCCATGAATTGGACCATCTCCTCATAGCGCTCGGCTTGCTCGGCAAGTTTAGCCATGTAGAGATATTGCTCTCTGGTCAAAGCCATCGGAAAACTAGAGAGAAAGAGAGAGAGAGTGGAAATGGGAATTGGGATTTGGGGTGGTTGTGAATTTTGGGGTAGAATTAGAGAGCGGATGTTTAAATGTTATAAATGGAGGGGTTCTTTTGACACCAGACCAGACCAGACCAGGCACGTTGAAACGTAGACCCGTATTACCCCCCGTAGATCCGGTCAAATGGGTTAGGGGCCATCATGTTATTTTGATATAGACAAATTTAGAATTTAATGGTTTTTTTTTTAAAAGTTTTTACTCAACCCAACCCGACCCGAACTCAGTCCGATTGGTTCATGGTTCATCGGATTCGAATGGGTTTAGATTTTTTTTTTTTTTAAAGTTTTTTTTTACCCGGTCCGAACTCAACCCGACACGATCCGAACCCGACTCAAGTGGTTCATGGTTCATCCGACTCGAATGATTAATGATTTAGGGTTTAAGGTTCATAGTTTAGAGTTTAGATTTAGGGTTCAAAGTTCATCTAAATTATCTTGTACAATTGGTGCACACAAACATCATTTTTTGATATAAACTAGTAATTCTCCCCTTGCGATGCACGAATTGAATATAATAAATTTTAATATAAGATGATATAATTTGAGACGCAAATTATATTAAAATTTTAAATTTAAATTATTTTTACATAATATATGAAAAATATATTTTATACGCGTGAGTGAATCAAAATTTATTTAATTAAATATAGTTTTTTAATTACATACTAAATTCATCATAAGTAATAAGATTTATAAAATGATACTAAAATCCAACTAAATTTATATAAATAAAATAAAAATATTTAAATTCAACTCACATAAAATATCAATAACTATAAAACAGATATGTTTTATTTGAATTTTATTTTATACGTGTAATATAGATGTTAAATAAAAGATCTCATAAAGAAAAACTAATTTGATATATAATGTGTTGAAAAATGAATTTAGAAATTGATTGTGAAAAGTAAGAAAGAAAAAAAAAAAATAATGATTGGTTAAAGTAAAATTACTCTCTTTTTTGGAGAGTGAAAGTCACCATTACATAACAAAACAAGTGGAGTTGCACTTGCTCCAACAAATATTGTATTCTCTCTCCTCACTTATACTTTTATATATTTATAGTTATTTATATATATATATATATTTATACAGTGTTTTTATAACTTAACTGGAGACCAAACCGAAGAGGGCACCGGTTGGTGGTTCAACCGGTTAGACCGGTCGAATCGACGACGGTCAAGCGTTGCCTAAAATGATCCATATCAATTTTTTAAAATAATCCCTATAATACATAAAAAAATAAAATAAAATTGTACTTATAAATTTTAAAATTATAAATTTATAAGTTTCATATTGAAATAAACACAACAGAATCAAGAAAACACAACACAACAAAATTTCAAATACTAAAATTTAAAATGGGATGATAGAAATAAGGATTAAGATTTAAATTTAAAAAAATAATTTAAAAAAAAACGGTTCAACCGGTTTTATCAATTTCTGGTTTTTGGCCGAATTTTTCAGGTTCTAGACAGTTTTTTCTGGTTCAACCGTAAAAAAAAGTTTTTGTAATCAGATCGATTCTATGGCCGGTTCTCGGTTCAACCGATTTTTGAAATCACTGCTTTTATACAAATTAAATGTATTGTTTCTATATCAAAAAAATATTAATTATATATTTTAATTTTGAATTTAGTATTCAAATATCTTGTATTTAAAAATTATGCTTGGTGTGGCAGGTTGAACCCGTTGGGTTCATGTGACTGGACAAGTTCTGGGCCGAACAATTTCCTTGTTGGGATTATACTGGAAAGTATGTTTTTACTTTTTGATAATAAAAAACCTAATTTTGGACTTATTTCTTGAAATAAATTATTTATCACCGATCGTTAAATATTATCGAATGTTACATATATTTCTTTGCATAAAATGTTCAATAAATAAGACGTGTTACATTGTAGTTAATTTAGTGATACCGGATCACGTAAGAAGATTAAATTAAAAGTCTCTTGTAACCAAAAAGACATCATAAATGAACAATGATGGAAATGACACAATCCAGGTTGAAACCCCGTGATTTGTGAACTTACAGATTGTTTTGTCATGCTTTATAAAGAGATTACACTAGTCGTATACTATTGCATCAAGAAGGACCTCTGAATGACAAATTCTTTTAGGGCCGAATTAGGAAAATTAGACCCCAAATGGTTCGTTATTTCTTAATCTTCGCCCCTTAAATAGGATCACGAAGTGGTTAGTAAGTATCGCTTTTGACTTATTACGGGTTAGAGAATCAATGAGATTCAATCTTTTATATTTTGGGCAATATTATTGGTCACACGAAAGCTAAGATTTATTACTGAAGAATCGTGTGCAAACACGTTTTGCTTTCGATTTGCCCTTGGGAGGGTTCATAAGTTTTATCATACCAAATCTTGCAAGTGGAACTAGTTTCCAGATGAAGTAATAATGTTGAACCGCTTTTCTAAGGATAAAAGATATTAATTAATGGAAAGCTATTTCTGGGCAATTAATTAATGGGCCAGATAATCTTAAACACTTTTAAATAATAACGGGAGCCATATCGACTATAATATGGGTTAAGATGGATAAGACATTATTAATTATGTAGTGGGATTAATTAATATTTTATGGGGCAATAATATGAATAATATTGATAATTCAAGATCCATAATCCAATCTTGGAATCTCCTAAATTCTCCAAAAGAAATTTCCAACATAAAGTCTAATAACCTGGAAAAGGTGTTTAAAAATAAAATAAATATTTGTTGCTAATTTTCCAATTTTTTCTAAAAATTATGGATAAGAGGGGAAAAGATTTTCTTTAAAATTTTGTTATGGAATGAAGATATGTGATTCTTTAATACAAGATTATCTCATTAAATTCAAAGAAATTCCCACTTGGTTATACATAATGAATATTTTGAAAAATCTTGAAAATATAAAAGCAAAAAATTTTTTTCGATTTTTTGAAAATATATTATGGAAGATATGTATTTCTTTGGAATCTGAGAATATCTCATACATTCAAGAAGATCCAAATCTTGGAATCTTGACCTAATATTTTCTAAAAAAATCCATAATGTTGATAAGGTGGGATTTTTGTGGAATATTATAATTATGAAAAAATAATATAGGAGATATATTCAAGATTTTTCGAGAGATCGAAAAGGTTTTCCCACATTGTTTTTTACTTACCCCAAAAATTGCTTATCACCCATCTATAAATGGGGATGATTCTTTCGTTCCCAAGTGCAATTAAGTGTCTTTGAAAAAAATTAGTAAATCCACAAAAAGTGGTGCAACAAATTTTATTTTTCCTTTTAGTTAATTGTTGGCGGGAATCTTCTGGGGATTGTCGAGCAAAGGATTAAGGGAATCTTTTTGGTAAGACTTTTGGTGTGTTTTCATCGACAAATCCATTGTCATTCCAAGAGGTAAGTTTACGTAAACTAATAGTAATTAAAGATGGGTAGGATTTATGAATCATTTTATATCGTGATTTATTATTGAATTATTATTTCAATTAATATAGGATTAATTCATGCTAGTAATAATTGTTATAATTAAATTTGTATTTAAATATTCATCCCGAATAGATCCAGACAATTCGTTCCCCAACATTCCTATCATGATGAGCTTGTGAAAGACCAAACTCGTTCAGAACTCGTCCCTGTTATCCCGATCGAAATTAAGGGGTGTTTAGTTAATCGAATTGAAAAGGTAGAGATTAATTGATTGGCAATATTTGTGAGGCATGAGAATCATAATCACAATGTGTGTTCAAGATTACACTATTATGATTTTGATTCCAAAAAAGTAAAGAATTCACCACACCTCACTCATTTTGAAGGTATGACTTTAATTCATTGGGTAGAAAGCTCTAAAATACAAAACAGAGAGAGAGAAAGTTTATAAGGATAAAAAAACCTTTAAAATTTTTTCTTAAGTCTTAAAAAAAACGATCAAAAAGCCTAAGTTATTCTTCTACCCTAGGTTTTAATGACTCTCCATTTCATTTTAACTTTTTATATTTTAAAATTTTAAAAGTTCAACTTTTTAACTTTCATGAATTAATTAAATTATTTATTAATACAAAATATTTTTAAATCCATTATAATATTATTAATTTATAAATATAATTTTAAAATTATAAAACAAAGTATTAAGAATTTTTTGGAAAGAAAGGTTTTCCCATTGTTTTATATAAAGAGCTGAATGTTTCCCCATTCCACTTATATAAATGGGGAAGAAAAGTTGTTTTTGCTCGATTAATCAATGAAGTTGTTACCAATTAGCCACATAATACTTAAAAAAACGACCAAGAACATAACCAAAAGACACCCACCTGGGATGGAAAGGAATAATCCAACGCCAACGGGCTTGTCTTGGACCAAAGATTACAACGCCTATCAAGATCAAGAGGACTCATGTAATGACAAAAAATCAATTGAGTTAATTGGGACCAATGGCGTTATTTCACAAGATGTTAGGCTGACTTATTATAAAGAGAGAATCAAAGATTCAATACTTTATATTTTGGGCAATATTATTGGTCACACGCCAGAACTAAGATTTAATTTAAGAATCATGCCAAAGATACTTTGTTCGACGGTTCAGGGGGTTTAAGTTTTATCATACCAAATCTTGCAAGTTTAACTAGTTTTCACGAGTAATAATGTTGAATCGTTTCCTTTACCAAAGATAAAAAAATATTAATTAATGGAAAGAAATTTATTTATTTCAATTAATAATTAATTAATTAACGGCTAGATAATCTTAAACACGGAAATAATAATCGGGAGCCATATCGACTATAATATGGGTTAAGATTGATAGTGCAATATTAATTACGTAGGAGATTAATTAATATTTTTACTGAATAATATTGTGGCTCAATATTGATAATTCAAGATCATTGGAACGTCTAATCTTAATTCTCCTAAAGACACCCCAATTAGCCCAACATAAAGTCTAATAACCTGGAAAATGTGTTTAAAAATAAAATAAATATTTGTTACTAATTTTCCAATTTTTTTGAAAATTATGGATAAAGGGGAGAAAGATTTTCTTTGAATTTTGTTATGGAATGAAGATATGTATTCTGGAATACAATATTATCTCATTAAATTCAAGAAATCTCCCACTGGTTATACATAATGAATATTTTAAAAATCTTGAAAATATAAAGGCGACAAGAAAGATTTTTTCGATTTTTTGAAAATATATTATGGAAGATATGTATTTTAATGGAACAAGAATATCTCATAAATTCAAGATCCAAATCTTGGAATCTTGACCTAATATTTTTGAAAAATCCATAATGTTGATAAGGTGGGATTTTTGTTAATATTATAATTATTAAAAAAGAATATGGGAGATATATTCAAGATTTATTGGAGATCAAGAAAAAAGTTTTCCACATTGTTTTTCTACCCCAAAAATTGCCTATCACCCATCTATAAATAGGGATGATTCTTTCATTCAAGTCAAGAATTTCACGCAAAAAATATTAAAATCCACAAAAGTGCAACAAATTTTATTTTTCCTTTTAGTTAATTGGGTGGAATCTTACCACCTGGGATTGTCGTAAAGCGATTAAAGGAATACTTTTAAGACTTTTTTGGTGTGTTTTCATCGATAAGTCATCGCCATTCCAAGAGGTAGTTTACGAACTAGTAGTAATTCGCGACGCTGTATGATTTTTTAACCGCTTTTATACGACATTGATTTATTGTTGATTATTATTCAATTAATTGAATTAATATACGATAAGAATAATTGTTATAATTAAATTATAATTAAATATTCATCCCAATAGATCCAGACAATTCGTTCCCCAACATTCCTATCATGATGAGCTTGTGAAAGACCAAACTCGTTCTGAACTCGCCCCTGTTATCCCGATCGAAATTAAGGGGTGTTGTAGTTAATCGAATTGAAAAGGTAGAGATTAATTGAAGATTTGTGAGGCATGAGAATCATAATCACAATGTGTGTTCAAGATTACACTATTATGATTTTGATTCCAAAAAGTAAAGAATTCACCACACCTCACTCATTTTGGAGGTATGACTTTAATTCATTGGGTATTTTTTCTAAAATACAAATTAAAAAGCGAGGAGAAAGCTAAAACCTATAAAAAAACTTTTAAAGCAACTCTTTGATGTAATAAAAGATCAAAAAGTCTAAATCATTCTTTCCGCCAGTTTTACACTTACACTGATTTCATTTTGACTTTTTATATTTTAAAATTTTAAAAGTTCAACTTTTTTAATTTACTGAATTAATTAAATTATTTATTAATACAAAATTTTGAATTTCAACACCTTAATAATTTTAGTTATTTAGTAATTTTAAATTTACGCACTTTCCGATCAATTTTATGGTGCATTTAAAAAAAAAAAAATTGAATCAATTTTTAAAAAATTGTATTTTGAAGTCCAAAAAATATACAATTTTAAGAAAATAATTTTTTTAAATTTATGCACTTCTAGTCTAATTTGAGAGTGCATTTCTTTATATTTTGTGTACTTCTAAGCAATTTTTTAAGTGCATTTTTTTAAATTTATGCATTTATGAGTCAATTTTGGAGTGCATTTTTGTTTTATATTTTTGTACTTCTAGACGATTTTTAGAGTGCATTTTTTTAAATTTATCCTAAAAAAAAAATTAATTAGCAAAAATAAGCAAAATTAATAAAAAATACACAAAAATAAATAAATTAAACCAGAAAAAAAACCCTAATATGCAGAAATCCTAATAAAACAACACCTAATCTGCAAAAATTAACCAAAATTTGAGAAACCTTAATTACAAATTTCACAAATCTGCAAAAAAAAAAAAAAAAAACAGAAATCCCTAATCTGATTCACTCCACTGCAGAAAACCCTAAACAGAAAATTACAACATCAATCTGCAGGAAAATACAACACCAATTTGATTCACACCACCGCCCCTCAACAAATCTATAGAAAATTAAAGTCGCCCCCCACGCCATCTGTCGTCGCCACCGCCCACTCAGATCTACACAAACAACACCACCAACACCTCAAAATCTACACAACAACAACACCAAAATCCACACAAATATGCAGAAATACAAAATTTACAAAAAATCAACCCAAATCTGCAAACACCACCACAAAAACCACCACACACCGCCCATTAAAAAAATTTTAAAAAAATTAACTAATATAAACCAAAATCAAAATAAAAAATCCGACGCCACCGATCTGCATCGCCCACCGCAAAACACGCGGCCCCCCACCGTCTAGATCTGCATAGCCCACCGCTAACACCGCGGCCCGCGCCGTCGCCTGGATCTGTATACACCATCCACAAAGAAAATTACAAGAAGATAGCCCCCTTTCCTAATTTCTTCATAAGCTTTCAGAATATATTTAACGCGGGGGTGGCGTGGGCAAGGGTTTACAGAGAGAGAGAGGGCGGCGTGGTGGTGGAAGATGATGGCGGCGTGGGTGAGGGTTTACAGAGAGAGAGGCGCGGTGGGTCTACAAAGTGGGCGGCATGGGTGGTGGCGAGGGTTTAGAGAGATAGAGGGAGTGGAAGAGGGCGGCGTGGTGGTGGCGATGGTTTACTCAGAGAGAGAAGGCGACAAAGGGTCTAGAGAGAGAGAGTGGAAGAGAGAGAGTAAGAATTGGTAAATGAGGGACCGACTATTATTAAGGGGTGTGATGGGGTGGGCTTTTTTTGATGTGTGGACCAATTTGTATCATGGCAAAATTGTAATAAAATTTGACTCTAAGGGTAAAAATGTGTCAATTTGTACCTTAGAGCTCAATATTTTTTGTACCTTTACATGTGAGGATGCAAGAAATAGGGAGGGTTAAAATTAAGACGATCCCGGATGGCATGGTTAAAACGTCGGATTGGGTTTTTTGTTAAAACCCTCGAACGGGAAAAGGTTTGGCCGGGGTTTTTTGTTTAGAACCCGCCCTGACCACTTCCGCATATATAAATATATATTAATTAAATATATATTAATTCTAATTTTTTATTAAATTAAATGTATTTTGTATATGGTTTATTTCTTTCACTGAATTGTTTCAATTGTTTTTTCTTTTCTTTGATTTATCAATTTCTTTTATCGAATGTTGTTTTTACCAGATCGGAGAAGAAATTAGAATGAAAGAGAGATATTCATGTACATAATTCAAAATAATTTCAATTCATTCACCCAAATAATACAAATTCAAGTATTAATTGTATGAATTGAAGGGACCGCAAAATAATTGTATTTAATGGAGGTAGAGATAAATTATTTTTTGCTTATTTATTTATTTTCATCTTTATTTATTTTTCTAAAATACTAACATATCTATCTTTTTTTAAAATAGATGGATTTGAAATCAAGCATGAACTGTAGCTTAATTCAAGGTGAATGTCCCATTAAATAATCTTCTTTGATGTGGGATTGATTAAAACTTTTGAATTTTGGCTTTCTATGATGTGAGATTGATTACGAAATTAGGTATTATATTTGTTATAATTTGAATGATTCTAATTAATGTGTTATTTTTTAAAGTTAGGAGTATGAATTAAAAAATGTAGGAAAAAATGAAATTGGATTTGGGAGGTTAAACCCCCGGGGTTAAATCTGGATGGCGGGGTAAAAGGGTTCAAAAATCCCAAGAACATGCATGTGGTAGATTCTGGGTTAGCAAAAAATTCCATGGAAGGGTTATTTTATTAAACCCGCCAAAAACCCGCCTGTTGCCATCCCTATTCACATGTCTCTATTTTTTTTACCTTAGAGACATTTTTTCTAATTCATTTTCATTTTGTTTTTTTTCATTGCATTACAAATTTACCAAGCACCCCCATAAATTGTCTAATGCATGAGGTATTATATAATAGAATGGTTGGAGAAGGTGGTATTGATAATACATTAGCTCTGTTTACTTTAAAAATAAGAATTACGAGTGAAATGAAATAGGGGATGAAGATTAAATTTTGTTGTATTATTCCTTATCTAGTTGGCAATTATAGCACAATTTTATCCAACTTTGAGGGTGGTTGGTTTGTGGGTTTAGAGGTAAGACATGAATGAAATCAAGCAATCCAATTATAACAACTACTATCATTTTCATTCCAGTTTAATTCTTAATTTATTCTGAAAATTAGACTAATTGAAAATGGGTAATTTTGTATTTTTCATTTGGTGGGAGTGGAGGATTATCCAATTATGAATTGCTAATTATATTATGTATACTTCAATATCATAATTGAAATACAATACAAAACAACTATCTCAAAATATAAAAATTTATATTAGAAATTAGATTAAAATGTCAGCTCGTGAAATGGTAAAAAGTGATGCTATCTCCATTTTTTTATCAGTGGTCTCATTTTTAATTGAAATAATTATCTCATTTTATTCAATGAAATACATCTACTTATATGTCACTTTGCTAATACCAATATAAATTCACTCATTTTATTTCAACAACATCTCTAATAAATACTACAAGAATAAACCTTAACGCGATCCATTTAAATAAATAAAGGTATAAAAATCTTTTGATACTATGATTAATTAGAAAGTTAGTTTATGTGAATTGATAAAATAATACGGATCATAATATTTATTTTTAAGACTTGCTGGTTTTTAATAAATAGATTTCACTAATCGCTATTAAGAGGAGCCGGTTGAACAATTGTGGATGATGATTGCAACACATCAGATTCCGGCGCGACTCGCCGTTGGTCTCCGCCGCCGCCGCCACCTTCTTTGAGCTGAGGCAACGTGGTTTTCAAGCTCTTGTGCTTTCCCCACAAAAATGAATACAACCCCGCCACAATCAAAGCCATGCCTATCAAGCTACATTAATAGCAATTAAAAAGTTAGAAAATAATAGTAATCTATATATTAAACTGGTTAAGTAGTGTGACTTATATTACTAAAGAGTGTTACTTTTTACTGTAAAGGATGTGATGTTTTACTGTAAAGGATGTGATGTTTTACTGTAAATAGTATTACTCATAAAAGTGAAGGATGTGACTTATATTATATGAAGAAAGAAATGGGTAGTGAAATATATAAAGGGTGTATTTTATATTATTAAAGAAAGATGCATTAAAAAAAAAATCAATTTTACAGTGAACAAGTTTCACAGCATACCAACTCATTAATATTTATATCATTTAATGTTATAATATTAATTTTTAAATATAATAAAATCAATTTATAAATATTATAATATTAATTTATAAATATACTTTAATATTATAAACAAAGTTTATTGAATACCTATTGTACAAGAAAGGTCTAGAAAGCGACCTAAAAAATAAAAGAAAGCCCTAATAGTGGTATACACAAGAAAAAGGCCAACAAGTCAGGAACAAGAAAAAAAAAACACAAGATGGGCTGAAAATGAAACCAGCAAGGCCCAAACTATTGAAATTAAATTACAACAATAACCTGTTGAAGAGTCGCCCATTCCCTGATTTCACTTTTTATATAAATTCACTAGTTTTATTATCAATATATTTTTGAATTAATCATAGAATTAAAAAGAAAAAACTTTAATAATGTAATATGCGTGCATTTTTTTCTTTCTTTCAAATTCAATCATTTGATAAAGTAAGATAATTAATCGACATGCGATAATGATAAAACTTTTAACATTCTTTTGAACAAAGTAAGTCCGAAAAAACAAATCAAAAAGTCAGATGATCAGTCAAGATCTTGCAATTCTAGTAAGAGTTTTTTTTAACCGTGCAATTTGTTTTTTCGAACGTTTTTGTGCAAATAAGTTGAACATTTAAAAAAAAAAAATATTACACGTTTAAAAATGCAGTTGAATTGCACGGTGCAAATGATGCATAAATATATTTCTCGTACCTTCCAATAGAGATTTCTTCACCAAGAAAAAGGGCTTCTAATATAGCAATGCAAATGAGACCTAAAGGATTGAACATAGAAGGATAAGTTGGCCCTTTTTCTGTAATCGCCATTGATATTAAAGAAAATGTTGCAGCTGTGGCCAGTACTCCCTGTAAATGAAATTAAAAAAGATTAAAATCTTTATAGCTTATATCTATAAATATTAATTATTTTATATAATTATTATATACAGAATGATTGAAAAAAAAAAAAAAAATTGATAGATTACCGAGTAGAAAATAGTAACAAGCTGAAGATCCCAACCCAAACGCCAAGATGTTGGTTTTCTATCAGTGCACAATCCCATGATAGTAGATTGAATTGATGCAATTACACATGTCAATAGAGTTGCCCAGTATTTATAGGGAAATATTTTGTATAATTTCACCTGTTACACAATTAGAAGTTAGATACTTCACTAAGAATACGCGTGTTACATATATATGATTAACTTATATCCTAATCTTTATTTTTTTTCTATGTGATTTACGTTTGTAAGAATTAGAGTACCCCTTATACTACATGACACTTTTAATAAAAAAAAAAATTGTCTGATCAAAAGATATACTCCATTCGTCTCATAAGTATAAGTCTATAGTTATTTTTACACATATTATTATAGTACTTAGATATTGATTTGAAAAGAAACAAAATAGGGGCAAAAATGTGGAATTAAAATATTGACAATATATTAAACATACTAAGTGATCTATTTTTGTGGGACGGATGAAAATAAAAATCAGGTCTATCTTTGTGGGGGAGTATATATATATATATGAGTAAGTTATGAAAGGTCATGTTTTTCTTTTTCCAAATTGAGTCATCACACGTAAAATAGACTTAATTAGTTACTGTGAAGACTAATTAATTATAAAATTCATACATTAATTCAATTATTTAGAAAATTTTCAAGAAACTCCGAATATTTTCAATTACAAAAATAAGCATGTCAAATGTCTCATTTAATTAGTAAGTGTAATTGGTGAAGCAAATATAATTAAATGCTAAGTAATAATAACCTGTAGAATGAACCAGGCACCATAACAGAGGCAACTTGCAAACAAAAACAATGTTCCTCGAGTCATGTCTTGCTTCGATTTGTCGATGGTTTTAAGTTGATGGTGATGATCCAGATTGAAAGATTTACCCTTGTACAAAGCCATAGTCAATGCTCCTGCAAAGCATAGTACTGCTCCTAGGGTTCTAATCTTCCCGGACCATGTATTCAATCCCAATCTTTCGATTCTTGACATTCGAGAATCAGTAATGATAGTCAATTTTGTAATTAAAATATTATATAAATTTCATAACTAAAACTATTATAAATACATTATGAAATAAGCGGTCTTAAAGTCAAAACCATTATAATTAAAGATCTAATTGCTTTTAATCGATTTGCCAGAACTATTTTTTTTTTTCATATTAATAATTGCACAATTCAGTGTAAACAAATTAAATATTTTAATATAACAAATTACGTGATTCTAAAATTTATTATGAGAGCACAGTTCATTTGGAGTAAATCTGAAATTGATAGGTACCTTAAGATAGATGAGAAGAGAAAAGTGACTGGCGGAATAAGGTTAAGGAAGTTGGTAGCATATGTCGCCGTGGTGTCTTTTAGACCATAATAAAATAGTCCCATGGCCATTGAGATCCTACATTTCATGATATATATATATATATATATATATATATAATATAATATATGTCATTAACATATGATCCAATTAACCTAAATTAGTCACCCCAAAATAATAATAATAATAAAAAAAAAAACAAGAAAAGAGCTTACATCAATTAACAAGATGATTCTTATGGGATTTAAAAAATGGCGCAATTTACCACTACATATTACAACAAAAGAAAAAAACTTGTATTTTTGTGACTTCTTAATCAGCACCATAATATACTAAGATTTTATTAATATTGTGGTATTTTTAATTTCAAATTATCTTCAAATTATATATATATGCATAATATGTTTTTTATAAAATTGGTCTCCCATGAACCGGGTCAATGCTATGAATTTGGATTATTTGACCTATTTCACTCATTCCAATTACAAATTTTCATAACCTACTAAACGTGACTCATATCATAATCTGGATAGATTCAAATGACTATGAATTAAAAACAATGTTCATCCAGGTCTATACAAATTTTTTTTGATAGAATATTTATAATAGAGATAATTACTATGATGTTCCAAAATAGCAACAATATTTCTAATAGGTTCCAACTATTTTTTATATTACTAGTAGATTCAAATATAGGATGAATTATCCAATATACTCTTAAAGTCCAAAAAAAACTCCTATTAATATTCTGCCTCCCATCAAAATCCCCACACAAATCCACCAAAATCCCCAAATTAAAAAACGTCTTCTTCCTAAAATCACAATCCCAAATTTCAAATTCAAACCCCAATCTACAAAATCCTAATCCCCCACCATCAGCCAAATTCAAACCCCCAATCTACAAAATCCAAATCCCCCACCATCACTTCCGTCGCCATACGCCCCAAAGACAGCGCTTTCAAGATTCTAAGCGCTGATTTATAAACGGGAGGCGCAAATGGAACTGAACCACCGCCCGCGGCTGTTTTCCCATTCAGTTTCGGCGAATAGAAACCAGCCCGCATCCGTTGGTTTGGAGAGATGATGCTGAGGCCATGTAAAAACCTCATCTCTTATCTGGTTCAAAATCTCTCTTCCCCACTTTTTGGATCTATTTGTTTTCTGGAGAAATTGTGGTGGTGAATTTGTGCACATCTTTATGAACTGCTGGGTTCACTTTAAATCTGTTTTTGGTATTTAAATTTGTTCCGATTTTGGTATTTAAATCTGTTTTTTTTTTTTTTGGTTCTGCAGATTTTTATTTTGGGATTTTTCGAATGCATCTGATTTTGGGTTGAGGTGTTGGCGAGTGATGATGATTTGATGGTTTTTTGCTAAAATTCTGCCATGGGAAAGGAATAATGAAATGGAAAGGAAGGATCAAAGAAATTGGGGGAAAAAAGATGGTGGAAGAAGATGGATTTGAAGATGCTATGATGCAGATTTGAAGACGGTGGAAGAAGACGAAGATGGAGATGATCTGAAAAGTTTTGGATTTTTTTTTTCAAATTTACATGCATATGTGCATGTATTTTCATGATATGACGGACGGATACGTATACGACGATACGATAAGAAAAAAAAAAAAAAAAAATATGTAAATTTCTTCGGGATTTCGACGAGGATATGTAATTTTTTTTATTTTAAATATATAAAATTTGGTATTTAATCGATTTAGATATGAAATTTTGAATGTGTATACATATACATCATCCTATTTTAAATAAATGAAAATATCAAAAAATTATCAACAACTCCCTTATTAATACATATAAAAAAATTAGAAAAAAAAAAAAAATATACACAAGACAAAATATGAATAAATAAATACAAGAAAGAAAATAGGAGCAAGAAGATAAAAAAATAATAGCAAGAAGACTCATTAAGGATATTTATGTAATTCAACTACCTTTTGAAACATTATAGTAATATTTTAAAAAGTTGGAACCTAATAATAATAAATGAGGTCAAATGAAACCAGAAATTCATCACTCTTTATAATATGTTGAAAGCATCAAAATATATGATGCAAGTAGAAGTGAATAATTGGGAAGGGGGCAGGGGAGATTAATACTAATATGAGTAGTATGACAAATATGCCAAATTATTTCAAATGAGAGTTGACGATGTGAGCAATTTGTCTAGTAAATACCCCATCATTGCTTACAAATTACAATAATTAAGAGAATTAGGTTTTGATTAGGAATGTCAACAGGTCAGGCGGTGGCGGGTACAGATACGGGGACCAATTGTCATTCCTATTCCTACTAGAACGACAAATTGTCTCTATCATCGCTAAATAAGCAGAGATTTTTTCCTAAATTTCCATCCGCTTGGAATTCCCCACCCCCATTTATATTTTCTATTTCATATTATTTTTATTTAATTACATCATGAAAATTAGTTAAAGTATATTTAATAATTATATTAATTAGTGAAAACAAAATTAGGCAAGGTTAGAGTTAAAAACAAGTATATATACCCATGGTAATGAGAGATAAAATTTTCTCATTTACAATTTTATGAGGGAAAAAAATCGGAAAAATTTCCGGCCTCATTTTAATGTCTCAACCAGTGAACCATTTAAAAATAAAACAAAAAATTCCACATGCAATTATACACCTAGCTAACAAAAGTAAGATAAAAATTTGTATAGATCTAGTTCGTGCTGTGAACTTTGTTTTTAATTTATGGACATTTGAACCTCCAAGGTATAATACAAGTCAAGTTTAATGAGTTAAAAAAATGTATTGAAATAAATGAAATTGGTTAAATAATCAAAGTTCATAGCATATACCATAAATTGATTTATGGAATATCAACTCCAAAAGTAAAAATCAAAGAGGTTTAAGTGTGCAAATTCTATACATTAGTGCATTAAAATACTTAAAGATCAATTAGAATTGAAATATCCTCCTTTTCACAATAGGAGTAATAACGTTAATAGCTCTAGATCCTCCATTCTAATTTATTAAGGTTTTCGCACTGTACATTTTTTATGACATCATCATTAACATATAACAATAAAGATAATATAAAATGAGATGAACACTGAATTAGAATACAGAATCCTTACCTAATAAATATAAACGGGTACACAGATTTTCAATCAATTCTTGAAATAAATGACACGTATATCTCCATGCAGAATATAGGGAATCACATGTACATAAAGAAAAAACAAAGAATATTGCTTATAATATAATCCTTACCCAGTTAATGCCACCATGAAAAGCCAAAATAAAGCTGCAAAAGTGAGCTTCCTCACAGCTCCTCTGCAATTTAAAATGTTACAAACACAATTAAAATCACAATAAATCAATAATAATAATAATAATATTAATAATAACAATAAATTATATAAAAACGATCGAACCTTTCGATGTAGAAAGCGAAAGGGGCGATGCTGAATGCAGCAACGATGTTACGATAAGTCATGAGAGCAAAAATGAAGGTGCCATCACTCAATATAATCCTGGAAAGTATTTGCAGACCTGTTGTAATGAGTTGTACCATTAGCATGGCTAATGGTACTCTTGCATTCGACATCCATTTCTTCATAAATATATTAATTTGTATCACCGCTAAAAAACACAGGCTTTGTTTGTGACTAACAAAAATGAAAACACTAAAGATGCCCACGTCTATATAAGTACCAAAAAATGGCTACTTTTTTGGTTTGACACGTGTGATGGGCAGATGTTGTGTAGACTCAAAAGGCAAAAAGAAAATAGATGTTTTAGCTATAATTCTTTAGGGTGACTAAAAATGAATCGAAATTGGTATTATTATTGATTTGATGTTGCTTGTTTGGCATATTTGGCATGCATGCAGGGAATGACTCACAAATTTTCCAAGGCGGGGATTAACCTTGAGTTTACAGAAAGTTTTTTTTGCGTCTAAATGATTTCTACTTGATTTAATACTATTATATTTTTTTAATAATAAATGGTGGTTCAAATGTTTTTTTATAAAACATTTCCATATAGTAGATTGTAGTACCACTCTTCTGTAGGATTGAGATTTGTACGTACCATTCTTTTTCACCGTACAAAAATGTATAAATTGAATATGGAATTGACTGTAATTCATACTTCATGTACAAAACTACTAGTTTCTAAATTTATAAGCTCATTTTTTTTGTTATTTCTACTTTACTCTAGAAATCAAACATCTTAAATCATAATAAATCTAAAACAATAACAAAGAAGGGAATAAAACCTTGGAAGATTATATGTGGATCAAATATATATTGATCAATTTCGACTACAATTTAGCTAGGGCTGAGGGAGTATGAAATATAATTATAATTATATAATATAATAATAGGTCATTTATACTCAAATTAATAAAATTTATATTCATTTTGATAAAGAAAAGAGTTTTTTTACCTATTAATATAAGAAAAAAAGTTTGTTTACCTATTTTCATGTGGTGAAACAATCCATATTTCTTATTAAAAGAAAATATTTTAGTTACCCAGTCTCTTTTGCATAATTTAATGACCTAGCTTCTAAAGGCACAGTCGAGTGATATGGTCTTTTGGTGAAGTGAGGAGAAATATCTGACGATCTAGGTTCATCAGGTGTCATTAGACATGATTAAGTTTAACATGACAACAAACAATCACAAAATTGCTCCAAAACAAGATGATTTTTTTTTTAAATCGCAAATTCACATAGAGTAATGACCAAAATTAAAAGGGAAAAGGCAAATTCGTGGTGCTATGACTGATAAAATTGACCATGAGGATATTAAATTGAGTGATACACAACAAAAAATTAAAGAGATATTTAGTAAATAAAAATTTAAGCAACTATCCCGGCTGCTGCCCCTAGATTTTTGAGTCCTATGTATATATATCTATATATAAAAGCAGAAACCGCCCCACATTTAGAAACCATTGGATTTTCCCGCCAAAAATTTATTTCTAAATCGAGCAATATTTTTTGGATAAATATTATCAATATTTTGGAGATATATTTTTAGATACATATTATTGATTTGAGATATATTTTCTTAGAGATTGAATATTCATAAGAGATTTCATATATATATATATATTGGGTTAGTAATATTTTTGAATTATATTCGTTAGTTAATGAATAATAACAAAATTAAATTTGTTATTGAATTGATTATAATTTGGATTATATTAATCAATTAATAAATAAGAACAAAACTTATGTTGCACATACCACATGCATATAGTACTAAATTCATCGTCCCAAAATTAATATAAGTTGATTTTTATTGTCCCAACATAAATCGGCCTACATTTGAAAACTATTGAATTTTCCCGCTAAAATATTTGTCAAATTGAAAACAAATCTTTAGAATAAATATTAACAAATTATGATTGAGAAACATTTTTAAAAAGTGAGAGTTTTTGTGCATACAAATAATAGTTTTTATGCATAACAGTGATATTTTTTATATATAACAGTGATATTAAGAAAACCGAGTTCACGATGAACTTGGGTTCACACAAGTTTTTGTCAAACTTTTATTTGAATTTTTCAACAATAATGAATGTTTTCATTTTATATTAACTTTAAATTTTTTGAGAGATTAATACTTTCCATATTAAAAATAATATCATCAATAAAAAAAACCGTATCTTCATAAAAACACTTTAATATGAATATTTATAAAAATTTAATACAAATTAATTGTGTAATTATAACCGTGCATCGCACGGGTTGAATAATTACTAATATATATATATATAAAAGCAAAAACTGGTCCAAATTTAGAAACCAGTGGATTTTCCCGCCAAAAATTATTGCTAAATCGGGAGACGAATCTTTGAAAAAAATATTAACAAATCTTTGTGATAATTTTAAATATTGGATTTGAGAAAAAATCTTTGGAATATATTTGGAACTTTGAAATATCTTTCTTTTCTAATACATCTAAAAAAATCTTTATAATATCTTTAGAACTTTGGAATATCTTTCTTTCTAAATATATATATATATATATATATATATATATAATAGCATAAATATGTGGTATATATATAATAACATAAATCGGCCTACATGTAGAAAGCTCAATCCTTGTGGTCATTAATGGATAGAAAATAATATTTAGAAATAATATGTGGTATATTTTTATAAATATTAATGTTGAATTGAAAAATAATTTTTTGGAATATGGGAAAAATCTTTGGAATAGATAAATATGGAAACATGATTTTTATTTTTTCTTTTACTTTTGATGTTCAATTTTATATTTTGCAGGATTTTTATTTTTATTTTTTTGCTTTTGAGACTTTTTGTTTTACGGAATTTTTATTTTGTATCTAATGATTTGGTGAGATAATATTTTTTCACTATATATCAATCTTATAATTCATATTGATTTATTTGCTAAACAATTTGTGTTGGTTTAATGACTTTCTGTTTTACGGAATTTTTATTTTGCATCTAATGATTTTGTGAGATAATTTTTCACTATATATCAATTTTATAGTTCATATTGATTTATAGTTCAATAATCAAATGAAATTACTAATTTATGAATTTACATTTAATAATATACACACACTGTAAGCACACTGCAATGGGGGTTTGAGTCGGTTAAACCCTGCTTATCGCTCTGCGAATCCATCAGTGGTGAGAGAGAGAGAATGAACGGCTGTTGGAGTCGACTACAGCTATGGCAAGCGCCACCGTCTACGCTACTTTTCAGGCGCTGCAATTTTCCCGAGAGTATACTACTACTATATTTTATCATCTTTGTTTCTCCGTTTACTTGTTGCATAACAAAAATACCATTTGACATGCTCTGCACTTGCCAATTTTGTAGTTGTAAATCTTGGGTCTCCGAAAATTATGTGCTTCTGTCAGCAATTGCAGACGAATGCATATGAAATCGTCAATGGAAGCTATGTTCCAACCGGTGATACCGAACAAGCGAGCAAAGTTGAGGTATTACTTATTTCGAATACATATGCGTGTTTGTAGGGATGCTGGTGTCTAAACGATTTATTTGTTTTGCCTTCTCATTTGTCCTCTCCTCTGTCTTAACTAGTGATTCTAGAACGAGTACATGGTTATATGAATAGCTATTAAATTGCTTTGTAAATGGTACACTAGGTGTTATATGAATCCAATTAAATGTCCTTATGTGTGTTACTGATAATTGTTTATGTCGGAGAGTTGCATTTTCTGTTGTGCCTGTCGATTTGATATTTCATTTCATGTATTTGTTTTTTTTGGTTTCCAGGACAAAGTGGTGATGCCAATGGAAGCCGTTGGTGCATTTCAAAAGCTTCCTATGGTGATGCCATCAGTTGATATTCTATATTCAGCATTGAAGAAGGCTAAAAGGGTCTCACCTACAAAGGGTAATTGTTATCAAGGTTCTTCATTCTACTTCAATCACTACTGCAATTGCTAGTTTACAAGTTGGCTTTAGTGTTAATGTTTGAATAGACATTGCCAATATTGCAAAACGTGAAAGAAATAAAGGTGCAAAACAACTTGATGCATTAATGAAGGTAAATTCTTAGGCATACACGTAAGATCAAGGTGTTGCACATCTTATTTAACGAAGAACTTAGTTTTGTATTCTGCCTATTGTTATTAATTTCAGGAACTTGCTGTTCCTTTGAGGACGTACATGGAGGACTTCCCCAATAAAAACCATTTGCACCCTTATGAAAGGTCTCTGGTTGAGTTGACTCTTGGTGATGGGAACTACGAAGAGGTACATATCAAATCATCTCCATTCTTCCATTCTTGCTTTTCTCAGAAGTTCTTGTGCTAGTTAAGTTAAACAGATCAGAATGAACTGGCACAACGGTCCCTAGTTTCACCTCGCTGAACGTTGCCTCATTGTTTTACTTTGTTCTTACCAGCACAATTTATTTATTTCTGATTAACATTATAATTTATTTATTTCTGATTAACATTATAATGTCTGTGGTTATCAACCTAAAGATAAGATACAGATGTTCCTATACAGAAGTTTTTTCACACTAATGTCTAACCACTTAATGTCATTTAATATATCTTTCCTTATATGTTTATCTTGAAACTCCTCATGATTGTCAGGTGTTGAGAAAAGTTTGTAATTTACGAAAAAGAGTGGTGGCAGTAGGAAAAGAGCATGCATCCCTCTGCGCCAAGGTATATTATGTTGGTTTAAGTCGGTCTGCACATTCGCTTTTGTTTAGTTGTTAGCTTAAGCGACTCAGCTTAACTACATATTGCAGAACCAGGTGATGCCTGTCTTGAAACCTTATATGTTAAATCCTGCTCTATTATATGGATATTTAATAGAATTAATATGTTTGGTTGGGATGAAGGAAAATACTATTCAATTGGCATACGGAGGTATTCTTCTACACCATCAACTTAAAGACGATGTATAATATTCACTTCGCCTAAGAGCTTCTTGTAGGAAACTGGAGGAAAGATATCATGAAATTACCTAATATTAGGATTTTTAACTTTTTTTCCCCAACATATATGCATATGGCAATGGTTTATTTAAGAAATAGGGTCCATAGGGTCTCAATCCCTGTGGTACAAAGGAAAGTACAGCAGTTGAAGTTTACCTATCTTTGTCTTCTCATTGTTGGTTCATCTTAGTTTCTATCAAACCTAGTATGCATTGGAGTATATTATTCACCAGACAGATGCTGGCACGAAATCTATGTGAAAGACTGTTGATTTTGGATAAATAAGTAAAGCACAGTTGTGTTATGTTTATCTAAGCTTCTCTTGAGACCTGATCAAAATGCTCGGAAAAATATCATTAGTCCATATTATTATGTCCATTGAAAGCTTCTGTATTGCAGTCTCTCTCTAAGCGTGAAGCTGTGGAGCGACTGGGTGAGGTCAGTGTCATATACGTAATGCAGATTCCTTCTAGCTAGATTATACAATGTACACAATTCATCTTTACTTTGGTCTTGCTTTCAGGGAATGAAGAAAATTGAAGAAATTTTCAATAATGAAGGAAGAGCTGTAGATGAGTTATTAAACATTGCCAAGGTAATTTGGTCTTCAGTCTTCTTTAAAATAAAAGAATTGGCTAAGAGTCTAAGGTGTGCTAAATGTAATCATAATCATGCATTGCATGCTGTGGAACCACGATTCATGATCAACTACCTATAGAGTGTTCCATTCTCTAGTTAAAAGAAATTGAATGCCTAACACTATGGATTGTAGTCATTCTTATCCCTCATATGATTTCTAGTCTATTTAGATAGGTTGTTAGAGGATCCCATGATGCAAATTTGCATTTTGTTGACTCTAGATGTAATTTTTCCTTTTTTTTTCTGGACAAATTGCATGGCAGACTTTGCGAGCAATGCCGGTAGTCGATCTAGAAACACCCACTTTGTGCCTTGTTGGGGCCCCTAATGTTGGAAAATCATCTTTGGTACGTCTACTATCTACAGGAAAGCCAGAGGTATGTACTTGGAAATTCACATTTGACCCAAAAATATTAACCCTTTAATTTTGTATATATTTTGTTTTGTGAAGTTCAGTTTGAACTTGATATTAACATGTTTAGGTTCTTCCTTAAGATGGAATGATTGATTTGTAGTTTAATATCAACATATTTCTTGTATTTCCATCTAGTGTCCATATTTTGCACCTACTAGACTTGATTTCTCTTGCTTTGTTGACTTAGATCCACTGAGTTTTCAACCTTGTTGATTTGCTCTCTTGGTCTTGGGAAATTTAGCGCGTGGAGAGGAGAAGGAGAGAGAGAGTTCCATGTTTAATATAGAATTTGTATTTATTTCTGAAAATGGAACCTACATCAGATTGATGACTATGATGGTTGTGTTGTCAAATTACTTTATGCTCTCTCTCTCTCTCTCTATATATATATATATATATACACAAACACACATATATTATATGTGTGTGTGGCTTTAAAATATTATATGGTTGCTTGACAAGCTATGAATGCTGTTTTTTCCCAAAGCACAAAACTTGCAGCACTAGGCCACCATATGTTCTGATTTTGTTGCTCAACATGTCTCAGATTTGCAATTATCCATTCACAACGAGAGGAATTCTTATGGGTCATATTAATTTGAGCTACCAGAATTTTCAGGTTCATACTTTTAGTGATGTACTTTATGCCAAGGTCTATCTGCTTTTCTCAATATTAAACTATGCTTTGTTTTACAGGTTACAGATACACCTGGCATATTAAGGAGGCGTGATGGTAAGAGTCTTCCCTTTTTATTTTCATCTACTTGATATCTGATGAACTAAAATACTCATACATTGCAAAAAATCTCCTTGCTTTCTCACCGTGCCTCTGCCATATCACACAGGCATACAATCTGTTGCTTTGCAGAATATAAGTAATATAAAACATTTTGATTACATCACTAAATGGATGTAATCAAACCAAGTTGTTCGCAAACTATTCGGGTCTGGAGTCTTGACTAAAAATTTGAGCTCATTTAGTAAGGCTTGTTAATGTAAACAAGCAAACAAACAAACACTAGCCCAATGATGTTCGGTTTGTTAGCTTGTGAGCAGACTTGTTAGTGAGCTCGTGAGCTAACTCGTATGAATTCTAATTAATGTATGACTTTAATTTATAATTATCACACTTAATACATATGATAAATATATAATTATGTAGCTAAACTTATTTAATTAAAAAAAATTGTAGAGTTCAGTAGATATATATGATATTTAGAAATATGTAATTTTATTTTTGTAATGAATTGATGAATAACTTAATTTATGATTGATACTCCCTCCGTCCTGCACTCGATTTCCCATGTACTGTTTACATGGTATTTAATGTAAGAGTTGTTTATTAGTATTTGAGGGGATAAAGTGGTTTTTAGTTGAGGGTATTGTAGACCTTTTTACTTTATTATTAAAGTAGATGAGAGGATAAAGTGGTATTTAGTGTGTATAAACTATAAAGTAATGACATGAGATGTAATTTTTGAGATGTTGGGAGGATATAGTTATTAAAAGCAATATTGCTTTATTGCCATTTATGAAAGGGGAAAACAAGTATGTGATGGACCAAAATGAAAAATGGGAAATGAGTATGGGACGGAGAGAGTATTTATTAAGGTCTAACTCGGCTCAATAATAAACGAGTCAAAATCAAGCACTCTAAAGTTTGGCTCGGCTTGGCTTGATCAATACATCCCATCTCTTGGATGCAATATTTTTTTAATGAATCTGTTGACTGCACAACATTACTTATGTTGGTTTGGAACAGAATTGTTTCTTCACTTGACATGCAATATTTTTAATGAATCTGTAGACTGCACAACATTACTTATGTTGGTTTGGAACAGAATTGTTTCTTCACTTGACATAGATGTTATTAAAAGGTTAACGGTGTCTAGGTTGCTATCCCAATGAGAGGCATTGTTGGCTGATTCTATTTCATGTTTTATATGACAAAAGTTACTGTTACTTTGGGGAAATCTGTGTATAAATTATACTAGTATATTTTTTTGTCAGTTTTATATACGTATATATATTTATGCATATTTGGACCGCAGAGGATAGGAATAATTTAGAGAAGTTGACACTTGCTGTCCTCTCCCATCTGCCAACTGCTGTACTCTACGTTCATGATCTCTCTGGAGAATGTGGGACCTCACCTTCTGATCAGGTTTTCCACCATTGTTTCTTCTGAATCAAAGAGTGTTGCATCCATTTAAGTTTGTTGACATGCATATCCGGCCATATTTGCATGCCAAGTTTAGTTTGCTGATTTATTGTCTCCATTGTTTTTTTATGGGTTGAACAGTTTACCATTTACAAGGAAATAAAAGAGAGATTCAGTGACCATCTCTGGGTTGATGTTGTGTCTAAATGTGATTTGCTAAGTGATTCTCCAGTGGTCTTCATAACAGAAGATAGTAATGCTGATAATCTTGAGCTAGCAAATTACCGGAGAAGGGGACCTGATGGGGCAATGCGTGTATCTGTCAAGACTGAAGAGGGTATTGACAAGGTCTGCCTTTAAGACGAATCATCAGCGTAATGAATTTATCTTTTGTTACCAATTACTTTAGAAAAATAAAATAAGTGCACCATCCAATCTTAAATTGTGTTGCTCGTTTTATGAATCGTTTCTAGGAAAAATACACATTTGATCCCTGCACTCAATTTAATTTTTGGGAAATTGGGTCTCAGCACTTTTACTTGCATTTTTATTTGGTCAGTGCACTTTCACCCGTTGGACTACGTAAGACCAAGTATTAATGCAAATAAAAATATAAGACTCGCCCAGATAAGTTTTTTTTTCCCCTTCACAATTACCCAAAATTTCTAGTCTTATTTACACACTTAATTTCTGTCTCCAAGTATGCACACTAGTCAGTCATTCATGATTCTTTGGCAATACAATGGGAAAACAGAAAACACACACATTATTATTACGAAATTTGGTGACTTCTATATCAATATATATATATATATATCTGCTATTTCATTTGAATTCTTGAATGCGTGTATCTCAGAATAGTTGGAAGTTGATAATTCTCTCTCAACCTGAAAATTCCATAACAACATCTAGATAAAGTTTCCTCTTGATGTTCCTTGATGTGTTTCTGACGGTATAAACACATCGTGCAGTTGAAGACTAGTGTGCATGAATTACTAACCACTCAATTGACGAGGTTAAAAAGCTGCGAAAGCAACGAAGAAACTCATGATGTTCTGAGATAATTGATTCTGCTACATTCAATACATACATACAGGAGGTATGTTGGTATTCACAATTTCGCCATTTTCGACAGAAATTCACACTCGTCCAATGTTTTTTCTTGGTTTAAGCACATCGGTACTTGGTGGTGTTGAGAGGACCAACTTCCTCGAAGAAGGAAGCGTAACCAAACATGATAGTGGGTAAACAACCTTTTTGGAGGGAGGATCACGATAAATCTCATCATGCTTTCAACATTATTTATGAATCTCCTATTATGTCTACAAATTGTAAACACTTGAATTGTTCGTCGGGTGTATGATAATCCAATTTTCATAGGATTATTTGTTGTAAAACTAATATTGCATTCCACATTTTATCCCATCAATTGGATGTATATTATAACAATTCTGATAAAGTATTATATAGTAATACTAATATCTAATTGTGTTACAAGTTATATTATGTACTAATTTCATTATCCTTGATATGGATTGACGGCGAGCTGAATGTAGATGATGAACTAGTTTTATACAGATGATTTGTAGTTGGCATCCAATTGTTTCACACTTGGTATGAACATTTTGTCCTTTATCCAACTCTAATTTATTTCACGTGCATGGTTCAATAACCTTGATTATTCTGATATTAGGCACATGATAGCTTTTGACCGAACATACCTCCCATTGACAATGACAAAATAATAAAATATATAGGGGAGATTCTTCTAGGTAATCTTTTCATTTCAGGAGATTTGTTCATTGATACATTTTAGGAGTAAAATTTATTAATATGTACAAAATAATTGTATATACGTAAATATATTTATACTTTTCAATGTAATTTTGACTATATATGCAATCATGTTTGTACTTATTAGTAGTTTGTAAATTAATTAATTTTTTAAAATTATCTTGGATTGATGAGTTGATTTTAAGAAATAAATTAAAAATTAATTAAAATCTTCCTATCACGTATAACATTTTTTTTACACATCATCCTATATATCTTAAATCAATTCAATATTATCATCACATCATGTCACGTAATACAATATATAATGACATTTGAATAAACATTGTTTAAAAATTTGGCATATCATTAAAATGAATAAGGAAACCATACATCAGCAGAAACTCTCTGTTAGTAATATAGGGGGATTGGCATTTTATCCAAATTAACCTTAAAACGACACATCATTCCAATTAATCATAAGACGACACATCATTAAAAAAACCCTCTCTATTAGTATATAGGGGGTTTATTAAACCACATATTAAAATTGCCACATGGATGCCACATAACTACAAATCAATAGAAAAATAACACATCAATATAATAAAATATGACATGTCATCAAATTAATCTCAAGACGACACATCAAATTACCCACAAAATGACAAATTTAAAAAAAAAAAAAACTCTATATTGGGGGGATTTAAACAATGAGTCAAAGTAATATTATATTCTTAAGTGCAATTAAATAGTCCATTAGCAACTACGAATCTAATGAAATTTAAGTGCAATTAAAAGGGGCTTGACCTCATGAATGAAAATTATTGACTCATGAACTACAATTAAAAGCTCATTCAAATTTCTCAATGAAACGAATTTGGTCTTTTCCTTGTTTTTTTTTTCTTTTTTAGATTATCCATAGAAAACTTCTCTCTTCCTCTTCAAATTTCTTTTCCATTTTTACTTAGCGATACGAGCATATTAATTTCTAGCCACCGTCTCCAATACAATATCATTAATCATTAATCTTGCATTATTGTTACTTTTTATAGGTCTTTAAAAATAATTTACAATTAAACCAGTCAATTTAGCAAGTAGAGAGGACTTAATAATTTGGATAGGAATACAGGATATTGCTATCCGTTACGGTTTGTTCCAGGGTTTTCATTGTTCAATCCTTTATTTAATTTTATCTATTCTCAATTGCATTTCAAAACATGAAATTGAAATACGTTCTCCATCTAACATTATTTGAATTGAAACATCAATTAGAAAATTTAAAACAAAGCATTTTTTCTTAATATTTTCCATTTCTGTATTATTAATGTGGTAACATGATATCATTTCATACATAAATGAAACGAATAAAATAAAGTTTACCAATAAACTATTAGGGAACTATATACAAATGAATTAATTCATCACATCTCTCATGTTTTGGACTTTTTAGATGAGGCGAGATTCTTACGTAGTATCGAGCCTCCAGTGCGCCACGCCTCGCCCCCAGGTTCAAACCTCACGACAAAGAAAAACTCTACCCACATTATTATACACTTGTTGGGCCTCCTCTTCCTCCCAATGATGGAGTTGACAACCCAGAGGATAACCCAGCCCACAAGTGAGGGAGAGTATTAGGGAACTATATACAAATGAATTAATTCCTCACCTCTCTACAAGGGAGAGTATTAGGGAACTATATACAAATAAATTAATTCCTCACCTCTCTACAAGCTTGAGCTTTTAGATGAGACGAGATTCTTACATATGCTTTCCAAAAAAAAAAAAAAAGAAAAACACTCTGTATTAAAAAATGAAGAGGATCTTTAATTTCACTTTTCTTAGTGAGTAAGGCAAATTAATTAAAAAATAAATTTGCCCGACAGTAAAGCACACAGCAGGCTTCCAATTCCATTACCACACTGTCCCCATTCGCACTTCACTCCCCAATTTCTTTATTATTTTTAAATTAAAAAGTAGTACTACCCGTCCCATATTAACTGCATAGTTACTGTGTGCTAGATTTTTAAGAAAAAATGATAAAGTGATAAAGTGTTAGAGTATAAAGAATTGTTTATTAGTATTTTATATGATAAAATGATGAATAGTTGGGGGTAGAAAAAATTATTTATTATTATTTTATGTGATAAAATGATAAAGTGATAAAGTTGATATTTCCATTTAAGGGAATGTTTAGTTAAGTATGAGACGTCTAAAAAGGAAAAAGTTCAGTTAAGTATGAGACGGAGGGAGTACTAGTCTAATAATTATGCTCCAAAATCCTTAATTATTAAAAAAAAACCTTAATATTTTTCTGTAATACAAACAAGAGACATTCTTCCAAAGCGGTGCCACTAGTGGTCGTTACTTCAGTAGACAGAATCAAAACTCCAACTCATTCTCACGTTCTCCTTAACGCTATCTTTTTCGCGTTTCAAGGAAAATGTTGGAAATATATTCGGAAAAGAAAAGGAAATTATATTATTTATTTCATATTTTTTATTCCATTATATATTCTATAATGCAAATGAATGGACCGTGAAATATTTTAAAAAAGTTAACTAATTATCATAATTGTGTGTCTATGTTTTAAAAATTTAAAAGATGGTATAAGATTGAAACATGGAAAAGTGGGAATAGCGCCGGGAAAAAAGTGTTAATCTTGATTATTGAAATCTTTAATATTATAGATTAACTTTCCTTATCAAGAAAATGTGATATTTGGGGTGGGTTTATGAGAATATATAATTATATTGCCAGAACTGCTGGTTTCAAAAAAAAAAAAAAAAGCAAAAACGGAAAATTTTCAACTCATTGTACAAGGAAAAGTTTTCGAGTCATTGTCCAAGTGGTAAAATTTGTGGTGAGGTGGGGAGAAATCCCCCGGCAATGCATGTTCGAACCCCGTGTGGGATAAATTTTTCATTGAAATATTATGGGAGTTTGTCCGGGGGATTGAATCCGATTGACTCTCTCCCACAAGTGTCTACCACTTGGGCACATCCTTCGATTTACAACCCGTTCGGCTGAAATACCAAAGGTACGCGGTTGGGGGAGTTTCTCGTCTCTTCCTCGAAAAAAAAAAATAAGGGAGGTGGGCTCTTCTTCCTTTTTACTAGATTTGCACATGCCAGCAATTTTCCGCCGTCTACGAATTTTATGGTAGCTTTTATTTGAGGTGATATACCTAATTTGGTTTTTTTAATTTTTGGGGGTAATTTGTGGTACATTGTACCGGAAATTGCTAGTTTAGCGTGTTGGTGTTGCTAACCACTGAGTTTAGTCACTTAGTGTGGGTTAGTGTTTACTGCTGATTTCAGGGTTTAACACTACTTTTTGCTGCTGAAACGCTCTTCCAGAGAAACAGTGTGAAGGAGAAAGAGAAAAAAACGCAGAATTCATACTCAATCTGCAAGATCGCCTCTTTCTTTGTCCATCTTCTGTTCAGGTATGTCTCTCTGTTTGTGTGTGATAGATGGGTTTGAGGAAGTATAGTGTATTACTTTATTATTCCTTTTAGTTTCTTCATTTATCAATGCAGTTCATCACAAAATTCTGATCTTACTTGGCGATGTGGGTTTTACTTTTTATGTTCATGCTTTACAAGTTTTGGTTGTGAAATTCTGTACTTTCTCTAATTTACGCTTATGATTCGGAATGCTGTATACAGAGAAGTTGATCTCCAATGTGGAATCATAAATTAAAACCTGATCCAGTTGTGGGGTTGAGATACCCGGGCCTCGGCCCGGGTTTGCCCTCCGTTTCCAGATTCCGGAGCGGGCACATGCCGCCTGGAATGACTGCTACCAGGGTCCCACACAACATATCAGATTCTGATATGGATGTTTCTTCAGAATCTGAGAGAGATTATTCACTTGAAGCATCACCACAGGATGATAAACTTCCCAATGGCAGTAGTAATGCTAGTGTTAGTGGTTTGAACAGCTTTTTGGAAAGACAGGGAGTGAGAGGTGGTGGGTTTTCAGAGACGCGGAGTGGTTTTGCTGCTGATGATGAATCTTCAGCATCTGCATCGAGTTCTGAAGCGAATATGACTCCTCGTAGAAGCAATAACACCTCTGTTCTTGAGAAAAAGTTCAAGTTCGGGAGTAGTTTCTCTGGCATTGGTTTGCAGTCAAATATTGAGACTGCACACAAGGTTAGTGTTTTAAGTATTTACTCATATGTGTGTCTATGAGTGTTGAAATCTTTGTACTGTTATGTGTTCGTGGAGAATATATCTTACTATCTGTACTTAGGTTGTGTTCATCAGATTATTGGGGTTAATTAGCAAGTTGTGTCCTTGACTAGTTAAAACCAGTAATCTTAGGGTATGTTTGATTTGGATTTAGAGGTTTAATTTCAAAATCCTGATATATATATATATATATTGTGTGTGTGTGTGTTTTGAGAGTTAAGTAGTGTAGGGTTTAATGTTATGCCAAATCGATGTCTAAGAGTGTGTGATTTTGTATTACTATATTATTGTTGATTGTGTAATGTTTTGATGATTGTGTAATGATTAGTGTGTTTCATTGAACATTGTAAAAGTGAGAAAAAATGTGTAAAAAGTGATAACTGATAAGTAAAGGAAGAATGAGAGTAAGAAAAATGGTATTTGTAGGGGTTGTAGGTATTTGTAAAGATCGATGTATTAGGTTATTAAAAACAGGATTATTAAACCCCAAGGTAGAACCGGATTTAGATTTCAAAATCCCAAATCCAGTTTTATAATCTTAAATCAAATACCCTTGAAGTACATTATTATCTTTACCATTGGAAGTTACTTTCTATACATTTTTAGCTACTGTATTTACTAAAGCTAACCATAAATTTCCATGGCTATGGTTACTAGTTGTACTTGCTATCTAGATTGTCTCATATTATTTTTGTTTCCAGGGTTTCCGCAATGGCCCGGTGCAAAATAAATTTGACAACGATACCCCAAGCGCACCCCCAATGGTTGGCGTTGTACGTGTCAATCAAATTTCTGAAAAATGTCCAACATCTAGAGCTGATGATAAACCTTCTTTAGCATCATCAAGTGGTTCTGGAATTGAGATTGATTCTAACATTAACAGAAGCACCAAACATGGTGCTACAGAATCTAATATTCCTGAAGTGTCTGCAAGGTATAACTCTCCCACAGCCCATCATATAAGTTAGTGGCTTGTGGATTAACTCTTTGAATTAAAGTTAATTTTTGGCTTTTCACAGGACTACTTCGGGGTCTTCTCGTTCTTTACCTGCGAAATATCCTACATTTCATGCAAGGTAAACTCCCTAGTATTGTTGCCTGTTGTAATTAAGGTTTCTGTAGAAAGTTAATATATTACGGTTCACTTTTTAATCCTATAAAATATTGTTTATCTCCAAACCGAATACAGTGGGCTAGGTTACTGGTATGCTGTTCTCTCCTATGATGCGTGTGTACGTCTCTGTCTTCACTCCTGGGCTAAAGGCTGTATGGAAGCTCCTGCCTTTTTGGAAAACGAATGTGCGTTGCTAAGGGATGCTTTTGGGTAATTACTGTTTCTAACATCTTTTGAATTTTTACTGTATTCTTGTGTGTTTTTTTTTTTTTGGATCGGGCAAAGTTAGTTGTTAGTTGTTAGTAGTTAGTACACCAAGCACCCAAATACTCCACGAAATCACCAATCCACCTTATAACTCCTATAACTCCAAATTCGTTCCCAAAGGGAATCGAACCTGGGTCTCCCACTCAAATGACTATGAGGAGCCCAGTGGCCAGGTGGGCTAAGCCACCTGGTTCTGTTATTCTTGTGTGTGTGTTGTCTTTTCTTTTCAGATGATGCTAAATTTTACCAGAGCAAAAATCTGAAACCATTCAGTATCTACTTGTATATTTCATATAATAATGTGTAATTTCAATGGGAGAACACTTTGTGCACATGAATAGCTTCTTAGTTGGATTGACCAAGAGAAACCGAGTTAAAGAGTTATTTTTGGTCACCTTTTTCATTGTGATTTAATATCAGCTAAGCAGAAAAATAACTGCAAAAACTGAGCAATGTTCCTTTTCTAATTTGTAGGTTGAAACACATATTGCTACAATCAGAGGAGGAGCTAATGAGAAAAGAGACTTCAGAGCTTGTTAGTGAAGGAGCTTCTGTAAAGACTAAGAAAACCATTGGCAAGATTAAAATTCAAGGTTCTAATGGTTCTTATAGGAAAAATGAATTTGAGCTTTAAGTATGTATTTAATTATAACATCTTCATAAAATTGTTTCTTTTCCAGTGCGTAGAGTGAGAATGGGGTTGGACCCACCTACTGGGTGTACATATGCATCTTTCAAGTCAACGTCCACTGTGAAACTGGAATCATTACAATTTCGATTATCCAATGTTAAATCTGCCCTCTCTTCTGAGAGAAAAGTCTTGAAAGGTGAACGTGTGACCCCAGTCATGGCTGTAAATAATTCTTTCCTAGATCAAAGTGTGGCCTATATTGTTGTTCGATCTCGTCGGTATATGAAAGAAGTGCCTGAACTCATCAAAGCTGGTTTTAGTGCTTGGAAGAGCAGTTCATCGTCTTGTGAAGTGGTGCAAGGTATGTTTTTTTCTGGTGGAACTTTTCATCTGATTGCACAAAGCCTTTCATCAGCTATCTTAATCTTAAGTATTTACCTTCTAATTCATAGAGTTTTAATCAAAGTTCTGTTAGTTGCAAATTGCAACACAGGAGAGAGAGAGTATAAAGAGAGGGAGGGGAGAGAAAGAGAAGATGGCAAGGAGAGAGGAGTGTAAGGGACAGGAGAGTGTGTGGGAAAGAGGACAAGAGTTAGTGGGAGAGATATGAGAGGAGATAGAGGGAGAGATGAGAGAGAGTGGAAGAGGAGAGGAGAGAGACAAGAGAGGAGACGGATAGTGGAGGGAGAGAGAAGGGTGGATTTCTAGGTTAAAAGATTTTAGAAAAATAAGTAGGGTTCTCGCAACTTATTTTTTGGACCTTATAAGCTGTAAGGAGCTTATTTTAAGATCATATAAGCTGTTAAACTTTACCAAACACTTTAAGCTGTTTAAGGAGCTTTATAAGCTCAGCCAAACGGGTCGTAAGACTGTAGATTTATTTCAAGTCTCTTTTCTTTTATATGGTCATCAGTTGATAAGAAATGAAAGCATCATGAAAATCCTGATGATTATGCTATGTTATCCTGCTTATTTGACAATCTGATGTTATCATAACAACATTTAGAGGTAAAATCCACATTTTGTCTCCATGTGATCACTGGGCTAGAATTGTATCATTTCATCTTGAGTTTTCCTGTATTTTACAACCCATATTTGCTTCATCTGTTGATACTATAAAAATCTATATTTTGTTAGAAAAGCACTCCACATCAAAATCTAATTTGATTTTCATCTCAATATTTTCTGATAGGAAGTTTATTTTTATTACAGAATCATATTCCTGTTTGTTGAGACTGAAAAGTTCTCCAGAAGAGGACGCAGCAAGACTACAACCTGGATCCGGTGAAACTCGTGTATTGTATGCGCAGTTTTTACTTTATTCTTTTTTCCTTTTAAATCTGGCAGGCATGGAGTAATAATTTTTTCTGCTACTTCTGTACAGCTTGCCAGATGGACTTGGAGATGATCTGGTATTGGAAGTCCATGATTCAAAAGGAAAGTATTGTGGGCGTACTGTACTTCAGATGGCTGATATTGCTGAAGAATCGGTATTGCTGTCTGAATCTCTTTTCTGATTTTTTCTATAGCTTAGGCATGTTCGGATTTATTTTTATTAAGTTTTCTTAATAACTCAATACAGGGGGAGAAGGTTCGGTCTTGTTTTATATATTGTGAACCAGAGCATGAACAAGTTGGAAAAGTACAGCTATGTATTAACTACTCAACTACGTTCGATGAAAACAGTTCCAAGGTATGTGTTGACATTGATTTAGTTGATCATTGTTTTCTGGTTGGATTCAAGTTGTTTACTACATCTAGCCCTTTTAAAAATATAAGGATAAATGTACATTCGTCCCACATAGTGGATTGTCCCAAAATATTTTTCTAGTGGCAAATATAGGACGCCTTTAAGGTTTCGCGTGGACACCAATTGAAACTAATTTACATTTTTTTTTCTACAATACTCACTTTAGGAAGAAATGAATTGTGCTAGTCATAATGTGATGATCCCTTTAGGTTAGCAGGCTTACTGGAAGTCTAAAGTTCTGATTAAATTATTCCTTATTTATCAACAAGTCTGTGGTGTTATGGTCTTTTATAACCCCATCCTAATGGGAATATTTGTTTTTGGATCAACATGTCGTTTTAGATGAGAGTTGAATAAATTTTATCTAGAGTACCTATACGGCTATACCTTTATATCCTAAATGCTTGATGATCAGGAGTTAGTGGAGTAAAACATATTTCTCATGTGACAATGTATAGTGGACCTTTAGAAAGAACGTTTAAAATGGCATAAACAAGATCACAAAACCAAATCTTTTATGGTTCAAAGTGTTCCCTGCATTTGATCATCAGAATTATCAGAGGGGTTTCTCTAATAGTACCTTAGTTGATTGGCCAATAGAACACCTGAAAATATATCACTATTTTTTATAATTTCTGGGATCTATAGCTTCTTTGTGCTTCGGTACAAGTGTAACTAACTTTACTGGCATTTTATCTCTATGTCAAAGTGTACATCTGTTGCGGAAACCATTGCATATGATTGTGTATTAGAGATCGCCATGAAAGTCCAACAGTTTCAACAGAGGAAATTATTGCTGCATGGATCATGGAGGTGGTTGGTGACTGAGTTCGCTTTGTACTTTGGAGTTTCAGATGCATATACGAAGCTTAGGTACCATAGTTTGTGTTCTATGTGTTTACATGAGAGATAAAATTGTTGCAATAAATTTCTCTAATTTGAGTAGTTTGCTTAATTTTGTTATTATTTCTGCACAGATATCTTTCATATGTTATGGATGTTGCCACGCCAACTGCTGACTGTCTGGAATTGGTGCATGAGTTGCTACTACCTGTGGTAAACAAAACTAAGCACAAATTGAGTCGCCAAGAGGTAGGTGAAATTCAAGATCAATTTTTACACATTTTTTTAGAAGCTGACCTTGCATGAATGTGGAGCCAATTTATTTCCATTGACTTGATTGAGAAGTTAATCATGCAAATTAGACTTATTTGTCTGTGTGTCTGTGTGGTGTCTTCGAGTGGACTTAGGGGTATCATGGGACTGTTGTCCCAAATTTTAGGTATCCACCGTGGATTTTTGGATTGCAATGGTGAACATTTATGGTGTTGATTCTTCCATAATTAAAGTTAAGCAACATTGCAAGTTATGTTAAGTAGATTTTACGGGACTGTCCTCCCAAAATTTAGGCATCCACCGTGGAGTTGGGTTGCAATGATGAACATTTAATGAATGGTAAACAATATTGCAATTTGTGTTAGGCAGTTATCATTAATGTGACCTCCCTGTCGCAAGTGACGTTATTTACCATGATAATGATTGTTGCAAGCTATTAGGGTATGTTTGGTTTGCATTTGAGGGTTATTGTGGGAAGTGTATCGAGAGAGTATCTAGGGTGTTGGTTTTGTGGTTGTGGGGGTAGTCAAATCAGTTACTTTTTATACTTTAAAGAATCACTTTTTTTTTTTTTTGGGTTGGGGGTGGGGTGGGGGTGGACAAATCAAACATTGTTTTAGAGTTTTAATCTCTATCTTTGAAACTGAATGATATAGTACAGTGCCACTTTCTTTAGATATTATGATGTACTCCAATAATAAAAAATAACTAGCAACATTTCTTAAAGGAACAGTGTACATTTGCGCAAGTATTTTGCTGCCTCCTGTTTTATCAAAATCTTTACTCTGTTAGGTCTAATTTATTCAGTTGGTTACAACTCCTAACAAAATTTCCCATCCCATCAATGATTAGGTTCGTTTATTAGGGGAAGTTTCTGACGAAGTTGACCAGATACTCACTTTAGTTTTTGAGAATTACAAATCACTCGATGAATCGTCTCCCTCGGGCCTAGTAGATGTCTTTGGACCCGTTGCAGGAGTGGCAGCCCCTGCTCTAACCCCTGCTCTGAAACTTTACAAGCTTTTGCACGACATACTTTCACCTGAGGCCCAATCGAAATTATGCAGATATTTCCAGGTTTTAATTTTTCTCAATCTCGACTTGTTTCTCTTGGTGATAAACTTAAATCAATTGAATGGGAAAAAATCTTGTGCAGAATGCTACGAAGAAGAGGTCTAGAAGGCACTTGTCGGAAACAGATGAATTTGTTTCCAACAATGTTGAGAACATATTGATGGATCCAGTAGCATTATCTACTGCTTATAACAAAACAAAATCACATTGTATGAATATAAGAAGAGAGATTTTGAGTGATATAGGAATTCATATGCAGGATCTTCTTCCCAGGTATTCCCTCCCCCCCCAAATTCTTATATTCAATACCATAGAAGCTATCTGTAAGTATCAGCTCATAACTAATTCATTTCTTGTAATTTTTATGCAGTTTTATCGATCTTCCAAACCTTTCATCGTCAATATACAGCACAGAGCTATTCGGTAGATTAAGGGCGTTCCTAGTTTCGTGCCCTCCTTCTGGGCCCACACCTCCGGTCGTTGAACTTGTCCTGGCTACTGCTGATTTTCAGAGGGATCTTGCTTTGTGGAATATTAGGTAATGGATTGACAGTAGTTCTTACATGTTTTCGAGCAGTGACATCAATGTTGATGATGTGTTTACTTTTTCTGCAGTCCCATAAAAGGCGGGGTTGATGCAAAAGAGTTATTCCACACGTATATAATCCTTTGGATCCAGGATAAGCGTCTTGCTTTACTTGAATTTTGCAAGTTTGACAAGGTATGCCCATTATTTTATTTCAGTGAATTCAGATAATAATACAAATCTCTGATTTTCTTAATAATCGTGTTGCATCTGCTAAATAATGAAATGCATTATTTTGAACTGTGCGCCCATTCTTCAACAACCACTATATATTATTCTTGGTAGATAATATAATCAAATGGGCAGCAAAAAGTGTGTCTCGTCAAAATTGGGATAAGTAATTGGAATCCTTCTCTTACGTTTCAGCCAGAAATTATATATTTTTGTAAGTAGCACCATGAAATCTAGCTTGGCTAAGGACAGGTGGTGTTTTCAATCACTACTAGATAGTGATAATCACCTTTGAAAAGCAAAAGCTGTGAGGAGAGGCCCCTTCTATTAGAAGTTACAAACAATGGGGGGCCAGAAATTTTATTTGTCTTTCTTCTATAATTTTTGTTGGATATAAAAAAAATCATTTGTTCCTGCACTTCATTGAACCTTGGGTAGAACAATTATTTTAATTTAATTGTTTTCAAAGGAGTTATCAAACTTAAAATGAGCAGTTCTTAAGGACTCAATGGTATGCTTACACGTCTTACAGAAATCAGAATTTTATGGCTAAAACTCTGTTTATAGATTGATTTGAGTTCCTTTATGTCTTGCAAATGAGAGCTTAAATTTTGTGTAATAACATTAGAAATTATCTTGTTACTTAGTCCTTACAAGAAGTAATAAATGTCAGGTAAAGTCTTCCAGCTTCCCCACGCAGCACTCCACAACTTCTTTCATCGATGATGTCTATAACCGTATAAAAGAGACGCTTGTGGAGTACGACATTATCATCAGTAGATGGCCAGAATACACTTTTACGTTAGAAAATGTATGCTCCATTCTGATCATCAGTGTCTTCTTTTCTTGCCCATTCGTTCATTCCTCTTATGTATTTGTTTGTGTATGAAAAGGCCATAGCTGATGTTGAGAAGGCTGTAATAGAAAGCTTGGAGAAGCAGTATGCTGAAGTATTGTCTCCATTGAAAGAGACAGTTCCTATGAAATTTGGTTTGAAATACGTCCAAAAAATTGCCAAGGGACAACCGGACAATTTCATCGTCTCCAGTGAGGTACGACACCTTTTAGCATTTAGTGATTTGTACCTTCAACGCTCTATGGTGCTGGCTGACATCTTCATCTGTTGTGGTGTTTCAGTTGGGGGTCCTTTTGAATTCCATGAAAAGAATGCTTGATATTCTACTTCCCCCTATAGAAGAACAAATGAAGTCGTGGGGATCTTGCATACCTGAAACCGGGAATATGGTCCCTGGTGAAAGTCTCAGCGCAGTAACGGTGATGATTAGATCCAAATTCAGAGCTTACGTGCAAGCCGTTTTGGATAAACTCATCGAAAATGTGAGTATTTTTCGAGCAAAATAAGCACTTATTTGCATTTTCCTGAGATTTTTTCTATGTTGTGCTTGTGGAAATTGCATATGATTTCTATATTACTATGTTTTCTTCATATGGTGCAGACAAAATTGCACAATGCTACGAAGCTAAAGAAGATAATTCAAGATGCTAAAGAAAACACGATGGAGTCTGATTTAAGGACACGCATTCAACCTTTAAAGGAGATGTTAGGTGACACCGTAGACCAATTGCACAAAGTACTGGATCCTCAAGTATTTGTGATAGTTTGTCGAGGATTCTGGGATCGCATGGGCCAGGTGGGATAGCTGTTTAAAAGCAGTTTTGTATTTCAATAAAAATCGTAGTAATTGCAATTTGAGTATGTCTCTTGTACACCAGTTGCGCCGTTCAACTGGTGCACAACTAATATTGTTCAATGAGAACAACTAATACTGTTCAGTGCAAACAACTAATACCATAATGTGGTTTGTCCATGCAGGACGTGCTGAAGTTTCTGGAGAACAGGAAAGAGAACAGATCCTGGTACAAAGCGTCACGAGTTGCAATCACTGTAAGTTGAACTAATCACTTTGTTTCTTCAGTACTTACTTTTAAGACAATTCATAACGTTGTTTTTGGTGGTACGTTAACAATTGCAGGTTTTAGATGACACATTTGCTTCAAAAATGCAGCAGTTGCTGGGGAATGCACTTCAAGAGAAAGACGTAGAACCCCCTCGTTGTATCTTGGAAGTGCGATCAATGTTGTGTAAGGATGCAGTTAATTACAAGGACAACAACTATTACTACTAAAATCACTGCAACTGAAGGCTAAGGGATGTTGAGAGAGAAGGTAGGGTGGTTGGGTAAGCCAACTTTTATGGCTTCAATTTTGTGCTTCTAGGGCAATCTAGTCTTCTTTAAATTCTTTTGTATTATCATTATTTATTTCATACCAACTCTTAGGCTAAACAAAGAGGTATTGTAGATGTAAAGCATTGAACTTTCCTAATTCATTCAAAATGAGTATATAAATAGAATATATGTGGTAGATGATGAGATGAGATGAAATTTGGACCCTTTCTGCCCATCTACTTGTCCAAACGCTCCCAACTTTCTTGAAACAGACAATAATATAAATTCCTATATGTTTGCTAACATTAGGGAATTAAATACCATTATTAAAGTTTTTACATAAAATAGCGTGACTATAAAATTCTAGAAGTAATGTTTAAATATCCACAAGTATGCTTTTAATTTTTCATATTATATGTATGTCATATTTGTACATATAGACCCACAACTCACAATGCCACGCGTATAAATATTATGGATCCTACATTTGCATAAAGTAATTGCAAACTTATGATTGAGCTTCACATTATTACTTTATAAATAAAATAATAAAATAATATGCATAGCACGAGACGAATTCTTGTTACGGTTGTATAATTTGTACGCCAGGAATGGCGTTTAATTAAACAAGAGATTGGGAAATTCCGTCATCATAAAGACGGTAATCGCTCTCAATCACCTAACATTACATTACACTTTTATTATGCTTATTTTACGCAGTATCTATATAAAGTATAAACATGTATAGTATTTCATGATCTCTCACAAAACTAATGATCTCACTTATCTAAACAACAATTAAATTAATTGATGTCATATTTATAGATTCAACCCTTTACTTATTATGACTAGTACTCTTTTGTAATTTAACTCGTATCATTCAATTATTATCATTAATACTATTATAATAAGTCATACTCTTTACGAGTAATATCATTTTTATAGTAATAAGTCATACTCTTTAATTATCACAACGTATATCCTCTATCAAGTCCAATGATTACTTATGTGAAATTTGTTCACCTTATACTTTAACCTTAAAACAAAATGCTGCAGAATTAGGTTTATATGCATGTCCAGTAATCTTGTGTTTCTCCTATAGACTCTGTGGGGGTGTTTGGTTCACGGGGCTGGATTGATTAGATGTGATAAGATTGAGTGGGATTGAGTAAGATTGGATTGATTTGACTGGATTTGTTGAATCAAGATATGCGTTTAGATTGTAGGATTAGATGGGATACCTATTGAAATGTCATAAACATCCTTAAATTGAATTGAAACAACCACACTTCATTCTTGTGAATCTATTCAAGCAATAGAAGAACAATTTGTAATATTGCATTTGTGATATGCTCCATCTCACCTTTCACATGGGATAGATATATCCCTCCATGGAGGGATTTTGTACATTTTCTACCCGGGCTTAAAGTACATCATGGACCCTCATCCCGCAAACTAAACGGTAGATTAGTTGGAATTAAAATTCTAATCATAACCTATCCCGATCAATCCCGCGGACCAAATGTGCCTATATATATTGTTTGTAGTGTGTAAACTAACGTTGTTTTTGGTTCCTCAATCAGTTCCAAATTTATCTTCTCTTTTCAATAATTATTGGGAACTAGTCCTGTCACACTTTAGGATTAACAATCCGTTCCAAATTTATCTTACTTTAAAATAATTGTTGGAAACTAGTCATGTTACACTTGGATAACTAAAGGTGCAATGTAAAGTTTCTGAAGTGTATTTCTCTATCACCCAACACGTATGTTGATTATAGAAGTTGTAGGTTTTGGCATGATGGATATTCATATAATCTGTATCAAAAGAGTTGTGATCCTGCGGTTCAGATTAATCTAGACTAATAATGCACAATTATGATGGATAATTGGATATCTCTCGTTTCATTTTCTTTACTCGACAATCACATCAGCAAATTGATTTATGTCCCCTACGCATGGTGCTGATTTTTCAGTCATATCACTCATATCCAGTGTAATTTTTTCCTCTTTTAGAAGTGTAACTGTTATCCTTTCAAAAAAGAAAAAGAAAAAAGAAGTGTATCTGTTATGAGTGTTATACCAATAATTTTAATAAGAATCAGATCGTTTGAATTAATGGATTGATGATGGTATACATACACACCCTTGAAATTAAACTATTTTGGAAATTTATGAAATTTTATTTTTAATATAAAGAATGCTGTTGGAGAATTGGGTTTAACCCAAGTGAAAAATGGTTTGATCCATTTCATATGTTTGACGAAATTAAAATGTTAAGGGGACATCTTTGAGCTAAATTTTGTGTGGACTCCACCGCTTGGTTTTTTGTGTTTTAGAGTTCGTCGCGTAGTGGGTTGCGCAAGCTTCGCGATGGTGTATAACACGTGAGTAAAACAATTCTCGATGTGAATGATAAATTGGCTCAAAGTAGTGCATTTGAGGCTGGAAGTTTCTGGAAAAAGTCTTTTGGCTCTTCCAAATTCAATGCATGTTTTAATTTCAAACTTTATGAGCGTTAATAGTGAGACTCTTTGGATACGTCTCTCATCATCTATATAAATCGGATTCCCTCACATTGCATAAAACATTAAAAATTCTTATCCCACTTCTCATATTTCTCGTGTTTTTTGAGTCTTGCAAAGGGGTTCTAGCTATGAAAAGTTCGATGGAGCTGCTTCTCATTGCTTCCGAAAGCAGTGTGATTGGACGTTGTACCTTGGGAGTTCATTGCTCTTGAAGGCCTGAAGCTTAATAGGCGAGCAAATTGAGCTTAAGGGCAAGTGGTTTGCCACTACCTCGTCCAGGATTTAAATCCGAATTTATTTGTGTTTTTTCTTTAATTTCCAAAGCTTGAATTTTACAAAAGGTTTACTAAGTGCTCTAGACTATTGCTATCAAGGATCCAACAAATGCTACTTTAGAAAATCAGGGTGATGAAGAAAGGGATATTGAACATGTGAGAGCATGTATGTACCACGTAAACATGTAATCAGTTGGTTGCGTTTGAGATTCTGGAATCTTTATATGGAATCGTCTCACCAGTCGTAGTATAATTTTTTGTGTGGAGATTCTGAATGTAAGTACGACTTGATTAATTATTTTTTATTCTACTAATAATTTTTAGATCGAGCTTGCAATAATTGATTTATTTGATGATATTCATTTTTCTAGTTATTATACAAGGACATGTTATGTGCAAATTCTCATGTATTATATAGTTCACGTGATTTTTTTTTTAATATCATTGTTATACCTAAAAAGTATTAATAGGTTGTCAATACAAATTATATTTTTTAAATTTAAACATGATTTGTATACATAACAATAACACATTTTATTCACAAGTTATGCTTGAAGATTTTTTTTTTATTTTTTTTTACGTGAATCAGAATGCAGAGAAGAATTACTCTTTATTATAAATATATTATAGAGCAGTAAAAGAAAAAGAAAAATACATACTTCTTTCGTTTTAATCAAATAAAAAGTATTGGGGACAACTTCATTGAACCTTGTTTAACATTTGTCGGATGTATAATTGTATATTAATTAGTTAAAGCCTGTCCAGTTGTGAATGAATTTCTATAGTCCATTATTTATTTTGACAATTATTGCACGTGTTAGTATTATTTAATCTCGAATCGTGGCTTACCTACCGGGTTGATATTATGGGTGATTTTGAATACCGTATGTTTCTCCACTAGCAACTTCAGTGTATTTATCTAGTACACCTTTATTTATAAATAACTAGTAATTATTCAATCGTGCGATGCACAGTTATAATTACACAATTAATTTGTATTAAATTTTTATAAATATTCATATTAAAGTGTTTTTATGAAGACACGGTTTTTTTTATTGATGATATTATTTTTAATATGGAAAGTATTAATCTCTCAAAAAATTTAAAAAATTCTCACTGTTTAAAAATGTTTCTCAATCATAATTTGTTAATATTTATTCTAAAGATTTGTTTTCAATTTGACAAATATTTTAGTGGGAAAATTCAATAGTTTTCAAATGTAGGCCGATTTATGTTGGGACGATAAAAATCAATTTATATTAATTTTGGGACGATGAATTTAGTACTATATGCATGTGGTATGTGCAACATAAGTTTTGTTCTTATTTATTAATTGTCAATCCAATAACAAATTTAATTTTGTTATTATTCATTAACTAACAAATATAATTCAAAAATATTACTAACCCAAAATATATATATATATATATATATATATGGAATCTCTTATGAATATTCAATCTCTAAGAAAATATATCTCAAATCAATAATATGTATCTAAAAATATATCTCCAAAATATTGATAATATTTATCCAAAAAATATTATTCGATTTAGCAATAATTTTTTGGCGGGAAAATCCAATGGTTTCTAAATTTGGGCGGTTTCTTTTTTTATATATATATAGATAGATACTCCCACTCCGCAAGAATTTACATATTTATTTTATTAGTACGTTATAAAAAAATTGCGCACACTAAAATTTGATTTATTTTTCATAAATTGCACTCTCACAGTGTATACAGTTTTATATAAAAAATAAATATTTTTGGTTCATCCATACGTACCATTCAATTTATTTATTTATTTTACACGTAATCATTTATAAAATTATCCCTTAAATTCATATTCATTATTCTACTTTTTTATTTTGTGTATCTAAATTTATGTACAAATTTATATGAGACGGATGAAACAATAATAATAACTAGTCAAATTCTAATCAATTTGTTACAAGAGCTAGTGAACGATTTATTCTCTAGAAGAAAATTCATATGAGATAGGACATTGTGAGGTCGTCTCATCATGAGACAGTCATGCGCAAGTGTGTCTTAAGCATGATAAAAATTGTGTGAAAATAAAATTTTATTTTGTGAGATGGTATTTCAGTTAATATTAATCAAATTTATATTCAGTCATTAGTAGATCTAGTATTTTGCTAAAAGTAGTAGCGAAGTGAAAAATAATAGGAGTATGTTTAAGTGATGATTTTCCAATTCAAAGTTATATATGCATGTTTTAAAGGTGATATACAAAAAGTGATAGTGGCGAAGGTGTTGTGCAATAGTCTGAAGAAGGTTTTGCCTCATCTTATTGACGAATTCCAATCGACTTTTATGTCGGGAAGGATGATACAAGATAACATGTTGATTGTGTTTGAAAACATCCATTCAATGCAGAACAAGAGGAAAGGGAAGATGGGAGATGCTGCACTAAAAATCGACTTTAGCAAGGCCTATGACCGGGTTGATTGGAGGTTCCTACAAGGGATTCTTCTCAAAATGGGGTTTGTGGAGAAATGGTTGCAGTGGATGAAGATGTGTGTGCATACGGTGACTTACTCTTTTGGGTGATAGGTCCCATATCCCCGGGAAGAGGCCTTCGCCAGGGTGATCCTCTTTCGCCGCACCTCTTTATTCTCTATGCTGAGGATTTATCGAGTCTTTTACCGATAATAGGCGTGACGGCTGCATGGTTGTAAGGTCAGTAGACGGGCTCCCTCTTTGTCCCACTTGTTTTTTTGCGGACAATAGTCTTCTTTGTTGTAGAGTTCAAGAGAGGAATGTTCCACCTTGAAGAAAACTCTTGACCTCTATGAAAGGGCCTCGGGACAGGCAATAAACTACACGAAATTGGGAATCTTCTTTAGCTCGAATGTACAAGTCCATGCACGGGAGGAAATTAAACAAATTTTGGGGATTTCAAGTCACCTGAATACGAGCCGTTATCTCGGTCTACCCTCTCTTATTGAGCGGTCGAAAACTGTTATTTTCCGGTACATTACAGATCGATTATGGTCGCGTTTACAGGGATGGAGGGGAAAGAAAATCTCCAAGGCGGGTAAGGAGGTCTTGATTAAATCAGCGGCGTAAGCTATTCCGGCGTATTGCATGAGTACGTTCCTTTTGCTTAATACTCTTCTTGATGAATTGCATATGATGCTCAACTCGTTCTGGTGGGGTCACGGGTCTGACCCTAAAAAATGAGTGAAATGGGAATCCTGGGAGGCGTTGTGTAAGCATAAAAATGAAGGGGGTATGGAGTTCTGGAATTTGCATATTTTTAATGTGGCAATGGTGGGCAAGATATGATGACACATATTGAAATAGCCGAGCTCTTTACTCAACCATATCTTGAAAGCAAGATATTTTATGAATGTGGAGTTTATTGATGCCCCTTTTGGTAATGATCCAAGTTATACGTGGAGGGGTATTCACACGGCCAGAGACTTGGTACGACGAGGGACAAAATGGAAGGTTGGGAAGGGAGATATAGTTCGGCTATGGGGGGACCCCTGGTTAAATGATGATCGGTCTTTCTTAATCAACACACCTGTAGTTCCAACCTTTGAGGACATGGTGATTAAAGATTCTTTGCTCCGGATACTAGAAGCGGGGACGTTGATTTAATAAACGAGGTCTTCACGGGGGACGATGTGGGGAGAATTCTCAGAACTAATCCAACACCGAGAGGAGTTCCTGATACCCTCATTTGACATTTTTTGGCTAATGGAATTTATACTGTTAAATCAGCGTACCATTTGGCGATGAGAGTGGTGGCGGATAACTGGGAATATGAGGAATCGAGATGGAAGAGGTTGTGGGTGATGAAGATGTCGCCTAAAATAAAAGATTTTTTCTGGCGTCTTTATCGAGTCTGGATGGCGGTCCGAACAAAGTTGAGTAAGTAGTATCCTTGTCTTTCGGCGGCTTTCCCAGTGTGTGAATAACCGGGGATGAGAGAATCTATTTGACATCTCTTCATTGATTGTAAATTTGCAGGCAAATGTTGGAAGATTGGAGATCTCTGGGATAAAATTGATAAGTTGTGTTATTTGGTGGATGATCATGCTGACCTGTTCTTGCGAATCCTACGGGAATTTCGGGAGGCGGAGACCATGCATGTGATGGCAATCGCATGGGCGATTTGGAGGAATCAAAATTTGATCGTTTGGGAGGGTTGGGGAATGTCGGAGGCACAGGTTGTCTTTTCGGTGACTACGTACGTAGCGGAGTGGCGGGAGGTCCGTGCGCGACCAATATTGCCAAGATCAGTGTGTTGGGGAATTAATTGCCCGGATCTATTCGGGTTGAATATTTAAATACAAATTTAATTCTAACAATTATTACTAGCATGAATTAGTCCTATATTAATTCAAATAATAATTCAACAACCAATCATGCATACAAATAGTTCACGTAAATCCTACACATGCGAAAATACTACGAGTTTACGTAAACTAACCTCTCGGAGTGACAACCGTTGAGAAGATGGATCTCGTTCACACGAACACACCAAAAGGTCTTCTCAAGTATTCCCTTGCCCTTGTTCAACAATCCGGTGGAAGGAACTCGCGAATAATTTAACAAAAGGGAAAAATAAAATTATGTTGCACCACCTTTGTGGATTTTTAATTTTTCCAACACATGGAATTGCACTTGGGGATGAAATAATCATCCCCTATTTATAGGGAAGGGGTGGTCGAAATTTTGGGTGGAAAAAATAAGATGGGAAAATATTTTCTTGATCTTCAAGAAATCTTGAATATATCCAATATATTCTTTTCTCCATAATTAAATATTTCCACAAAATTCCCACCTCCTAATATTATGGAATTTTCGAAAATAATAAGGAGTGGAATCCAAGATTTAGATTTTCTTGAAATTTATGAGATATTTTTGTATTTCAAGAATACATATCTTCCATAACATCTTTTCAAGAAAATCAAGAAAATCTTTCCTTCCTTATTTTCTTCTTGATTTTCGAAAATTGCTTAATAAATAACAAAGTGGAAGATTTCTTGAATTAATGAGATAATCTTGTATTCCAAGAATACTTATCTACATTCCATAACAAAATTCAAAGAAAATCTTTCTCCCTCTTTTATTTATTGTTTTAGAAAATTTAGGAAAAATTAGGCAACAATATTTTATTTAATTTGAAACACCTTTTTCAGTTAATGGACATTATGTTTGGGCTACTTGAGGGGCCTTTAGGAGAATTAAGATCGGACCTTATAATGGACTTTGAATTTTCAATATTGAGCCACAATATTATTCAAGCCCATAAATATTAATTAATCCCACTACATAATTAATATTGCACTATCCATCTTAACCCATATTACTGTTAATATGTCTCACGATTATTATTTCCCGTGTTTAAGATTATCTAGCCCATTAATTAATTCAAGCCACTGAAATAGCTTTCCATTAATTAATATCTTTTGTCCTTGGTCAATGAACGGTTCAACATTATTATCCATACCGGAAACAAATTCCACTTGCAAGATTTGGTATGATAAATCTTATGAACCTCCTAAGGGGGCAAATCAAATGAGCGTACCCGCACACGATTCTTCGTATTAAATCTTAGCAATCGCATGTGACCAGTAATATTGCCCAAGATATAAAGTATTGAATCTCATTAATTCTCTACCCGTCATAAGTCAAAGCAATAATTACTAACCACACACGATCCTATTTAAGGGACGAAGATTAAGAAATAACGAACCACTGAGGTCTAATTCTTCCTGGTTCAGTGCTGAAGAATTTATCCTCCTGTAGGTCCTGTTCAGTGCACCAGTCATGCACTAGTGTAATCTTTTGGTCAAGATAAGCCAATATGAGCCTTACACTTCAACCTTTCACGATGGATTGTTCATTTCCATCTAGGTCATGAACCGCGTACTTTTAGTTACAAGAGACTGTTAATTTAATCTTCTGTGATCTGGTATCACTAAATTAACTACAATGTAACGCGTACTGATTTATTGAACAATTATGCAATAAATATATGTAACATTCAATGATATTTAAAACATCAGTGATAAAAAATTTATTTCAGTAAATAAGACAAAAAATTCAGTTTGGTTATACAAAGTAAAAACATACTTTCCAGTATAACCACAACACAGTGGAGGCGTGCAATCATTGGCATCCGCCCCAAGCTCTAGCGGTTAAGATAAATGTTGACGCCACATTTTTTGAGGAATCTCTACAGACCGGGGTGGGCATGGAGATCGGGGATAGTACGGGGGAGTGTATTACCCTTCGCACGCTGCACCGCAGAGGTCTCATGACTGTGGACAAGGGGAAATCGTGGAGAATTTACGAGGCGATGTGGTGGGCAGTAAATCTGGGTTTTTCAGAGGTAATCTTTGAGACAGATGCACAGAGAATAAGAGACGCCTTGCTTGCTCCCATTCAGAATGACTCACTCTTCGGCGACTATATTAATGAAGGCAGTAGGATCTTGAGGGATAACAATGGCTTCCAGGTCCAGTGGATATCTCGGAATGTCAATACAATGGCACATGCTTTAGCTCTGAACTCTCGTTCTTTTGAGAGTTCCTATTGTTGGGTCGAGCCTCCAACCTTTGTGAATGGCCTTCTCGACACTTGTCTTTTATGCTTGCAATTTCCGTTGTTTTCAAAAAAAAAAAAAGAAAAAGTGATAGCATATGCAATTACCATTGAACTATGTTTTATATGGTTTTGGACTGTAAGAGAACAATTATTTTAGTAGTATGATGATAATTCATGAATTATTAAATATTTGTTCATTTAGTTATGCTTGTGTAAATAATGACATTTAGCATACTAGATTTGGTCACATTGTGCAAGATTTGAATAACTGACTTGCGAAAGAAGAACTATGGAGTTCATCTTTAAGAGTCAAGTTATCAAAATGTGGATATTATCTTGTTCATAAGTGATTAGAAAACCATTTGATGAAAAACAATGATTGTTAATTCTTCATTGAAATTATTTTATTTTGATAAATGTGATTTTATGAATGTCAAATAGCAAATCATGGAATTTATTGTTTTTCATTACTTAATATGATAATTTTTCACGTTTTACATGTCTAAAATTTCTCACAAGTTTGAGGCATTGGATTGCTTCAAACATTACCTAAATGAGGTTGAGAATAAAAAGACATTTCCTTAAAAGATTTTAAGAACCAATAGAGGACGTGAATGTTTATCCATGCAGTTCAAGGAACCGCGTAATGAAAATAATATAATCCGACAATCATCAAAGTCTTACACACTATTGCTAAATGGTGTGACTGAAAGAAGAAATGAATGTTGTTGGATATGACATGATCCATGATAGGACAATTAATTTTAACTATCTTTTTGAAAAGATGAGTTATTTATTATTGTCTGCATGTTGAATAAAGTTATTCATAGTTGATTAAGTCAACTCCATCTGAACTCTAAATAGTTGAACACCTGATCTTTAGTTAATATTGGTATTTGTAGACCAACAACTTACATACTTGATTCTATGAGTCAGTATGAAAAGTAAGGTCTAAAGGGTTTAGAAATGTATCTTCTAAGATACTATACTAAATCCAATGGATACAAATTGATCGGAGTTCAAGAAGTTCAGAGTAAGACATGAGATAAAATCACATAATGTCAATTTTTTTGAAAAAGATTTCCTAGTATGGGAGGTATTCGAAATACTATATCATTTTCATATTGAAATAATCACTCTCTATCAGATCCAAGTGAGAGTGATTTACTTAATGTTGTGATATTTGATAAAAGTTTACCCATTAAGATTAAATGGATCTTGATGAGAGTAATTATTTATGTCACAAAGTTTCAATCTTGAAAAATACACTAGGAAACATGTGTATGAAACATCATCATTCTTTATATTTTCAGAAATAAGATTAGCTTTTAGTGAATGAGGAAGAACCTACAGACGATCGAGAGGTTCTATCTCGTTATGCAAGAGACTAATGGAACAAAGCAATGAAAGATAATATAAAGTCAATAAGGTCAAATCAAGTTTTTTGAAACTTGTAGATCATTTATTGGGATACATCTTAAAAATGCTCACTTAGTACAGAAAGATTATACTCAGAAAGGGGTATTTATAAATTCTTCAACTGTTGTGAGATTTACCTCGATTCGTTCACTCTTTCGCTATAGTATCAAGTATAGGTTTCGAATCACATCAAAAATGGATGTTACTGTTTTTCTCAATGGAGAATTCAAAGAAAAGGATAATGTTTGTAAATGGGAAAAGGGTCAAATATACCCCTCAACTTATACGTGGGGATCAAATAGACCCTTGAACTTTTTTTTAGTACATTTAAACATTTTTTCTTTGACATTGAGATCAAATAAGCCCTCGATCTTATACATAGAGATTAAATAGGCCCTTGAACTTTAATTTTGTACTTCTAAATTTTTTCTTTTATCATTAAGATCAAGTAACCCCCAACTTAATAAAGTTCAACAATCACGCCTTTCATTCTAATGATTAATTTTATGAACACCTTTTTTTTAATTATATTAAAAATTATTGAAATAAACTAAAAAACTTTAAATTAAAATTGACAAACATAGAAAAGTAATTGAGTAAAAATGTTGTTATATGTCTCATTTAAGATCAAACAATGTTTTACTCAATTATTTTTTAATGTTTATAACTCTTTGATTTCAAAAATTGACAAATTTTTAAATTCAAAGAATTATACGAAACATTGAAAATAATTGAATAAAAAGCTGTTTTAATGTTTCGTTTAAGATCAAAAAATCTTTTACTCAATTATTTTTTACTCTTTATAACTTTTTGATTTAAAATATTGTCAATTTTAATTTATAATAATTTATAATATAATAAAAAATTAAAAGAAAGGTGTTGAAAATTTGAACCACTAAAAAAAGTTTTAATATTGTTATTCGTTATTTTTTCAATACTAAAACGTAGGGTGTGATTGTTGAGTTTTATTAAGTTGGGGAATTTATTTGATCTCAATGATAAAGAAAGAGGGTTTAGATGTACAAAATAAAATTCGGGTTTATTTGATCTCAATTTTAAAGAAAAGGGTTTAGGTGTACTAAAAAAAAAAAAAAAATAAGTTGAGGGCTTATTTACCCTTTTCCTTTGAAAATTGAAGAAGTCCGTTTACAAACTTAAATAAATCCTCAAAGGGGCTTATTTGAGACCATACTTTTTGTCTCATTGAAACTTTGTTAGACAAAGACCATTGTGTTTATGTTTAACGATCCAAAGATAGTTATGTAATTCTATGATCATATGTTGATACATTATTAGCTGAAAAGATAACAATGAGAATCTTTTGGTGAAAACTTCATAAAGATCGTTCAAAGAAGTCATTTGGATAGTCTTAGCAGACTTATGTAGTAAGACTTCTTAAACGGTTCAAATGAATGTATAAAAGCATGTTGATTCTCATGTTATAAAAAGACGAGTCACTGAACTATGATGAATGTCCAAAGATGAAATGTCAAATGTACCATAAGCAAAATCAATTGTATGTCTAATGTATGCTAAGTTATGCACGCATCCAGACATTTGTTAAGTTGTTGGTTTGGTTAGCAGATATCAGTTAATCCGAAAAGAGACACTAAAAGATAGTGTATGAGATTTTTGAGATATCTGAAGGATAATGCAGATTTTTATCTCAAGGAGATAATCTAACCTAGAAAGTATACAAACACTAACTGGAATTATGATTTAGAGGCAAGTAAGTCAAATTCTAGTTACTAAATCATAATTCCAGTTATACCTTCTTGCTTAATAATGAAGCAATATTGTGGTGTAACGTGAAATAAGTCTGTATAGTACTGACCACTATCAAAACTGAACTTGTGACATGTGCATCTGCAGTCAAATGAAAATTTTGGTTTAAGAATTTCATGAAATATTTGGAATTAGTAAGCACTCAATAGAGAGTTGTAACAATTCATTGACGTATGTGGCATTCCAGTGAGAGTTATATCAATTCACTATAGAATCAAACACTTCAGTGGGAGTTGTAGAGATTTATTGTGAAATGAAATGCTCCAATAGGGATATATCGATTCACTTTTGGAATCAAACACTTCAGTGGGAGTTGTAGCCATTAATTATGAATATTTATACTTCAGTGGGAGCTGTAATGATTGATTATGAAATCAAACACTCCAGAGGGAGCTGTTATGATTCATTGTAGTAATCAAAGCGCCCAAAGCTTACACTAAAGAATCCAAGTATCATGAAAAGTTTAACTTTGTAAAGACATTACAAAGAAGAAAGAGTGATTCTTGAATAAATTTTTGCAGACTTGATGTTAGCAGATTTGTTGTCAAACCTAATTACTGAGATGTGTAAGATATCTTAAGATCTTGGGTTTGTATGAATTTGAATGGACTACGAAGTAGTTGTTAATGTTAATAAATATTTATGTATTGTGAACTATATGAAATGTTCATATAATAGTATATCAATAAGTTGATTGGCTCTCTCATACGAGCAATCGCCTCTGACATTGAGGCATGTGCAGAGATGAGATTATATTGTAGATAATCGCAATAGATTTTACCACGAATCTATTTGACTTGTTACAAAGCTAAATCAATGGATTCCTAGACAAGAGAAGGAGGAAATCCAAGTTAAGTGTCGATGATACACTTGAACTGTGATTTACACGATGTCAAATAAATAAAATGACATACGCTTCCATCCTGAGAAGTTAAAATATCGTGACATGTGTTTCATACCACATGTGCTAAGTTGAACATAAGGAAATGAAAAAGATATCCCTATTTTCTCATTGTATGAGGCTTTGAGGTTTTGATAAGCCTCTTAGAAGTACCCTTAACTATGATTAAGACTTCTACTAGATTTCTAAGTCTTCACTGTAGTGTTGCTACTTTAGCATGCTACCAATAACTATGATTAATGCAGCAATGCGGTACATATCTAGGAAAGCAGCTATAGTGGAAGTCTGTAGTTATTTTGTGTGAAAGGAAGAACATATTTATTAATACGTTCTATTGTGTTCATTGACCGATCAATCGAGTTGAGAACTTGATTATGAATACATAGATTTAATAAAAAGTTGAATATGCTCTAATAATTTCAAGGGATTGAAAGAGATATGTCAATTTGTGTTAACTGAAAGAGTTCTGGGGTATAACGAGCTTTGAAATTCTTCATATAAAACTGGTTGAGTTGTTATATACATTAACAAGTGTATATCGTGAAAAACTCATATTCTCGAGGGTCACACGGTTTATTTGTCTGTATGAAAAAGTATTATGTGATGGTATAATTTGGAGAAGTAAATGAGTGTAAGACTCAAACTTCATGTGTGAATGGAAGATGAAAGTATTTATTATATTAATAATTAATTTGATATTAATAATTAATTTATAATAATTAATCCACACATGTAAGTGGATAAAGTCAAACGGGAGTTAGATAACTTCCAGAGAAATATTAAAGGGATTATTTTTCTTTTGAAAAAAAACTCTCTTACAATTCACGGTTATGGAAATTCAGAAGAATTCCCTCACGCTCTCCTTTCTTCTTCGCTCCAAAATACAGAGAAATCACAAGGTGATTTCTTCACTGATTAACACACGCATCACGTACATACATAAATCAAAGGACACTTAAATTGTGAACAATGAACAATGGAAGCAATTCATGATCAATTCGTGTGATTGTGTTTCGAACTGAGAGAATCCAATGCATACGATGAATTCAATTTGTTCGATACTTTCCGCTGCAATTCTGGAATAGAGGTTAGTGAATTTCTAAACCTCGTGTTCCAACAATGGTAATAGTCCAGCTCGGTGGTAATTACAAAGCTCTACTAAATTTGATTTCTATTACGTTTAGATCTGATCTTAATTACCTCGGTCATAAAATCAAATATTTTGAAATTATGAAATTTTGTTTTCAAATTCTACCAAGATGAAAGGTGGAAAGAACTATTAACTATTTAACTTCATAACATGTTTGAATATAAATCAATTGTAAATAATATATTCAATATAACTCAATCTCAGAATGCTGCCCGTCCAAAGTGGCGCATAATTTACGAAATCAGTACAAGATGCTCCTCGTTTGTTTTTTACGATATTAATTCAAACACAAACAAGAATAGTTCAAAATAAAGTCCTAACGTCACGCAATATTAATACTGTATTTGACATTGCGTTAAATCGAATTCAACAGATAATTAATTCTTATAAATCCCCATCATAATTCAATAATCTATAATAAAAAAAGAAAAATAAAAATAACATTAAACTAATCATAATTTTTAGAAATAACACTAACATTTTTAATTTTTTTTTAAAAAAGAACATCCAAGTAGATTTGTTAATTTCGTTCGTCATCATCAATTCATCACCTAATTTCTTCAGAAATCCTTGAGCAATTTTCGAACCTGTTCGAGCGTAACAAACAGAACAACAGTAAACGGCCCCTGCCTCGAAATTGTCGGAATAAAACCCTTATACAACGCCATGGGTCCCTCCGCCTTAACAGTCTTCATCGCGCAGTCGATCGCGCCGGAGTAGGGCGGCGCCACACCTGGCTCCACCTTCATGTTCATCACGCGCGTCTTGATCACGTCCACCGGATTCGACGCCACCGCCGCCACGAACCCCGCCGCGAAGCTGGCGGTCACGTGCGTCCCCAATCCATCCTTCATCAATTTCTTCTCCAGAATCGTTTCCTTAAATTGATCGTACGACGCCAATTGCGACGCCGTTACGAGCATCGCCCTGTTGACCGTCAACGACGAACCTCGCCATAAACTGGTTATGCCTTCGTTTTTTGACATCTGAGAAATTGCGTCGACCACGCTTTTGTAGTTGCGGCGCTGGGCCACCGGGAGGCGGCCGTCGGCCTGCATACGGACCATCGCCACGTCAGCGGGGTTCCCCACGGCGGCGCCGATCCCGCCGGCGATTAAACCGGCGACGATTTTTCTCGTCAGAGGCATGTTGTTGGTGTTCGGATCTGTCCATTTCGTTTTGAGGATGTCGTAGAGGCCCATTCTGGTGGTGGAGTATAGTGTCTGCCGGAGGACGGTGGCGGAGACGCCGGAAAACAGGGCGGCGGGACCGTCCTGCTGGATGATTCGTAGGCCAACGGAAAGAAGCCCCACCCGAGGAGGACGGACATTGATATTCTGCGCTGCAGCTGCCGACGGCGTCGCCGTCGGGTGGAAGTCGAGAGCAGGGTGCGGCGCCGCCGCCGCCGCTGCCTCGCCCTGCAGCTGCATACGGACCTTAATCAGATCTAGAGGATGAGTGCTGCATCCTGCAATAATCGAGGCGATTCCCCCTTCTACAAATCCCTTAACACCCATACTCAATCAAATTATTGAGAATCAATTAGGGGAAATTGTGTTTACAGGAGAATGGATCGAGAAAGAATCGGTAAAAAAAGAGAAAATTGATCAATTGGAAAAAGACCAGTTGGAATTGGAGTTCATCTCACTGGAAATCAGGAGATGGGAAAGAAGGCCGGATGCAAAGTGAGGAACGCTGGGTCTCTGAGACATATGCTGGAGGAAGACGATGAGTGGGGAAATCGGAAATGGTGGTAGAATTTATTTATAGGGCGAAAAAAGGGGGGGAAGGAGAAACGAAGGAAGCTAGGTTTTCACACGGTGTGGACCAAACGGCAGAAACTAAATTAGCATTGGGGGTTAATTTTGGAAAAGTATTCTCTACAAATCTGGACTCCAATTTTTACGCGTGAATGCGATGGGTGATATATTTTCCAACTTTTATTAATTGGCAACTCGGCGACATGGACTTTCATCTCCTCAATATTTGTTTTAATTTAAAAAGAATTAAGGTGATTATAGTAATTTTCTATGGTTTACATCCGGTGTCTGTGTTAGATTTTTTTAATCTATCAATGATGGTATGTGAATCTTTTATATAAATACTATAACACTATTTCAATGAGTATGTGGTTGATTTAGTTAGATTTGCTTTACATTTTTATAATTTATAATTTATAGGAGATTTTTGCCATGACATTAAGAATCATTGAATCAACTCCAAATTTATAAGAAATATCTTGATAATTTTATTAATGCAGGAGATTAGTACTCCTATATCTTTACTTTCTTTTTAACTGCCCAGTGGTCAATTTTTGTTTACAAATTTACATTAATTTTATAAAGATATATGCAATGAAATACTATTACTTTCTATGTAATAAAATATGAATTGAAAAAAAAAATGTTTAAAAAAAAAAATTAAACAATACTCGTCATATTTCAAATCATTTTTCACATTTTTTTTTTCTGGCGTGTCCAACATCACTCTTTATATCATAAAAATAAATTTTACTCAAAACTACCCTAACAATATACATTTATTAATCCTCTGTTCTATTACTTTTTTAAACACAATTAACATATATTCACACAATTAAAGTTGATTTAACCCAATTAGTCATACTTCATTACATTAGTAAAGCAAAAAACAACCTTTCTCAAATTTTGCGTACAAATTAGTGTGAAAATTGATTTGAGATAAATCATTTAACGTAAAATGTAATAATAATTCATAAAAAAGATAATATTTTATCATATCAAACTCTGAATGTATTATTTTTTTAATTTTTTTGAGCGCGTGATCTGTATTTACTTAAATGATAAACAATAGTATTACTTTATAAATTAAACAATGGTCATAACTCTATTTTTGAACATATTATTTTGTTATAAACACTACTGCATTACAAGTAAAACAATACTACACTTTTGGGAATCTTATAAAATATAAGCCAATAAATAGAGTAACACTTATGTGAACCAAGTTCACACATTTTTTCTATCATCATTATTATGTAAAATTATCATTGTTATCTTATAAAAACTTTTTTTTGTTTAAAAATATATGTTAATTTTATAAACAATGATTGTTTTTGTTATAACAAATGATAGTTTTTATACATAACAAATGAGTTTTTAGACGTAATAAATGATATTTTAAATAAATCTAAGTTCATAAAGCGTTTAACCAGCGCCTATCTGTTTTTGTCCAATAAATATCGTTAAGTAAATAAGTAATTTTTTCACTCGCCGATGATGACTCGTAAATTTTAGCCTGCTTAATTTTGTTGATCAATGACTGGTAAATTTGAATTGTTTATTTATTTTATATATAAATTTAGTGCAATTTTTCTTTAAAAAGAGAAAAAAAAGAATCACCTATTATGTGTGTATTAATTGGAATTAGGCGACTGATTTTTTATTTTTGTCATTTCAAGCGATTGAATAAATTCATATGCTTCAACTATCAACACGTTTGACAGTTCATAAAAAGGAATAGGCCCGGTGGCTGAGATAAGTCTAATTCGACGAATGAAAAACTATGAACAAAGAAAAGAACATATGTAGTATGTAATTTTTTCAAGTAAAAAAAGAACCAAAGGATCACGTAATAAGTGAGGAGTTTGAAACGTAATTCATGAAGTAATCACTTAATATTCTGTCGTATTGGAATAAAACAAGAATATTGAGCTTTGAAAAAAAAAACTAATAATTGTAAATTTTGCAGTCAGAATAATTAAATTGAGGCATAAACCTCTAAAAGTAAATATTTTTTTATTGGGAGCATGTTATGTTTTCATAAAAAAAATGTCATCAAACACGTCACTACTACTGGCATTTGAGAACAGACAATTTGATTTGGGACATTATTTTTTCCAAAATTTCTCTTGGAGAGCGGTTTTTAAAAAAAAAAAAAAACGGCGATTTCAAACGATTTGTCCAAGATCACTTGCACAATGGTTTCAAATCAACCATTGTCTAAATCGGTTATCAACTACTTAAACAACTTGGCTAATAACCATTTTTTTTTTTATATATATCTAATATATATTCCAGAACCGAGACCTAGCTCTCAGATTATTTCATTTCTTTCTCTCCAATTTCCTCTCCCCCCAAATCGCCGCCGTCCGGTTTTCCTTCAACCAAATCTTGCATTGTCCGTTGGTTGACCTAGCCGTTGGTCGTCGGCTTCTCCCTCTCCCCCAAATCGTCGCGCGCCCTCCTCCCTCCCTCTCCTACCGCCGCCGCTGCCCTCCCCTACCGCCGCCGCCATCGCCTCCATAACACTTAGTTGGTACAGTGGATTGTGGGATCTTTTGACTTTTTTTAGCTGAAATTATATATTTTGCTTCAATCTTAGTTTTGTTTATATTATGTTGCTCTTGTTGTTATTTTGTTTATATTATGTTGCTCTTGTTGGTTTATATTATGTTGCTCTTGTTGTTTTTTACAGTGGATTGGTATCATTTCTGAATTGTGTCTTTCATGGTATAAGAATTAATTTACTGGTCGATCTACTTCAGAAGACAATGTCATTCAAGCCTAATACACATGTGTTCATAGTATAAAGTCTCGCTATCAACCCGAAATTTTAATTTACCATCTACGTGTACCTCCCACAGCCTATGATGATGCAGATATAACTTATAAGTAAATGTATCATCTATGCATGCATAGATAGTTCTTATCAGAAAATGTTAATGTTCTTTAGGTCTATGGCCTAGAATGCTTTATGCTATGAAGTAATTCACGGTTCTTTTTTTGTTTCCATGTGATGCATGATTATCGTGCCTGGTAGAAACAGTGGGGATATTCATGTAATGTCTGTGCAGATTTAGGTTCTTATCCGGACCATGTTATGGTTTCTATACAAGGTCTTTCTCCTAGAACACCTAGTGTTGTAAAATCACACACCATTCTGTCCTCCCTCCCACGCTATGTATGATTGTACCTTGTAGAAACAGAGTTCGATATTTTGGTCCAATAATCGACTGTAAGAGATGAAACATCCGGTTGACCAATCTGGCTATGCCACATAGAAATGTTGTTAATACATGAAACATCCGGTTGTGAATATTGTTTGTTTTTTGTTTATTAAATGTTGTTTCTTCTGCTTTACAGGATCATGTCTCGTTTGCCATATCCCGGAGATGATGGAGATTCTGATGGAGATCATGACGCATATGATCATGGTGCATATGATTACTTGAGAGAGTGTGACACTGATGCTCCCACCACCACTAGCAGCTCCGGGGAGAAGCGCACTCGGGGTATAGTCACCATGCCATCTATTAAGAGAGCTCGTAGCAAGGGGAAAACACTTTAGGTAATTTTATTACAATTGAACAGTTTGAAATCGATAAATATATTGATTGATCGTTGAACCTAATTAAATACTATGTTATTGCAGTTATCGTTCAATGAGTTTGGACATGCAATAGGAAAAGAGAGTGAGTCGTTGTCCTTCTACATTGGAGCTGCAGTCAGGAGCGTGATCCCTATCGTGCTGCCAGCCAAGGACTGGCGTAGCCCCAAACTGACTCATTTGAAGGAAAGATTATGGGACGAGCTTACGGTATGTTAATTATATATTTATTAAAAGTTGTAGTATGACCCTTAAATTTACTAAATTGTTATGTTATATGCGTATAGACTACATTCAGAGGTCTTGACCTCACAAAGAAGAAGCAAATATTTGTCAAAAGTGGAGTAATGGCCAAGAATTTAGGACTTGGTTGAGAAGTAACACACGAGATCCGGAACCGGTCTTTACTCGGCTAGTCCGCCTCCTGCGTGTCGTAATAGCCCTATGGTGGCTCCATCTTTGAGGAGTTTGTGAGCAGAGAGCTATGAAGGATGATTTCCAGGTAAAATTGATCAATATCATTTCCTCAATTTCTAATGCCCTAAGTTTTTCAGTGTTTATCATATTTCTATTATACTGTAGAATCGAAGTAATAAAAATCGCGGATCAAGCCAAGTCGATGGAGGTAGCGATATCGTGGATCGAACAAAGGTTATGCACTTAATAAGAGAAAATATGGTGAGATCAAAATCCTAACTTTTAAATTTTTTTATATATTCACTTTTAATATATCTAATAAAGGGACACGTTCATCACTATCATTATAAAGAAGAAAGAAGAAAAAACTGGAGAGAGTGAGCCTATTGTTACCATTTTTTCGACTTATTTCGACTACAGAAAGCGGGTCGAGGCGGGAATATTCACGATCCCAGTGCACAACGCATCATCGAAGAAGTGGTAATCTATCCATTAATTTATCTTTCAATTACAAACTATTATTTATAAACAAATAATTAAATAATAATCTTTTGTTTTTGTGATTCAGAGGCGTCTATCTCGCAGACCATGACCCCGACGCGACATTCGCATAATCGACCCCGATGATCTGTTTGGGCCGGGCTATGGGTGGCCAGAGCATCCCGCCGCATTTCACGAGATTTCGGATATGGCGTGATGAAGACATCTTTAGCAATGGAACCGGTCTTCAAGCCATGAATATGGTGGGTATACTAACGGAACAAAGTTGCCAAGTTGGCTAAAGATGTGGAACGCTTGAGGTCCGAGAGAAGATCGAACCAATTAAAATGTCGCCGAGTGGAGCAAGTGTGAACATAGTGTCGCTAATGCTATGTTTTTATTTAACCCTAGGGGACGACTTTATTGAGGCACTTCAAAACGTCTCCCAGGTATCAGATATGCATGTCTCACATTTGTTTTAATTAAAGACTAGTGTATTAAAATTTTCTAACTAAATATCTTATTCGAACAACCAACGACCTTTTGCTACCTTTATCTGGAGGATCCCGATCGATTGGTGGCCACAGGCTCGTTGCACAGCTCCCATGGAATGATTCATGGTCATCTCATCACTCCCGGGTTTCTTGAGGGTCACACTCGATGTACCGTGTCGGAGAGGAGGAGGAATGATTGCCAAAACCAATCGATGAAGCCGTCCCTAATGAATAAATGGTCGGGCACTTCATCGAATGGCCGAGCAACTTGGTCTCTAGCACCATGAGGGTAAAATATTTGTTATTAAAGTTCATTATCTTATTTGTGGTTCTAAATAATATTGCAAATTAATTGTAGAATCTGCCGACCCCACATGAGGCTAAATCGAGGGACTCCACTGCGCTAAGACTTGGTTATCCCATGACTGGAGACTTAGATCACGATGATCATTCTGATCTAGGGTGCACCGGATGGTATAATCTAATGCTTTTCGATATCGCCACACAGTTCCCATGCTTGCTCACTTTCATCGAGAATACTTTCGGGAGAATTCGTCAAATGAGGAACATGTCTTGTGAAGTCTTGAATGAGCCAGTGGTTGAGTGCAACCACCATAGCCCTTTACCTCGGTATGTGTTTACTAATTCTCAATATTCATTTTCTCGTATAGTTTAATTTTCTTTTTAAATATTAATTAAGCGTATATATGTTGGTTAAAGATATTTGGGTGAGCTATATCTCTCCGAGATAACCGAGCAAGTGGAATGTACTCTTCGCCGTCTCCCCCCCAAGTGTCTTGCATAATGGGTGATAGGGTACAGACCATGGATGGGTTCGTTAATCATATCTTTGAATCTAATCGGGAGCGATCATCTCATTTTTTGGCCAACAAATGTGGGGTGAGTGATAAACATTTCGTTAAAATTTGTATTCATGTTTATAATATTTGCACATATATATGCTAAATTTGCGTTAATTTTAATACTCTCAATATAATATAGGAACCATTGGGTCGGGTCGCCATACACATGAATACATTAAGTGTATATTTTATGGACCCAAATTTCATGATGGAGTTTATTCAAATCATACGATCTCGTTTTCATATATGAAAGCGTAAGTTCATTTTTAATATTCTATACAATGATTTGTTTTACTTTTAAAATTATGCATATTTAATCTATTTTTATTTTTTAATTATAATAATAATAGTGTGATGACGATGTATCGAGTCGTAGCCGAGAGTCGGGGCTCAAGATCCAAAGTTAAATAAAGTGAGTTGAATTAACATTAAGGTAAATTTAATTTAGTAAATTATCAAACTAATTAATAGAAAGAAATCATAATTGTAATACGTGATTATATTGTTAATCAACAGGTTCCGAGACAACGAGATAATGACCATTGTGGACATTTTGTGTGTTGCTTTATAGAAGATATAATCCCGCTTCTATAACGAACATTCCTCCCAATGTAAGTCAATTATTGATTTATTTAAATTATTATTGATTGAATAAAAATTCATACTATAATGATTGATTCGATTTGTTTTGCAGTTTGTCTATGAACGTGAGCTCAAGTCTTACTCTAAGAAAAGACTGGAGAAATGGAAAAACGATTGGACGGGGTACTTTTACAATTGATTCTTATATTCATACGATCAATATTGAGAGAATGTTGTTTGAAATATTGGTAGCATGTAATTAAATTATATATTTGTGATGATATATATTTCATGTTTTTGGTGTATTGGACGTATGTTTATGATTGTATATTTATATATTTCGATGTTTTGGTATATATATGTGGTTTATGGTTTTATTATAGGATTTTTTGGTTTATGTTATATGGTATTGGGACGTATATATAAGTTTTTGGTTTATAGTTTTATTATAGGATTTTTAAAATGTAAATTAATAATTAAAAAAAAAATATTGACAGCGGGTTTTCAACAATTTGTCTATGTAAAATAATAAACTAATTAAAATTTTTTTTTAGCTTGGGCGGTGATTTATCAACCATTGTCAATCTTAAACTTGCAAAGTGGTTAAAAACATTTGTCAAAAGTCTTTTTCTTGGACATCGATTTTTTTATCGATTGTCCAAGCTTGGACAACCGATAACCGCTTCTCAAGGTCATTTTTTTCAGATGATGCTTGGAGCTTGGTGTTATAACGAGAGCGTTATCTCTCTCCAAGGTCATTTTTTTCAAATTGTCCAAGCCCAAATGTGTATTAGTGCACTATGAAAAACAATTTTTTTTTTTCAGAAAAAAAGACTTTTATTGCTCAAAGGTATAAGAAATACCCTCACTAACAAATACTCCCTCCGTCCCAAAAGACTTATTACAATTGATTTTTACACACGTTTTTGTTAGCGAGTTTTGTATTAGTAATTGAAATAATAAAATGACTTTTAATGAAGTGTATAATAGTTGAGGAGCTTATCTATCACACCCCTCCTTAAAAATAATTTTATCATTTCAATTATTAATATAAATATCGCTTACAAAAATACGTATAAATTAAAAGTCAATTATGCTATAAGTCTTCTGAAATGGAGGAAGTACAACATTATTAGAACAGACCTCAAAGAATTGGGCACAAAACAATCACAGACTCCAAGCTAGATTATGAAAAGCAAACTTAATTATAAAAACTAAACGATGTGTCTGTGATTGTTTCCAGCTATTTTTACATTTAATAAAATGTAATTTTAGTACTAATCTCCCTAATTTTGCAAATCAATCGTACAGAGACTTTGAAGAATATAATGGATTCTTTAAAGAATAATTTAAAACTAATCTTCCTACTCTCGCCTAAATCGTAGTACTTTATAAAACGGAAATTTCGAAATTTGGCAGCAAAGTCGCTTTTTCTATTTTCTATATCTTTTTATATACCCTGAGTAACATCTTGTACATCATTTATGGCAAAAATTCAAATAAGACAGTCTCATATATAAGACGATTATAAATAACACATAATATCGTGACGGAGGGAGGGGGACATGGTTGTTAAGGATTTTTATGTCCTAGGAACAAGAGAATGGGACGTTGGACTTATTTCTTAGGTTTTCCCTGAACATGATCGAAAACGTATTCTGAAAACCACTCCGGCACCGAGGGAGTGATTGACAAATAGATTTGGCACCATTCGCCAAATGATCTGTATACGGTCAAGTCGGCATATAAGCTTGCTATGAGGCTTCTGTCAGACCCAGAAACTGAACCGCGAGAAGATTGGAAGAAACTTTGGCGCGTAAATGCTCCGCCAAAAGTGCGGAATTTTTTCTGGAGATTATGTCGAGGTTTTTTTGGTGGTGAAGTCGAAAACAGTTTTTTATCAGCTGTCCAAGCTTGGACAGTCCAAGCTTGGACAGATGATGCTTGGAGAGCGGTTATAACCGCTCTCCAAGGTCATTTTTCACGACTGTCCAAGCCCAAATGTGTATTAGTGCACTATGAAAAGCAATTTTTTTTTTTTTTTCAGAAAAAAAGACTTTTATTGCTCAAAGGTATAAGAAATACCCTCACTAACAAATACTCCCTCCGTCCCAAAAGACTTATTACAATTGATTTTTACACACGTTTTTGTTAGCGAGTTTTGTATTAGTAATTGAAATAATAAAGTGACTTTTAATGAAGTGTATAATAGTTGAGGAGCTTATCTATCACACCCCTCCTTAAAAATCATTTTATCATTTCAATTATTAATATAAATATCGCTTACAAAAATACGTATAAATTAAAAGTCAATTATGCTATAAGTCTTCTGAGATGGAGGAAGTACAACATTATTAGAACAGACCTCAAAGAATTGGGCACAAAACAATCACAGACTCCAAGCTAGATTATGAAAAGCAAACTTAATTATAAACACTAAACGATGTGTCTGTGATTGTTTCCAGCTATTTTTACATTTAATAAAATGTAATTTTAGTACTAATCTCCCTAATTTTGCAAATCAATCGTACAGAGACTTTGAAGAATATAATGGATTCTTTAAAGAATAATTTAAAACTAATCTTCCTACTCTCGCCTAAATCGTAGTATTTTATAAAACGGAAATTTCGAAATTTGGCAGCAAAGTCGCTTTTCTATTTTCTATATCTTTTTATATACCCGAGTAACATCTTGTGCATCATTTATGGCAAAAATTCGAATAAGACAGTCTCATATATAAAACGATTATAAATAACAAATAATATCGTGACGGAGGGAGGGGTACATGGGGGTACAATTGTACACCCTTTATACCTTGGGATTATCGAGTCTGCTCAAGCCCCATGCTATTTCCCATCTTTTATTTGCGGATGATAGCTTACTATTTTGTCGAGAGGAGAGTCAGGTTCTCAAAGATATTCTAAACTTGTACGAACGTGCTTCTAGGCAAGCAATCAACTACACAAAGTCCGGGGTGTTGTACAGTTCCAATATCCCCACGACTTTGCGTGATGAAATTAATGCTATTCTGGGGGTCACAAATTCCCTTAACACAGGTCGTTACCTTGGCTTACCATCCTTAATAGGGAGACGAAAGAAGGATATATTTGGCTATATAAAAGAAAGGTTGTGGACCAAATTGCAGCAGTGGAGAAGTAAGAAATTATCGAAGGCAGCTAAAGAGGTTCTGCTCAAAGCGACGGCACAAGCCATCCCGGCATACTGTATAAGCACGTTCCTCTTGCCATCGACTTTGCTTGATGAGTTGCACCGAATGATGAACGTCTTCTGGTGGGGACACGGTTCGGACCCTAAAAAAGAGGTGAAGTGGGAGTCGTGGAACAAACTGTGCACAAACAAATCGGACGGAGGTATGGGATTCCGCGATTTACATATTTTCAATATTGCCATGCTTGGTAAATTTGGCTGGAGATTGCATTCAAATCATGGTTCGCTTGTTGCACGTATTCTGAAAGCGAAATATTATCCCACAACGGATTTCTTACATGCTTCCATTGGAAGTGCGCCGAGTTTCACATTGCGAGGTATTCATACAGCAAAGGATTTGGTCCGAGTTGGAATTAGATGGAAGGTGTGCGATGGAGAACATTTTAGATTATGGGGGGAAGATTGGCTAGATGATGAAGAGAATTTCAAAATTCAAATGGAGCCGGTTTCGTCGTTCGAGGACATGTTGGTTGTTAAGGATTTTTATGTCCTAGGAACAAGAGAATGGGACGTTGGACTTATTTCTTAGGTTTTCCCTGAACATGATCGAAAACGTATTCTGAAAACCACTCCGGCACCGAGGGAGTGATTGACAAATAGATTTGGCACCATTCGCCAAATGATCTGTATACGGTCAAGTCGGCATATAAGCTTGCTATGAGGCTTCTGTCAGACCCAGAAACTGAACCGCGAGAAGATTGGAAGAAACTTTGGCGCGTAAATGCTCCGCCAAAAGTGCGGAATTTTTTCTGGAGATTATGTCGAGGTTTTTTTGGTGGTGAAGTCGAAAATAGGAAAATGGTCTCCCGGGATGGTAACTTTGTGTCCTGTTTGTGAGGCGGGTTCGGAGACCTTGTGACACCTCTTGTGGATTGTAATTTTGTGCGGAAATGTTGGGAAAGAGTAGGCCTATGGGACAAAAAATTGATAAATTATGTTATGAGGTTGAGGATCATGCAAGTTTTTTTAAACAGGTACTTTTCTCGTTTAGCACAGACGATGTTGAGAAAGTCATGACTATAACGTGGGCAGTGTGGAGAGCTTGCAATTCATTGGTGTGGGACGATACACCTGAAGAAGGACGCAAATAGCACCATTGTTATGGCGGCGACAGCTATGAGCGATTGGCAGGGGGTTTGGGATCGAGCAACGTTGTTGGAGAAAAACTCGTCCAAACGATGTTGAAGGGTGGGCTGCTGAAAGTGGATGAAGGAGAGGCATGGGCGTGTTAGAGGCAATTTGGTGGGTCAATAATATGGGTTTCATGGAGGTTATCATTGAGACGGATGCCAAAAGAATCAGATACTCCATAGTTAAGCAAATTAGTGCTGATACATCAATATTATTCCGAACTTGTTATCTCATAACCCAAGCCACAGAGTCGTAATGTCAATTCTGTGTTACATACTTTAGCTAGGGCTGCTCGTAATTTCGAGAGTCCTCATTATTGGGATGAGCACCCAAACATTATGGAGGGCCTTCTCGATACTTGCAGGTGTGGTATGTAGCTTTACTTGTCTTTCGAAAAAAAAAAATCAAATGTTTTTATTTTAAATTTAATATCTATATTGCATATATAAATTTAAAGAGTAATACTTCAATAAATCAGATTTATATATGCTCATTGTTATGTAAAAAAATTATCATTGTTATGCACAAAAACTCTCACTATTTAAAAAAAAAATCAAATAATAATAACTTTTGTACATAAGAGTAATTATTTTTTAAAATAAAAATAATATTAAAAAATAAAGTTAACAATGAATAGGGTTGATATAAGTTTTTGTCAAAATAAAAATCTTGGTCTGTACTCTGTAGTGAAGTGGAGTATTTGCGTTTAAAAGTGTTTTTCTTATTAATTTTGAAAGAGTATGTCTAGTGTGAAAATTTTCGTGCGTGAAAATCTATAAAATTGTCCTAAATCAACCATCTACACCCTAAACACTAAATAATGAACCTTAAATTATGACCTATTTGGGTCGGGTGAACCATGAATCACTTGAGCCGAGTGAACAATGAACCACTCAATTTTGTCTTACCTTCACCAATTACAGAATTTGGTTGTAAATTAAAGTTTTTTCATGTATGAAAATTTTCATACTAGACTTTGTCATTTTGAAAATATGTTGTTTTAGATTTCATTCATACTCATTTGTAATTATTTTTAAAATGAGTCATTCAGATGCATGAGTGCACGGTGAACTTGGATGCACAAGAGACTCACTCAAAATAAAGACTCCTCACAATCAACAGGATTATGGTGGGTATTTAAAAAATGTATTATTGTATTATTTTTATCGTAATTATAAATTTAGCCTCTTAGTACAAGTTAAGAATCTACAGATCCGAAAAAAAGAAATTATTATAGTGCAATGAGATACTATAATTCCCCTGTATTACAAAATGTTACTTCTAATTTATAATTTCCAAACAGAAGAATTTGATACAACAGGCAACATGTATAAGGAAAATTATTGAAGACCATCCCTTTCATGTCAATATTCAAGGACCAAATTGTCACACTGGGTGCAACTTGGATGTGAACTTATTCTTCCATTATTACAATAATATCTTAGTGATAAATAATTGAATGAGTATGAGGAGGCATAGGATTGGATTCCACATGATACAATATTTTAGATCCAAAATACTAATATTTTAAAATCTACATCTCAATATAATGTTTCAATGTTATAAAAAATATTCATAGAATATATTCCATGTAAAAGACATGGTCACCTTCAAAAGTTTTTAATTCATGCATACTAATATTAATTAATGGTTTTCTTCACTCTATAGTTTTCTCACATATCAATAAGCTTGACCATATATTTGCGCTACTTTAATAAACAAAATAGGTGAAATTATTGAAATAATTAAGTATGTAATCAATATATATCATATTAAGCTTATAATTAATAACATGTTTACAAACTCTTACTTACTCAATGACGATAATATTTAACTAAAGGGTGGATAATTCAAGTTGTTAGAACTTCACTATTTGAGATAGATATGTTAATTCGGGTCGGGCTAAATGGTCCGGACTGTTTAGACCTATTATATGTAGGGTTAGGGCCGAACAATGGGAGACCCGTTTAAAATCGGGCCTTTTTGGCCCGAACCGATTAGCCCGCGGGTTGACCGGGCCAGCCCGTTTATATTTATATATATTCAAGTTTTTTATTATTTTATTTTATTTTCTAATTTTTCAATTAATTTTTTTTAAAAGTTTTTTCTCAAATTTAAATAAGGCAAAAATTAATTATGGCCAATCAATTACAAATTAAATATTTCTATTTGATTTAGTCAATTGATAATTAATCATCTCCAATTCAATATTTTTAACAGTTTTCAATTTCTATTGAATTAAATAAATAAGTAAAATATTAATTCAATATAAAATAATAATATAATATTTTTATAAATTTTATTATGAAATTTGTTCATAATATGAAATTGATATCATTATAATTATAAATTAATATTATGGTATTAATTTATAAATGTGATGATACAAATTTTATATAATTAACTAATTTCATGAGAACTTTGCTCAATTATGTTATTAAAGATGATGAGAACTAATTTTATATTTTGAACATTTGTTATTAAAGATAATGGGGCAGTCTGGATCGAATTTTTGTCATTATGCAATGTTAATGTTTGAACACTTTTTTATTTTTTTAAATTTTTTTCGGAGCCCGTTAGGTGGCCTGTTTAACCCGTAATCCGCTAGGGTTAGGGTTAGGTCTCAACTATTAGAGACCCGTTTAAAATGAACCGTTTAAGGCCCGGGACAGTTTGGCCCGCAACCCTGTAGGGCTGGCCCTAATGGGTTAGGGCCGACCCGTTTAACATCTCTAATTTGAGACCCCCCGGATCTTGAGTTCGAGACACGGAGATGAAATATTTATTCTCTTTTGTGGTGGTTCCCCTCTTGTGGGGTTGCAGTGCGATTGCAGTTCTGAGCTGCTGTTTTGGGTGGTTGTGGTTTTGATCTACAACATGATAAAATAATGTTGTCATGTGTTCCGTGGTAGAAGAAATTATTGTAATTGATTATTTTTAAAAACTATTATAATTGATTTTTTTTAAATGACGATAATATTTAGAATTGGAATTAGAATTCTTTTTTTTTTCTTCATAAAGCTAGTCAACGATCTCTAACCCATATAATTACTGTGTAACATTTAACATCACACAAAAATCAACCTCAAGTTACCTCATCTTAAGGCCATTGATTTCATCTACTACTATAAATTAACAATAATATCACCACCTATCTCAAGCACCTAATTAAAAAAAAAATGTAAAGCCAAAATCATCCTCCATTGACTTGGCTAAAAGGCCAATTAATAGGGAAGTAGTTGTTGACTTGACCATAATACACTTTGAGCATAGTGGACTAACAATTTGTTGAAATTAGAGGCCATATTAATAAAATTTATAATGTTAATAAAGAAGGCTAGATTAAATTTAATATAGATAAAGGCATAAAGGCTCTTGAGGTGTACATGGGGACAAATTATCTGAGTTTGATTTATTCCAAATTGTGTGGAGTGTGGAGGAGTGAATTGTGAAAAATTGACGATTCCTGTTTCCTACATTGTTGTTGGCCACCGTCCACGTGTCATTCTGTGAGTGGGGCATCATAATAAACGGCACCGAAGTTCCGCGTCAAATGTTGAGCTGGTCTACGAGGTTGTACCTAGGAAGGTGTCCTCTAGAAATGTTGAAAAAATAAAGTAAAAGTAAAAAACGTCGCCTGAGAGATTTGAACTCTCGCGGGGAAACCCCATATACTTAGCAGGCACACGCCTTAACCACTCGGCCAAAGTGACTTCCATCTCTATGGAAGTTTCTAGACCTTTTTTGGTTTTTTTTTAAGGTCTGTGAAGTCGCGTCAAAATTAATACTTTGATGATGCATGTCAATCTAAATTGCATGGGTGCGCCGGCAGCGGTGCGCGGACGATAAAATACGGGGGGGGATACAATTTTTAGAAAATAAATTGGTATGATGTGAAATTTATTTATTGTGAAATTAATTTATTTTTTATGGGCATCATCCTCAAGTTATCATAATTAATATTCTTTTGTAATATAAATCACAGCTATTTAGTTATCATTACTAATATTTTTATTCGCAATATAAATTCTGTACAGCCGGTGTTATGAAAGAATATCTTCTTTATAAAAAAGTCATACCCTTCATCTATCACAATTAATACTCTTTAGTAATAACTATATTTAGAGATTCTTATGTGAAATTTGTTTATCCTAAAAAATTTAGGTGCGATACGGCAATCATACGTCTATTTATTATATTTTATTATATATAACACCTATAAAATATATAAAAATTAAAAAAAAAATTGATCGGAATATTTAAAAAATAAAAAATTAATATATTAAATGTATGTAATTCACATAAAACTTAAATATTTTCAATAATTTAATGTAATTCAGTAATAAATCATCAAGTCAAATAACATCATCTCAATACAAAAAAAAAAATAAAAATTACTTACGCACCCTTCCCGGACCGAATACACTTATTGGATTTGCCTATTCTATTTTAAAAAATAAAAAAATTATTTACAAATTTATCACGTGGCGTATTCAGTCGAACCCGACCCGAATTACACCTATATTCACACCCTATGCGTATTTAATATTGCACAATGATTTTTTTAAAAAATCGTGCATCATAAATGCCAATATAATCGGTATCCTTCTCATAAAGAAAAGAATACTAATATTTAATTCGCTCATTCTTGATGGTTATGGAAACAAATACTCCATATTTAAAGTAAAAAGATTACGTGGAAATATAAATCTAACACAATATGCATAGACAAGTGATCGCTTAAAACGAGGGCCTATATATTGACTCATATTAACCCAGCCCAAATTTGAGTTTGGGCTTAGTCTGTTTACTATTATCCTAATTCATAGGCGCGTACAAACATCCTTTGTTATAAGCATAATTAAAAAGGAAAGTGGTTATAGCATCATCATTCATCATCAATGTCGTGAGGTTGATGAGTTCGAATCGTCATTTCTCATATAAAAAAAAAAAAAAAAGGAAAGTAAGTTTAATTATTGAAATACCCTTGAATTTAGTAAGTCAAAATAAGCATAATTTAAAAGGAAACAAGTAGTACTCCCTCCATCCCAACATTACTTTAATACTTGCCTTATTTGAACGTCCCACATTATTTGAACATTCTCAAAATGAAAACAAATATAATATTAATACATTCACAATACTCTTATTTTATTTCACTTAAACCCACTAAAACCTATTTTACTTAGTGGAGTGTATTGATTGTGGAGTCAGTAGGATTTTTTTAGACTTTTAAAGTTTGGGGGTATTCAATCCAAATTTTCAAAAGTCTTTAAAAATCCTGAGGTATTCAATACGGATTTTAAAAAGTCTTAAAAAATCTTTAGGTATTCAACAATCTATAGATTTTAATACTCTATGGATTTTTTTTTATTCTCTTTCAAAAATATAAATAGATTTTACTCTCCAAAATCTCTTCTAATAACCAGAGATTTCTACGTATTCTCACAGAGAACTCACAGTGAACTCTGAAGATGAAAGATCAGAGGAAAAAAATCTTTGTTATTCTCCTGCCATTTCCGCCATTCTCCTGCACCGCTGCACGACTCATTCAATTTGCGAACTTTTTCATAGAAAAAATCCACATCCGTCTTCTCGTGATCGGAAATCGCAGGTGGTCCTGGGTTTTTGTTCTCCATTTTTTTTGGGTCTCTGTAGCTCGGGTTCTTTGAATGGAATTTGGAGAGCTTCGACCATCCCACTTTACTTTATTCACATATATTTTTTTTAAATTTAATTCAAGAATGCAATGCTGGTTAAATTGAACACATTGGATTTGGGGGATTGTTGGTTGACTCCAATCCAATTCTTGGTGCAAGACAGTCGATCGAGACTGCACAAATTTGAGTATTTATTTCCTTTACTTATATTTGTTTGAAGTTTTTTTTTATTATTTAGACAGTTGAGAATGTAACCAAATTTTGATGAGTGAATCTCTTGTGTACCCAAGTGTATCGTGCACTCATTCAAATAAATGACTCATTTTAAAAAATACTCGACCTATTGAATATAATTGAATATATTAGATATATTTTGTGGATACAGGGATAGGGTTGGGGCGAGTACACGGATCTTAAATTCGTGCACCAATTGCACATGATATTTTGTCAATTTTTAATGGGAATATTGATTTTCTTTTAGTTAAATTTATTTGAAGCTTTTCATATTTTATTGATTTGATTTTCATATTCTAATTTTTTTTTTGGAACTAATGTATTTTTGATATTTTTTCTAAATAATTTGGATAACTGTTTTTATATACAATGTGTTCCATATATATTTGCATAAATAGTTTCATCACCGGAGTCTATGGAAATCCATGTAAATCAATAAAAAAAGTGTTCCGCAATCCTGTAAAGTCTATGAAAATTCATGTAAATCAATAAAAAAAGTCAGCCAAACTCTGTATGGAGTCTATGAATTTTCTAAATTCACAGACTTTTTAATGTCTAAAAAAATCCAATAAATTCCTAATTGAATACACCTCCTTTAGTTTGCGTGACATTTTCAGTGTTCAAGTTCTCATGGTACTGAGGGGATAATAAGAAGAGCAAAACACATTAAATATAAAAAGTGAAAAACGGTGAATGGCTAAAATTCCCACCAAACCAAACAGGTATTTATACGTTAGTTTCTTTTATGTTCTTCTATTTTTATTTTTTTCCCTCAGATTTCGATAATCGTTTCACCAAAATTCTTCATCAGTCGTCACTCGTCAAATTCATTGTCAAATCGTATTCTTTCTCTTCCCAATTTACGCCTCCGCCGCAGCTTCGCTGGAGCCCTAACCTCCAGACGCCCCGCTAACCCTTATGTATTGTAAAAAGATCCGGCTTTTAGGGTTTCTCTTCAGCTCTGTGTTAATCCTCGGCGCTGGTTAATTGAGTCGGAAAATCGTAAATCAATGCTAGCAATTGTCGCGATTTTGCTAATATTTTGTGTTGTAGTCCGCCATAAGTTTAAAAATGCGGCGGCGAAGAAGGAAGAGATTCTTAGGCTACTAGCTGTTGCGTCAGAAGAAGAGGCGGAAATTACGAAGCTACAAGCAGTTGACGTATATTATTCTTCTCCTTCACCGCCGCCCCAGATCGACAATCAATATTTTTGCGCTGTTTGTTATTGCCCCACCACTACTAGGTGTTCCCAGTGCAAAACTGTTAGATACTGGTGAGTGTTTGACTGTTTTCCGGTTTTCTGGCTTGGATTAGGATATGCTTCAATTGTTTGATGCTGATCTGTTTCGTAGAATTCTGTTTTCTAATGTTTTTCCCTGATGCAACTTGCAAGTTTCTTGTTTTTTAGTTAGAAGTGTTTAATTGTATGATTAAGGAATTTAGGGATATGAACATTGAATGCTTTATTTAGTTCTGGGATCACAGTGATGTCAAATAGGATAAAGGTTGAGCATATGCTTAAGATGTAGTCAAGCCATAGTTGATAGATTACAGTGGCCTTAATGAGATGAAGTGGGACAATAGTTGTATTTGCCATATATTCTGTCAGTAATAGTTATTTATGTATGATGAGAACATTAAAATTTAGGTATAGAGCTTTCTTTGCAGGACCTGGTTTTAAATAGGATTCCAATATAGTTTATTGATCTAAAGCATCGTTCCCACGAAGATGACTTTCATGTTGATGTTAATGGGATAGAGCACATTCAAATATTTTTGATGTTGTCAAAACTGGTGACTTTTGCATTTAGGAGTAGTGAGTAATCTGTGATGTACCATGTTATCATTATATAATGATGTCACTTAAGATATCTCAATATAATTTCTTCCCCCTCTCTAAAAAAACTAAATTTATGCATGAATTGCCTTTAAAAACCATTTGATCCTGGTACACTATTTATGTTTGGGGGCCACACGTGCTTTAGAAAAGACTCAAGAGCTGGGGACTTAATGTTTCACACCAGTACCCAACCAAAGAGCGACTGCATTACCGATAAAAAGACAGTTGTCAATATTGGATAGTGAAATGGATTTTGGAATTTACTAACATTCTCTGAAAAGGGTATCACTAACAAGGGCTCCTACACAAGGATTAGAGAGAGTGGCGAATGGCGATGCTATTTCAACTCATTTATAATTTAATAGTGCACAAGGATTCTTAGTTCTTACTCACCGTTTGTGAGACTGAGTGCCCACTCCAAAAAAAATGCACATGGGTTCATAAAGATCTACATCTACTTCTATATACCTGTTTAGTCGGTGGTAAACCTTGCTGTATGGTTTATGCTAATGCTTGTGCTGATGCTTCTAATGGTAGTGACTGAAGCTGTGAGGAGCTAGGTGTTCATTTATTTATTTGTTCTTTTCTCATGCCAGAGTGAGATAACTATTAAATAATTTAAATTGTAGTGCTGGAGTTAGGGTAAGATCTCTGCAAATGCTTTGTGAATATGATTTCTTTCTTTTAGTAGTTTTTGGGGTGAAATATGCTGCTGGTAATTCTCCTATCCTGGGGCTTGGGTTTTTGAAGGGAAGTTTTCCATATTTGTGTTCGCTTCTTAGTTCTTACCCACTTGTACTTTGGGGGGATATGGGTTTTTGAGTGGACTAGTTAAGAAGGAATATGCTGTTTTTCTCCAAATAGCTTAGATAATCTAAATCTGTATAGATGTTTGCACTATGCACGATCCAACATTCTTTTTACAATGACTTAACCACTCACGCCATATATGCTCTGTTTATCACTTATTGGTGTTGAATCTTTACTTTTAGAATGTCATGAGCATCAGAAAGTTCCAAATCTTCTCATTTTTGTAGCCTTCTTTTGGATATAGGTAGATTGTACAAAGACCTTACTTTTGAGTGAAAAACTCTTGCATCTTTTATTGCACAATCTTCTTTGTTTCCCCAGGGAAGACATAATGATGTCCAATCATCTATGTCTGACTGAAATCATGGGCATACACAATTTTATTTATGTATTTGGTTTCAAATAGAAACAAAATTCTGTCACTTAGACTTGGGGAGTGTTTGAATTTTTTTCTCATTTTAAAGAAGTGATTCTTGTTGAAATATCTAAAATGATGAGTGTTTAAGAATAATGCAATTTGATCAAATTTTGAGAAGTTAGTGATGTTTGCCAAAAAAAAAAAAAGTCCTTTTGTAATTTCACAAAAAATACCCTAACAGAAAACATTCTTAATTGTGTCAATCCAGACCTGTGCTAATATAGAAGGACATTTCCTATAATTATGCTCACTCGTTATCTCCCTCGCATAACGCAATAAGCGCTGCAGAATCAATCAATCTCGATGCTGCCCCACCCATTATCTACCTCCCTCACAGAGATGTCGTTTCTCATCATATCTCGTCGCACTTTACTATCTCCACACAAACCCTAGCACACCCTGTGCCAATCTACCAGATCCTCATCCCCACCTTGTCAATCTTACCACTTCTCCTTCGCTATTCGCTCTCAAGTCTCAACTGTGAGTTTAATTATCTGACAAACCCAGTGTTTGTCAATTTGGGGTTCTTACAAGGGTGTTTTTGATTTTGCGGGGGAGAGTGGTGGAGGGAGTAGTGTTTTATTAAACTTTTTTTGTTAATCTTGTCTTCGATTTAGAGTGGGAGAATAATTTGATTTTGAATTCTTCTGAGTGTTCTTAAGTTTGGATATGAGTTGGTTTTCAATCTGGTATCTGGAGTGGGAGAAGAGGGTTGGTGTTCTCTGATCTGGGAGAACAACATGTGAGTGGGTGGGGGTTAATTTGTTTTGTATTAATACAAAAAGTGTTGGTTTAAATTGTAAAAACAGTTAATATTTATTTACCAAATATCCACAATCAGTTAGAAACTGGTGGAGCCCAGCTTCAAGAATCAGCTTATAAGTGATTCTGATAATCACTCTATAGAGTTTGTAATCATTCCAAAAGTGATATTCACTAAAAACTAAGTGATTCTAAGCAGTGAGCAGTGGTTTGCAAACACCCCCTTATTAAGGTCATAGGGTGTTGTATAGAATCATAAAACACAAAATGCTTGTGAGCAAAGAATAAGTGTACATGATACAGTTAAAAATGTAATTTATTCATATAATTCACAATATATGAGATAATACTTAATTGATGTGATGACTGTGTGTAATTGATACAGTTAAAATATTTGATATAGCCTTCAAAGTTTAATGCATTTACTTTGTTAAAGAATTCAATTCTACTTCAACTGATTGCTCATTTTAGTTAGATTACATTATTACTCCCTTCTTTATTATAGCTCTGGCAAGTGTCAAATAGTTCACTGGAGACAAGGTCATAAGGATGAATGTCGGCCTGCATCTTCTGTTCATGCAAACACACAAGGTGCACGTGTTGTGGAAACAGCTATGGAAGAGCAGTTTGCGATCAATTCCAAAGATGAAGGTAAAATTTGTTCTGATACCACAGAAGAGCTTGATGATACTGGATCTTCGAGTAGTTCAATGGATTGCTTTTCTTCTTCCACCGAACGAAGTGAAACGTCATTTGATGCTTCAACCATCGAGTCTCTTGAGTCAGAAAGTGTCGAGCCTGGTAAAACAGGTTCTGAAGGCACATATTCTCATATATCACAAACTACTTCTGATTCTGATGAAACAGATGTATCCTCCCGCTTAAATCATACCTTTAAGGCAGTAAACAAGAAGATTGAGGCTAATAAGATAGAAAAGACACAAGCTATTAAGACAAGTTTTGAGGATAGAAAAACTGACCATGGAGCTTCTGTGTCTGAGAATTCTGTTCTGGGTACAATTGAGTTCAGGGATTCTCAATCCCCTGGTTCTTCAAATCCATCTTCTTCTATCGAAAATAAAAAAGATCAAGCAAGCCTAACAAAATCCAAGTATTCTGGGAGATCAGACCATCATTTTGTCCCTAATGTTGATATAAGGAGTTTACCACACTCTAAATCTGTGAGCCCAACTTCATTAGAAGGCTTCTGGGGGAATGAAGCACAAAGGTGTAATGCTACAGAAACAAGATCATTGTCATATAGGAGTTTAGAAAATGATCAAAGGATAAACACGAGAACTGGCCGTGCTCCTACCTTGCTTTCAGAAGTTGTAAGTTCTCAAACGTCAACCCAACCTACCAGGAAAGCTCTGAAGACATCAGTACAGAAATTTGTACAACATTTTAGAGTACCGAAGCAGTCAAAGTCGTTCGCATTTGACATGGAGAAGAACCCTACTGGAAATTGCAATGACAAGGTTACTTTTCTGTTAATCTTTTTCAATCTTAGAAGTCTGAGTCGTAGTTTGCCCAAGGTTCTTATTTGTGTGTTTCATGTTTTTGTATGAACAGATCATATTTCCACCCAAGCTTTTCATGCAATTGTATTCTTTTGATGGTGTGGAGCTTCACCCTGTTGGCCTTATGAACTGTGGAAATAGGTGAGTTCTTTTACTATGCGCATGGCTCCGATGTCTATGAGTACGATATGCATACAATTGTCAATGTGCACTTTGAATGATTGTTTATTTGTAGTAACTAAATATGCTTTATGGTATCCTGTTCTTTTTAGCTGGAGCTGTTTTTTGGTTTTCTTCAGTCATAGAGAAGTGGTGGATCAGTTTCATCTCATAGCACAGTTTAAATTCTTAGAATTGTTTGCCGAGATTGGACTACATGAGAGAAACCTTTATTTGATTTTCTTTTCCCCTTTATTATTTATACCCACTGTCTGGATGCACTTTTTACTGACATTTTTTTTATTGTTTCACTCTGTTCATATCTATTCAAGCATCATATGAATTTGATGCTTGAACATCAGAACATGCATATGAGTTATAAGCTTTGTACTGGACTATTACTTTTGGACAATGGACATAGTTTCCGTTATTCAGCTTGTCACCTACTCACCACTTTTTTTTTTTTTTTGCTTCTATATGTTGAACTTTAGTGGCTCCTTTTCTCTATTTATTTACTGTATTTGAGAAAAAAGCTTGTGTGCCTTCCTTCTTAGACTAATGGGTTCATTGGAAAGGATATGATCTATTCTTTCATTTACGAAGATTATGCAACGTGGCATGCAAAACAATGGCAGTTTTAAATTTCGTTTGTGATTTGTGTTGATAATGCTGAGAGTGTTTGAGAACATTAAGGAGAATTATAGTCATTGCTCTACAGAAAACATTTTAGAACAATAACATCAGTACTAAAATGGACAGGAATTGTAAATGTATGTGCTTTTCCTGCTTATTTTCTCTGTTTGAAGAGAGATTCTGCATTTTTTTACCTCATTGTTCCTCAACAGATTATCTTTTTTTACTTGTGCTAGCATGAGGGAATTCTTGTAATCTTGTGAACATCATTACTTTTTAATTTTGTTTTTACAGCTGTTACGCGAATGCGGTGCTGCAGTGTCTGACTTTCACCCGACCTATTACTGCTTTTCTTCTTCAAGGATTGCATTCGGAAACATGCAAGTACCTGTTTATGGCTTATTAATGGATAAAACATTGTGTAAATTTTTGTAATCTTTGTTTTGATGCTTTCTTTAAAAATGATTCAGGTCACAAGAGAGATTGGTGCCTTATCTGTGAGTTTGAACGTTTGATTAGGAAGGGACAAGAAATGAATTCTCCTTTGTCTCCAGTTGGAATACTGTCGCAGATACAAAAAATTGGAAGTCATCTAAGTCATGGAAGAGAAGAAGATGCACATGACTTTTTGAGGTAAGCTTCTTGTAGAAGTTAGAATTTGGTCCCCATACGCAACTGAATATGCTAATGATATTTATGTTTGTGGTATCAGAAATGTGATAGACACTATGCAGTCCATATGTCTTGAAGAAGCACATGCTTCTGGATTATTGGCTGAAAATTCGACCCTTCTGGGCCTGACTTTTGGGGGTTATCTTCAATCCAAGGTCTGTCGTCATGTTGATACACCTTAAGAACTGATGTTTTTACCGATACTTATTGAGTTTTGAGTTTACATGTTAATCTAGTGGGAAATATAATATTATGTGCTGTTGCCAACTAATGTTGGATGCCGTGCCAGATTACGTGCATGAAGTGTTTAGGGAAGTCACAGCAATTTGACCTAATGATGGATCTTACTGTGGAGATTGATGGGCAAATCAATACACTTGAAAAGGCTCTTGCACAATTTACCATGTCTGAAACACTTTCTGGGGATGACAAGTATAAGTGTGGAAGGTTAGCTCAGCTATGCATCCTACTAGAAGTTATATATTTTGTTAGATTATCTGTAATTATATTTATTGTTTATGAAACTGTTTTTTTTTGTGATATATGTGTTGCCTTAATGAAACATCAAGTTCTTTATTTATAGGCTATAGGAAACTAAGACAGGGAGCTACTACCCTGTGCTATTGCTTTCTCAACTTACTTAAAATGAAAATCATTTTATAAAATGAATATTAATCTCATTTTGGACCATGGAAGAAGAAGAAAACAATTACAACATTGAAAACACTATTTTCACTTGATTATTTCTTTTGAAATTTCGGAATAAAAGTGCCAATTCGAAAAAAAATGCACTGCTGCTTCCTTAGCACAATTTTATGAGCCAGTGTTCCATGGAGATGAATGCCCTCTTTGTATGAAGTGCTTAATTTGGAAAAAAAAAAATCCATATGATTGGGAACTAAATATATCTGTCTTTTTTTTTTGGTAGGAGTTCAGTAAGCATCAAGTTGAGCTAGTATGTGGTAATTATGTTTATCCTTTAGAGTTGGCAACTTATAGACTAAATATTCATTTTTACGCTTGAGACCAAGATAATATATAACTTACTGTTTTTGTTTGCTGGAATCAACGGTGCAAAGCAAACTGAAATTTCTTTGCATGAAAGCCAATTGATCTGTTGATTTGCTCATGATTTTGACTTTAGTTAGATAATTTGAAATGCTTTCGTTGCAGATGCAAGTCTTATGAGAAAGCCAAGAAGAAATTGACTATAGTCGAGGCTCCTAACATTCTTACAATTGTTCTCAAGCGGTTCCGGGTAATTCATCTTTACTTAGCACCATAATTAAGTGTAATGTTGTACATGATGCCTAAAATCTTGCTTTGGATTTTGCTTTTTTTCAGTCAGGCAACTTAGAAAAGCTGAATAAGCTAGTTAAGTTTCCAGAGGTTCTGAACCTTGCTCCATATATGAGTGGAATAAGCGACAAATACCCTATATATCATATCTATGCAGTGGTTGTTCACTTGAATATGATGAATGCTGCTTACAGTGGTCATTACATAAGCTATGTCAAGAATTTCCGGGGAGACTGGTTTAGAATCGATGACAGCAGAGTATGTTATATTATTACCCCACATATATTATAACTGCACTTGCCTCGTTTGACTTCCAATCCAACATATGATGGTTGAGTTGTTAAATTGGAGTTGAGGGGTTGCATGAGTTTTACCTGAACAATAACTTGTTACTAAGTGCAAGTCTTTTCTGGTGTAGGTGAGCCATGTAGACCGGGAGACGGTGTTGTCTGCAGAAGCATATATTCTCTTCTATGCAAGGTGATTCATGACACAACTAATACTGTTCAATGCAAACAGCTAAAACTGACCAACTAATACCATTTAAAAATGCACTCGAGTTGCACGGTACAACTGTGCATAGATGTATTTGCCATTGTTTTCAAAGATATATATTTTCCACATAATTTTGTCTGTAATATTTGTATCGTGTGCTATTAGGCGTTCACCACGAGGTCCATCTCTGTTGACGAACAACACAGATTCCGATGGGAAAACCAAGAGGAACATGGAAACAATTTCTGTGAAGAAGAACTTGAAGTCCAGACTGAGCTCTTCTGATAGGAGGCATATGGAGTCCACAATGGTGCATCATAGGGTGGATTACGAGGATTGGGGATCTCATTATAAAGAATTTCCTCGTATGATGGATTCATCAAGTGATAGTTCTTCGGTTTTCAGCGTATCAGATGCTGGGTCGTGTAGTACAGATAGCACAAAGGACTCGAGTGCAGAGGACATATCTGGGTATATATTCGGTTCCAGCTTGCACCACCACCTGTGATTGCAGTCGTTACCATATATACTATAGTACTAGGATTAGGAGTAGGACAGGTAAAATGTAGGTAAAATTATGTAAGAAGTTTTAAGAGTTGTAAAAGTAGTAGTTATCGCGTCTAACCTACACTTGGATATTGTTATGTTGTCCCTAAGAGTAAGAGGGATAGCAATTGGAGTAGATGCAATTTTTGTGTCTTGGCGTTTGAGTTGTGATTTTACTTACTTAATTGCAGCTGCTTGTAAATCGGTTTTGTTGTTTGTAATTTGTATTTTAAAGTCCGGCCATAATATAAAGCCCTTGTATCTTGATCTTCTTTCTTTCTATAAAATCCATTGTCCCTTTTGCACAACCACTCGCAGATCTAGCCTATTCTTTGGGTGGCACACTGGGAGTGGGAGAAACTAACTCTTGATTTTTTTAATTTTGTACTTAATTATTAGTATTTTGTTTGGAGAAGTTATCTTTAGACTGATTTTCAAGAGTGAAAATTGCAAAAATGCAAGTTTCCCCACAAAAATTGATTTTTGCATTTTCTATAATTTCTTGTAAAAATGTCATCTTTTACCATATGAAACTTTAAATTTGTTTTGCCTATTTATTTAGACAAGTCTTGTATGCATTCAGGTACAACGTGCATTTTAAAATCATACAATTTATTATACATTGAACAATACAATTATTTTTTCATAATTGCAACTTGTTAATAATTTCACGATTTAATATAAATAAATTATATTTTTTAATATAAATAAATTATATAATTTTAAAATTCATTATGAGTACAAATTCTAAATGGATGCACATGTGATACCCACGCATTTATTTGTCTACCACTATTCTAACTCATTTTCCCAATATTGTGTTCACCTCTCTTTCTTACAATTGTTCACTCATCATCCACCCAGTGCTGTGAAGGGCAATGAGAGATTCTCATACGATAAAATTGTACTCCCTCCCTGTATAAGTTTTCCCCATTTTTTTGTGTGTTTTAATTAAAGAATAATAGTAAAATAATAAAAATAAAGAGTAATTTTGAGTATTAAAAAAAAAAAAAAAAAGTATGTGAAGTAATGAGTGAAGTAGTGAGTGACATCTATTGTAATATTATGTGAAAAATAAAGATAAAAATGATGAGTAGTTGAGTTACTTTTTTTCATTTATGAAAAGAAGAAACTTATAATGGGACAAAAAAAAAATAGAAAACTTATAGTGGGATGGAGAAAATAACATATTTGTTTACATGAAATTCTGGATGGTGCAGGAAAAAAAAATTTAGTGAAAAACCGGCAGTTTTTTAAATGTCACATTTTCTGATGAAATTACAAGATAGTCAAACACCTAAAATTAATAAATATCAAAATAATAAATCTTTAAATTGTAAAGAAACAAACAGCCATCCCGAGCAAGTCACAGACTCACTAGACACAAATAAATACGAAATCAATAAAACTAAAATTAAAGACTAGAGAGGGGGGAAATAATATTATCAACTTTTCTTTAATCCAAGAACAGAGAAAAAAAAATCTCCCCTAATTTAGGCAGTGGATGTTCTACGAGCTAGCTAACTTTGTCATTGAGATAAATAAATATTTACAAAATTAAGGTTTTTAATAATAAGTTTACACGCTTAAAATTATTAGATAAATAAATAATAATAAAAATATTTTGATGTTTCATGTCTCGAATAATTTTGACGGAATATTGAAGGTTTTTCAAAGTCAAAGAGGCTGGTTATGATTCTTAATACATTTTGAAATTAGTTGGATCAAATTTCAAAGAATGCACCTTGAAATTTTTTAAAAGATTTATTTTCCAAATAATGAAAAAATTAAGAAAAACCCAATCGTGTATTGTGATTTATGAATCATCTCGGAAATGAATGAATCGTCTCTTGTCCTTCCCAAAAAATCCACACTTTTATAAACCCAAAAACCAGAAGTCAAATCCCATGCAGCTGCTCTACTCCTCTTTCCAAATTCCCCCTTTATACCTCAATCGCTTTTACCGTCACCATAACCGCCTTCTTTCTTCCTCCATTTTCCTATTTTCTCGACCTCTTACTTTCAATACGAGAGTTTCAATGGTCACCGCTTCATCTTCCGCCGCCCCCAGCAGTAATTCCGGCGACGGCGCATTCAATACGATCAAAGAGAGGGTCACATTCCATAAGGAAATCAAGAAAAGCAGATTCATCGCCATCGCTGCCCCCATCTCTGATGAACGCTCTGCCTTTTCATTTCTTTCTGAGGTTAATTCACAGGCAACCCTTTTTAATTTTTCCCCCAATTTGCATTTTGATTCAGGCTTTTTTATTTTTGGGATTTCTGTTGAAAGTAGTTGGCTTTGTTGGGATGAATCATGATTTTCGTTTGTGTTTTATTTGATGCTGCGGCAATTCAGGTTAGTGATCCGCGCGCTTCACATAATTGTTGGGCTTATAAGGTGATTTCTTCTGTCTTTATATTCATGTAGTATTTATTTAATGCTTGTAATTCTTCAGCAATAATTTTGAAATCTTTTTTGACAATCTAAGTTAAGGTTAAATGTATTAATGTATTTAACTTCACTATGTTACTTGTGAATTGGGTTCTATCAAAAATGACTTTTCTGGTTTTAATTTGGGAAGAATAGCTTCCCACATATTAGATATGATTTAAATCAGATAAAGTGAAAATGAAGATCAGAGCTTAAGGCAATAATTGCATCAGGGATGTAAACTGAAACTAGTGCTTCCTGAATCTCTTGTACTCAAATTTAGGCTGGAGATCAATTTCGGAGTAATGATGACGGTGAACCATCTGGAACAGCTGGCAAACCGATATTATCTGCAATTGTCTCTTCAGGGATAGATAGAGTTATGGTTGTTGTAATTAGGTAACTTTTTTCTACTCTAAACTTTTGATGTCTATTTACCTTTACATATGCATTCTCATCTGAGTTGCATATTTTAAAGATATCCTAAAACTACAGTTGTGTGTAGTAAAAGCAGTTATGTGCTTGTATTATGTATGATAACATGTTTATGTAGTCTACTCCTTGAATTTTGTTGTGTCTAGTTGAAGTAGCTGAAGGTCTGTAAATCATTTTCATTTGTGCATTGTTTTTTTAATTCAGGTATTTTGGAGGAATAAAACTTGGCACAGGGGGGTTAGTTAGAGCTTATGGAGGTGTAGCTGCAGAATGCTTGAGAAATGCCCCTACCTTTGTTGTAAAATCCAAAGTAATCAATTATTTCTTGTTCATATTTTATTTATATATGGTCACTCATGAATGCATAACCAAGCTTATCCTTAGGTTCCTATGGGGTTGGAGGTCCCATTTGATCTTGTGGGAGTTCTCTACCATCAAGTAAGATCAGATCTATTAAGCTACTGTGTTTATTATCATTTCTGCCTTAAATTTTTTGTCCTTTATATTGGTTGGAAGAAAAGTCAATTAGCTTAGTTCTCTTAATGGCTGAGTGTTTTGTTCACGGATCCTAACAAGCATTTCCAAAAAAGAATGTTCTTTTATTTCTCAAATTATTGAAAGCAACCCAGTTCTTAATGAACTGCCATTTTTCTTTTGCGAATGATTGGTATTACTCATCTTTTTTTTTTTTTAAATTAAACATTTCTTTAAACTTACAGCTTCAATCTTTTCAAGTTGAGGATATCAAGCAGGATTATGATACTGGAAAAGATAATATGATAATGGTCACTTTTAAGGTTGACTTTGATCGTGCAGAAAGTTTAGAAAAGGCTCTAAAGGTCAGTTGCAGCCGTGATATTGTGTTCTACAGGCACTGATAATTGTTTCGTCCCAAAGCTATATGCTTAAAGTGAAACTACATTTTGAAGACAATCGGTAGAAAGTGTCAGGGTAGTACTCCAACAAGATCATTTATGTAAATCCTCAGTACTGTGAATTGTTGTTTTGCTTTAGTAAGTTTCTCCAGTGTAAGGCAGTTAAGGTAAAGAATAGGTTACAGTATATGCCAGAAGAGTTCCAATTCTGCCTTATTTTCTCTCTATTGTTCACATAAATATTAATGATCTATAATGCAGTTTCATCAATGTTCATAATTATCTTTTCTTCCCAGCTGACTATTTTATTTTAAAGTAGAGTTGTTTTAGTTGTAGAAGATACCAAAAGAAAATTGGAAGAGGAGAAGATCAATTTCATTGCAGGTAAGTTGTCCAATGTTCCAAATATTATATAGGGGGGCACTTGGTTCAAATTCATCAATGGGAATCGTAATGAGAATTATCGAATAGTGAATCACAATGAGAATGGTGGTTAAATTGTTATTCTATTGTTCTAATCTTGGGATTAGTTGAGACCAAAAATGATTTTTGGTTGAGGAATTGTGAAAAGAAAAGAATTACAGTGGAGGAGGTAGTTAATAAAAATGAATGATGATTAACTTATTTATAGTCTTATTATCCCTTAAGAAGTATGATTAAAGTGAATTGATCGTCTTTTATTCCCATTAACCATCACAATTACCCTATGTTAGTTTTCGTTACCATTCTCATTGAAGAATTATGAATCAAGTGTCCTCTTAGTTTTCTCTCTTTCCAGTTTACACACGTGCACACACACACATGCATACAAATACATTGGATGAAGTATCACAAAGCTAGTACTTTCAAAAAGCTCTCCTTGATTACTATTGTACAAGAAACAAATAACATAGTAGATTACAACACAATCTGCCAAGACATAAACACACAAAGTAAATTAACCCTTGAAGAATCCAGACTTATGCTGAACCAAACTACAGGGAAAGGTATGAGTAACAAAATACATCGAAAAGCAATCACAAAATCCAGCACTTAATAAATGAAAAGGATGAGCAGAATCATGGCGGTGTATCACAAGACTTAGTTTGAGGGGGGTGGTGCGAGAAAAGGGAAAGAAGGGAGATTAGTTGGAATAGAAGGCATGGTGGGCAAGGCGGTTGGCATTGGCGGCAATGTGGGCTTTGGTAGGGTTGGAATAGATGGCATAGTCGGTAGGGTTGTTGGCATTGGCGGCAATGTGGGCTTTGGCAGGGACGGAACAGTCGGCAGAGTTGGCTGAGGCATGCTTGGTAGTGGCGGCAGTGTGGCGGCTGGCATGGCGGGGAGTGGTGGCAATGTGGGCTTAGGCAGTGGTGGGATTGTTGGCAATCCTGGCTGAGAAGTTTGCAGAAGGTTGCGGGATGCCCAGCTTGCGTGGAGATTCGAGAGTGAGATCACCATCATTAGAGATAGAAGAAGGTGAAAGTTAGAGGCTGCCATTGATGGATAGCTGGAGTTTAAGGGCGGTTGATGTGAATGAAAGAATGTTGATTGATATAAAATGATGGTTTCTGCCAAATATTTATAGGTTGAAATTGATCAAGAGTTTGGGGAGTTTGCTTGGATTTAGTTAGATTAGGTTATCTTCCCTTGGATGAAGTGGACATTTTTATGACATTTTAATCTTAATAAATCTTTGTCAAGATTTGTTCAGTGAAGCTCAACTGTCTTCTGAAAACTTTTTGTGACACAGAGTTCAGGTCTAACAAGAAAGTCTCTGTTTTTTCATTTATATATTTATGTATGTTTATTGATGTTGTATATATTTTTAAATCTATATATAAAAATACATATTCTTACACTCATATTTTTAAATGTATGTATTCTTAAAATTTTATTTCTCGTATAATTAAATATTTTAAACTTTCAATGTATATTTTTCATACTTTATACGGGTAAATTGCAGATTTGGTCCCAAGAGATTGAGTAAACAAATTTGGTCCCATGATTTCAAAATGGTCATTTTTTGAGCAGTTTTTGTCCCAACCGTTAGTCAAATGGATGAAAACTGTTAGTTGACCAAAAAAATTATGGGACTAAATTTACAAAATTGAGGGAAATGATACTAAAATATAATTAATTATATACATAATCACAATGAATTCATAAATTATAAATTAATTGTAAAACTATATATATGATTTAAATAAGACTACAAAATACAAAAAAATATTTTTGTAAACTAAATAATAACTTATGTAAAATTATTGAAATTAATATATATATATGTATATATATATATATAATTTTAAAAATAATGAGTAAACTTTTGTAAATTAAATAATAATATGTAACATTTAAAAATTAAAAAAATAATAATATGTATATATATAATTAATGTGAAATCTAAGGAATTAAAAAATATATATTTATAATCTTTATATAATTAAAAAAAACTCAAACCAAATAATATATAGAATTTGGATATAAATTTAAAAATACGCGCGTCAAGAACTAATACTTTATGTTAGAACATTTGATTTCTAATGAAAAATTAATTTTTAAATTAAACAATTAATACTATTGAAAGAATACACAAAAATGCAAACTAGTTGCACAACACGACTTTTCTCTCGCAATGTAGCATCACGAATCCCATATACACTACCAATCAACACTTAAATATGAAAAAATCGCAAAAATTAAAATCAAATTTGATATCTTTTTTTTAAAATTCAAACACATAAAATTATAACTATTTGCAGAATAAACTGAAAGATGATTTTTATTTTCTTCTTCAATATGCCCAGCTGAATTTAAACAACATTTTGGAGGGGAGGGGAACAAGGGTTCCATTTTTAAACCAAGTAATAGTTTATAAATAATTTAAAAAATAAAAAATATGCTTATAATCCATATACTATCTTAATTTATGTTAAATCGAAATAAATAAATAATATATATAGTCTTATATAGTTTAAAATAAAAAAATAAATATTTTTAAATAAAAATCTCAAATTTTTGAAATTTTACTATATATCTGTTTTAACAATATCTTGTTCATTAATTTTATTTACTGAAAAAAATCACTTCATCTTTCTCCCTCAATTATCATTTAATTTATAAATATATAAAAGTAACAGAATTTGTTAAATTTGGGTTGATTTTGATATTGACGTGTTCAACACTTGCCATATAGGAAAATGGTGGCATGCACGCGCGTTAAAAGTGGGTGAAAAGGGATTTCGCCAAAAAAAATATTAAAATAATCATTTGCATGCTATCCACTTTTCAATAAGTCTGCACTAGGCATGTAGCATCACGAAAATCTATACATGCACAATACATAAATAAATATTAATAAAAGTAGATTCTTGCTTTGATATTTTAAAATTAATGTACAATTTTTTACCATTTGCAGAATAATGAAAGCATGCTTTTATTTTCTGTAACCAGCCCAGCTACTTAAACTACAATCGAGATAAAATTTTAAAAAAATTGTGTCCAACATATAAATTTCAAATTCTACAACAGAAGAACATAAAAACATTCCTCTCAAACTTCTGCATGACGCCTCCATATCTCGAGGCTATTTTAATGGTCAGCACTAGCTCTTCAAATTCAAATTTTAAATCTGCAAATTGAATTTGAAGGTACTATATATCTATAAATAACAATATTTGTGTTCATTAGTTTTATTTTTGTAACGTTTCACTAATTGCTATTATATTTTTTTTGCAGAAAACAAGGTAATGTTCGAAGTCAAATTTGGCTTCAATTTTGTAACGCAGTGCCTGTGTGTTAGAAGACGTTACAACTATAAAACAGGTGAGAATATCAACATACATATAGTTTAAAATTCACCAAAAAAAAAAACCACACTCTTGAATGACGACGTATTCACTAATGTTAGGGCGCTGACATAAGTTGGGCATTCAAATTATAAATATAATTTTTTTAACACTTTGGGAGTGATGGGTGTGATTTGTGCTAAATCAGATCCCGCTTTCATCGCTGCTCCTCCTGTCGCCGTCATGCATGCCTCATACGAGTTTTTTGTCTCTAAATTGTATCCCGTCTCACGTGAATTATCCAAATCTGAAGGGCAAATATGGAAATTGCGCGCATAAATAATATCTGAAGCTTCGTAGAATGATAATCTTTCAGATTTATTGTTAAATAAGGCTTATTTTTTTGACAAATTGAAAGAAATGTTGAGGAATCGAAAAACACGGAAATGGTTACAGAAGATGTTTGGAGGAAGAGGGTGAATCTGTGATATGCGCCGCTGCTGATTTTCTGGTCAGTGGTTTAGATTTTTCCAGTAATTCATTTAATTATTTAGCTTTTTATTATTTTATTATCATGATTTTATTTTAGTGCGATTCCGTCAAGGCATTCATGTAATCTTTTATAATTTTACATTGTATCTCATGAGTACTGGGCCGATTTGCATTAAATTAAAATGTATTATTATTTGGGCTTGTAATTGTTCATTTTAAACGGGTCTGAATTAATTATTTAGCCGATGTATTGTTGTATTTGTATAGACAATACACAAAATTTGTCAATTAATTTTATTATTATTATATTAGTATACCGTTGTATGTTCATTTGAAGACACGTGTTTTTTTTTAAAATTAATATTTAGATTGAGCTAATTAAATGTTAGCAATTTAATGTGCAGGTAACTAAAATATGCTTACTGGATATAATTTTTTTAGATAAAATGTATAAATATTTTGATTTTAACAAATTATTTTTGTATAAGGAGTATATAACTTTAAGAAAATATAAATTAATTAATATATTATTGTGAAAAACTTATATATATAAACATACTCATTTAAGTATATTTTTAAAATATATATATATATATATATATATATATATATATATATATATATAATACTTCATCTATCCACAAAATCTGGCACAAATCTTTGGGCATAAGTTAATTTTTTTTTTGATAAAGTGAAAGAGGATTGCATAGTATTGTAGGGGTTCATTTATGAATAAAATGAATTTTTGTGAGTAAAGTACAAATGTACAATGATAATTTGAGAAATTAATTGATTGTTGTAGTGTGAACACATTTTTTTATGAACAAACAAATAAAAAAAATAAATATATTTTTAATGAATTGAGAGAGTATTATACTCACCGTGCATCGCACGAGAGAAATACTAGTTACTTTAAATGTCATTGCACTTTCACTCATAACCAACCACTTTATTAATAAATAAATTTCGCAATACTCCATAATACTCTTACTTTATCTACTTTTTTCTTAAAACTTGTGCCAAAAGCATCAGACATAAGATTGGTGCACGGAGGGAGTAATAATTTATGTATAATCTAAAAAAATTAAAAAAATATAGAATCTCTAATATCAAATGGAATTCAAAAATGTTAATTACATTTTTATAAATCTTAGTTATGAAATTATGCTCAATACTTTCTGAATTATAAATTAATTATACAAATTTAAATCTCAAATTTACTCTAAATAAATTATAAATTAATTATAAAGGTGTAATTAATAAATTATAAATTAATTTAGGAAAAATCTAAAAATTATAGTGAAAAAATAACATTGATTTTTTGGGACAAAATATGCAATTTTATGGGACCAAATCTGCAATTAAACGCGTGTGACTCACTTCCGTTAGAAATTGACGGAAAATTTTATGGGACCAAATTTATCAAAAAAGGACCATTTTGCAATTGACACATTTTGTTGGGACCAAAAGTGCAATTTACCCTATTTTATACACATATTTATTTATATTTTAAATGCTTACAATTTTTCAGAATATAGCATGCTCCCTATATTTTTTAAGATTTCATTTTGACACTTCACATATTGCACTTTAATTGTAATTTTGCATTTTTTTAGGTCAATTAATCACTATAAGAAAATATCGAATTGCTTACGGAATTTTTCAACATGCTTACAAATTAATGAAAATAATTTCATCTTTAAATAGTAAGCATTACTTACGATTTGCTTACAAAATTTTCTAATCATATAAACATTTTCATTCATAGGTAAATTTTGTTTGCGAAAATGTAATTCATAAATAAATTTGTTTGTAGATAAACTACAAATATAATGGCTAGGAAATTATTTGTATAGGTAACATGTGCATATGAATATTACAAATGTGTAGGAGTTTGTTCATATACAGGGGCAAATAGAAGAGGGGAAATGGGGGCTGCGCACCCCCACCCCCATTATTTTTCCTCAAGGTATTTATTTATGAATACATGTGTAAAATTATATTAATATGTATATTTATCCTCATTATTTAGGTATATATGTATGTATGTGTATAATTGTATCACCGTCATATAAATGTTGAAATCTATTAGTCTGTTACACTTAAAATACATGTTTTTTTACATTTCCGCTTCCCCAAAATTTGTATCCTGGAGCAACCACTTTTCATAGATAATTTGCATGTCAGTTAAAATTATAAATATTCGTAGCCAAGTCGTAGACAATCTTCACTATTGAAATTTTAACTATATATACAATCCTATTTGTAACTATTAGTAATTTGCATAAAAAAATTATAGATATTAATAACTCAAAATCAATCAATAAATAAAAGTCCAATATGAAAGAAAAAATCAAAAGGGTTGATCAACTGCATTCATATGTAGGGGTGAAAACGGATCGGATACGGATGAATAGTGCTTATACCGTATCCTAAATCATATATTTTTTTTCGAATTCGGAGTCGGATACGGAAAAGCCGAATTCGGATACGAATTCAGAATTTTCGGTATGCGGATACGGGATGGATATCGGACGAATCCGGGCCGGATTCGAATAACTATAATCGGATAATATATTTCAAACGAAAATCATCAAAATGTGATTGAAACACATAAAAAAAAAACTACCTATGCAATATTTCATAGAAGTTCTAATGCAAATTATAAAAATTATATCTACTGCTAATAATATGAAACTAAAAGTTATATCCTTAGTAACCATCACCACTCCAGCACAACATAACGCCTAAGAAGACATATATAATATTATACTGAACTTTCAAGTTGAGACTACAACACCACACTTTTCCGACTATTTTCTTAATAAAATTACATAAGTATTAAGTACTAATATTATTATATTATATATATTAATATAAAATATAAAATAAAATATATTAAAAAATCCGGATATCCAGGTTTATTATCCGATAAAATATGGAAAAACTCGAATATGGTCGGATATTATGTATTCCGAATTCGATTCCGAATCCAAAAAGTCAACTATCCGTATCTGAATCTGTATCCGTCCGGATACTAGTTTTTTATATCGAATTCGATACCGACCGGATACGACTCCGGATCGGTCGGGAAATATTCGATCCATTTTCACCCCTATTCATATGCATATTGGTGTACAATCTTATTCGTACAATTAAAATGGATTTAAAATCGACGTATACATTGTATGAATTTAAAATCTATGCGTTGATATAAGGCTATATTTTTTTTAAAATGAGGTCACATGGTAAATTTGTAATTGATATTAAGCACGCGTACAATTTTTTATTTTTTTTAAACTCAGAAGATTAACTTTTATTATTGCAAACGTAGGAAATAGACGTCAGTCCTTCCACAAAAGTCGGAGGATCTAGCCAACAATGAACAGTCCGAAATCCCGGAAAACCCGTGAGCCAAACGATTGACATCTCTTCTAATGAAACAAACCCTAAACAACGGATTATGAAGTAAAATGGATGTGCAAGCTCTCGCATAGTCACCAAAAATAGAATCTAAGTTCTCGGGCATTACCAACGCATCAACAGTAAGCTTAGAATCTCCCTCTACCACTACCACCTCCAACTCGAGTGACTGGATCCATGATAAGGCTTCGAAAAAGCCCATAACCTCGCCAACATCGACATCCAATCTCCCCAGAAACACTACGATACGTGCCAAAATAAACATCCGCATATCGTCTCTTAGAACCATACCAATGCCCGTCTGGTTAGTGTCATAAAAAAATGTGGCATCTACGTTAACCTTCATATTAAGGGAAATATTGAATAAGTCAATATTGTTTGTATTATTAGATAGAATACGTGTGTATTTATTTTCATTGATTGATTTCCTATAATTGTGGAGATCTTGTTGTAATCCCTAAGTATATATTAGTGGAATTCTCTAATCACCAATTATCGGTGATCTCATATCTATTCTCACATGGTATCATGCCAAACTCACCTCAAACCCTAAATTTCTTTCTCCTTCGCACCGTCAAACCCTAATTCGGCGTCTTCCACGAATTGAACGCACAGGCCCCCTGCGTTCTATTCCCTCCATTGCCGCGACCTTATAGCCCTCGAACAAGTCCCCTTCGTTGTGCTCTTGTTCGCCGCATCCTTCGATCATGGCAGCCCCGAACGTTTCCTCCGTCTCATCTACCACAGCCATGATCCACCTCGTCCCAATCAAGTTGTCTTCACCCACTTATCTCATGTGGAAATGCCAATTTCTCTCCATGGCTGCCACTTATGAGATGCTCGACATCATCACCGGCGCATCTGTCAGCGTCGTCGCCAACCCTGATGCCGCCGGGTCGAGGCCCCTAATCCCGCGTACACCACGTGGTTTCTTCGTGATCAGAAGTTGCTAGGTGTTCTGTTTGCGACTCTGGAACCTGAAGCTATGGCCGAAGTTTTGGATTGCAAGTCATCCCATCCAGTCTGGCTTGCGCTGGAATCAGTTAACGCCAACGCGTCCACGGCACGCGCGAATCAACTTCGGGAGGAATTATTGTCCTTACGCCGTGAGTCTCTTTCTGTAACTGATTATGGTAAAGCTTTTAAATCTTTGTGCGATCAATTATTTGCTATAGGGAAACCGGTTGACGAGGGTGACAAAAGCCATTGGTTTCTTCGAGGACTCGGCGCTATGTTTGCTAATTTTGCCGACACGAGGATGGCAATGACACCCGTATCGTCTCTTAGAACCATACCAATGCCCGTCTGGTTAGTGTCATAAAAAAACGCGGCATCTACAATGGTGAATGCCATGCACGACATCCATGCCTATCATGATTATATGTTTGCTGTATTGCCAGCCCTGCACGAATCTTATCATTCCGCGCTGAACTCCACTCGGACAGATACACAGCCGACGCATGCACAGCCTCGCCATCTCATTTCGCTCCTTCCAAATTTGCCAAAGTATCATACCAAACACCTCGCTGTCCTTCGAACTCAACATCTTAAGCACAAGTTCAGCAAAACCCTCCACAGTCCACACATAATTATCAATAGCAGTACGTAATTGGGCTCTCTCCCAACAGTCACAAGCATATGGGCACTCCACAAACAGGTGCCATATAGTTTCTTCGAAATAACCACATAAAACACAAGCCTTATTATCCACAACCTTCTTATAAAACAGATTCACCTTAGTAGGTAATACATCCCTACACAACACGCGTACAAACTTAATTTTAAGACAAGGATAATGGCGCATGTAATGTTGGTAGCTCACACATGCAACTGAACAAACCATATATATGCAGCAAAAAAAGATTATACCATCATCTTTTGTCATAACTAAATCGACTTCATTTAAAAAAAAAATTAATCATTCCTTTTTATGCTTGGAATGCGAGTGATATAAACCCAATTAAATATAATTAATCAAGAATGCAGTCAACAAGAACGTGCGACATAAATGAATAAATACCGTAAATGAGACATTAAAATAAAACTTTTCATTAATCAAAATCAATTCCTACATAACAATGTAGAGGCAAAACTTAGGAATAACAATGTAGAGGCAAAAACTTGTGTAAGGCCATCCCACTATGAGATGAATCACAAACTAATACAAATTAACACTAGCCCTTTCCAATAAGTTAAAACTCCGACCTACTCCAATGTAGATACTATGTTTCTATAATATGAAATAAACTTGAATAAAAAACATATACAGCTAAAATAATAAAATCAAAACAAATCTCCGAAACACAAATATCTCAATCAAATATAGATATTGATCTCAATCAAATTCCCCGAACAAAAACCAAGGGTGAAATTCAGAAAAAAAAAAAAAACTTTACAGTTATTTACAACTTTGGAGTGGAAATCAGAGATTGAAGTGTACACAGCTTAAATGATCTTGATAAATCTTGCTGTGATTTACTGCAAAACTAACACTATACAAACGTAATATATCACAAACCGCGGTGCATTTTTCTTCAAGTACACATTTCACTGCATCTGTCCTCTTCTAGTCATGGTGGAATCACAGAAGATACCGTTTTCCAGCTTGACCTGCCCATAGTATTTCTGCTGTTCCACTCTCTGCAGATGCAACGATAACTCCAGCAAATTGACAGTCTTCGGACCTCCAGGAGCATTCGGTTCTTGTGCAAGGGTCGTTTGTGGAATTTCAGACGAATTAGGAATAAATGGGGTGAAGTTTTCAGATGAACATATTTCTCCCAAATGCGTAGCAGAGTCATCGAGAGTAAACATGTTGTTAGCATGGCGATTTTCTTTGCAGATTAGAGGACGAGCCATTGAAATGCCTTCTGAGTTTCTTGATACATTGTGTGATCGTGATCGAGTTGACAGAAGAGAGAGAGCAGAACCAGAATCTGAACTCAGAGAAAACTTTTGAAGAGATGATAATTTTGGAAGCGATTGTCCAAATTTCATGTCATTTTCAAGCTTAAAGTGTGTGTTGTGGTTAGTTGGCTCGTTATATTGCAGACCGAAGAAACCACCGGGAAGAATTCTTGAGAACATCAAGGATGTTCTCGATTCATCTGTCGAGAAATATGTGGAACCTGAAAAACAAATTATAAGCCAACTAAATAGAAAAGGCAAAGTCTTGCGTAAATCAGTTTCATCGTGCAACTGGTGTGCATTTTTGTATCAGTATTAGACGTTCCTTTAAAAAGTATTAGTTTGTCAGTATTAGTTGTTTCATTCAAAAGTACTAATTGTTATACTATAAAGTAATAGTTGTGAACCAATTGTACGATAAAACTGTTTTACGTAAGATCAATTCAATAGAAAAAAATACCATAGATAGTTGTAGCCTTACCCAAGTGAGTATCGAATTGGGGTTTTCGACGACGCTTGTTATGGCCTGCGAGGCGTTTACGGCAACTACGCTTGCCTTCATCAAACTCAGCTAGTTTGTGAAACCTACAATCCAAATTTATTAGGGGGTGTTTGGTTCACGGGACTGGATTGATTAGGTGTGATAGGATTGAATGGGATTGAGTAAGATTGGATTTGTTGAATCAAGATATACGTTTGGATTGTAGGATTAGATTGAAGGATTAGATGGGATACCTATTGAAATGTCATAAACAACCTTAAATTGAATTGAAACAACCACACTTCATTCTTGTGAATCTATTCAAACAATAAAAGAACAATTTGTAATATTGCATTTGAGATATGCTCTATCTCACCTTTCACATGAGATTGACATATCCCTCCATGGAGGGATTTTGTACATTTTCTACCCGGGCTTGAAGTATATCATGGGCACTCATCCCGCAAATCAAACGATAGATTAGTTCGGATTAAAATCCTAATCATGGCCTATCCCGATCAATCCAGCGAACCAAACAGGGCCTTAGGAAATTCAGATACATGCCTTGTCTTATGCAAGAACTCACAAATGAAAATATGATATAAATCATCTGATATTATAAGGCCCCGTTTGGTTTGCAGGATTGACCAAGATAGAACGGAATTAACATTTTAATCCCACGTAATCGGTCGTTCGGTTTGTGGGATGAGGGCCCAGGATACATTTCCAGCCGGGGTACAAAAATGTGTTTAATCCCCCATGTGGAAGGTGGGATTGACCGGGATTAACATTTTAATCCCTATATTGATTTTTCAGTACATGATTAAGAGTTGCAATCCTACAATTCAAACACATATCTTGATTCAAACGATCCAATTTAATCAATCCAATCTTACTTAATCCTATCAAACCTAATCAATCTAGTCTTGTGAACCAAACAGGGCCTATGGATAAAAGATGCAGCCATACAGGTACGCCATATGGTTATGTATTCCATCAAATAAGATGCAAAATATTCGATAAAGATTATAAGTTCATCCTCCATGCAAGAAAATAGCAATCCTACACATAATTCCAATTACCAAAACTGAAGGTATATGAAACATGTTGATAAGAAGACGATAATGTACCTGCTGCATTGCTGGCAAAACCTTTGCTGGATCCCATTAACAATAACCACAGGAGTCTTTGAATGAACATCACATACTTTATGCCTTCTGTGATAATCCTTTGATGAACTCAGGTCCTTGTTGCATCCATAAACTTGACAACTAGGAATTGGAGACTGAATGTTTGTAATTCTCGATCTTTTTGCAGATACGGAGGGTTCCAACACCGAATTGTCTATAAAAGGCGGAGTTCCGTTGGATTCTTTACTAGCAGCAAACTTCTCATCATTGGCTTTATTTAAAGAACTGGATAATGTTGTGCCAAATTCCATTACAGAGTTCAATGCTGCAGATTTGCCCAAATGATCATCTGCATCATTAAGAAATGGCCTTTTCACCACATTAGGCAAAAGGGGCTCCATAAATCCCATGTTCCCAGCTGCATTTTCCCCATCCCACTTTTTTAACATATGTTTATTTCTCAGGACACCATCAATGGGGAAATCTGTATCCTCTGTGAACAGCAGGGCTCTACCGTCGAAAGCATAGCTTAAAGACTTCATTTTTAGGACTCCTAATATTTGAATTCCAATTAAAAAGAATAATCAGAAGCATCTACATCATCAAACTACTTTATAATTGCTCCAAGAAGTCTATGAACATGAACACTAGGCTAAAAACCAGTAAAAAATTATAAATTAACATCAATAAAGGCCTCAATCCGAAGATAGTAGTTCTACATACACTACAAAATGAAAAATCAAGAACCCATGTTCCCACATACTAGTTTACAGCCAACAACGGAACCCCAAATACATAAAAAACTTCAAGCCTCAACAAAATAACTAACAAAACCCATCAAGAATCAAGTTTTCCCAAAATTAACCACACAAAAGAACAGGACCAAATAATCCGAGAGACCCATAAATCACTTACCCAAGAAAACCAAAAAAAAAGGAAATTAAACGAGGACCCAGCTGAGAAAAATGATAAAAAAAACAAATAAACGGCCTACGAATTAAAGCAAAAGATTGAATCTTGAGGTAGAATTGATGAATGAGGAAGAATCGTCAACGCTTTACCTTATGAACAGTGAAGAGATATGGAGGCAGAAAATGGTGGGTAATGTGGCGTTTAGTGAAGTAGGTGTTTTTAATTGAGAGTGGAAAATGTGGTGAGGTTGAAGCGGATACAGTGACGAGGGTCAAAATCATTTCCACTACCCCACTACCAAAAGCTATAATTCCTGCTGCGTCTTTTTATAGCTTTTCATTTGGTGATGTGTGTGAAAGTTTGCGTGCGTGACCGTCACTGTTAGTGTGAGAAAGTTCAAGAGAGACTACTAGGGTGTTTATAATATATTATAAATAATTATAGTCACTTAATGTATATTGAGTATTTTATTTTTATTTTATTAGATTAAGTGCTTGTTTTAGAAAACAAAATGCAAGTAATTATTTTTTTAATTGATAATTTTTTTTTCAAAAATAAGTGATTTTAGAGTTCTTTTAGAGGTTCAAAACACCACCTAAATAAACTTTTTTTATAAGTTAAAAGTTGAAAGGAAGATGCTTTTGGAAGCTTATGAGTATTTTTTAAAATATTATTAACTTTTTTTGAAATTACTATCAACTTTTCTTTGAATTTTTTTATAAACACCATCAATTTTTACTATTAATCAATTTTCTCATAATCACTAATTTTAACCATTTTTTCAAAACACATTTTTTTGGCAAACACACCCTACATTCTCTCTCTTCATATTTTGACAACTATAATTTATTAAGGGGATTAAAATTTTCACAAACTCTCGTATGAAATTTGTCCATACTATGAAATTGATACAATTATACTTATAAATTGATATCATTATTCTTATAAACTAATACATATATAATTTAATGTTATGATTTCAGTTTATAAGTGTAATAATATCAGTTGATAAGTATTGTGATATTAGTTTATAAGTGTAGTGATATAAATTTCATATTGTACGTGAATAAGTTTCACATAAGACCTACTCTAAAAATTTTATAGTCTAGTAAATTTTCTTTCTTTGAAATTGGTCTCAATTGTTTTAATTTTTTTATTTTGGATCTGTAAGTTATCAATTTTTTTTAATTGATCATTAACTTGCTGTAGCAGGTCACCAAACAGGTAAGAACCACATATGTATTTTTTTTGTTATTTTCTTTAATTTTAAAATGTCACCTACACTTTTTTTAATACTAATAATTTTGGGTCGAAATTTTTATGCATATTTTTTTAAAGAGGAAGAGTGATTTTTGCATATTTTGATTTATTTTTAAATTTTTCGGTCAATTTAGACCCGATAGACTGAGCCGATTAGTTTTATCTTTTAATATACAAATTATTTTTAAACCCGACCAAAATTTTTATGATTAAAAAAGTTCAAGTGGTGCTTAAAAATTTGAAAGTGCTTAAAAATTCGTAATCGATTGAGGTGGGTTGTATTTAATTAAGCTTATTTTTAAGAGCTCCGATGTGATTTTTGAATAATTTATAAGTTATTAAATTATGGCCAAATAATTAAATTTAGCTCATATTTTTGGGTTTTCACATAATATTTAAAAACATCCTGGATCACTATTTTCGACAAGTTCTTCTGATATGATCGTAGAAATCCACATGTATTGCTGACGTGTAAGTATTAAAATAATAAAAATGAAAAATATAACCACCATAAGATTAAAGAACGCGGGATATAAAAATATCTCGTGTCACTAGTTTTAATTTTAGGTAGTGATATTTTTAATTTTAATATTTATACAACATCAAGACAAATTAACCTGAACGACCACATCATAATAAACTTACCGAAAATTGTGACCGAGGATGTTTTTAAAGATTAAGTAAAAATATATGTTAAATTTGGAGAGAGAAAAAATATATATATGCTAAAATTGATGAAGAATCAAAAGAATGTGCTAGATTTGATTATTTGGCCTTAAATTGTTGGCTAATAATTAAATTTGATATATTAATGATTCCATTTGCGCATGAAAATATAGCAATTAGATTTAAAAAGGATACAAAATAAGAAAAGTTCAAATTAAGTTGTTGGTAAAGAATTGGCATTGCAAGTAATTGGAGTTACCGAATTAGGTATGTCTACTCACAACTTCGGTCTGATTAGTCCAATTTCCCACCCAAAGCATGTACCATTTTAGTATACCATATTTATTATTTTCTTGTTTTTCAATGGCTATTACGTACCAAACAGTAATCTTGGGGCCCCTAGATAAAAATAATTATTATTTAGTCACTAATCACATTCTTAACTCTAGTTATTAATGATTGATCCAAGTGCACGTTATTTTCAATTTGGGTATTGGCAAGTCATATAATCGTTGATCTTTAGACAACACACTTCTCGAAGGTTGCAAGTTAAGTATGTCATGTGTTCAGTAGGAAAAATTGAGCCCACGCTATACTCATAGCTAGACCATATACTCCCTAGTCTTATTTTTTATTATCCATTTACTAAAGACGTGAAGATTAAAAAAAAAGTAACAGATAATAATATTAAATGATGTAAAGTGAGTTTGGTGAAGAGAAATAATAGTATTATATAGTGTAAAGTGAGTTTGGTGGAGAGAAATAATAGTATTAAATAATATGAATGTTACTTTATTGCCTTATTTGAAAATTGATAAACAAAATTAGGACGACTATTTATGAAAAATGAATAATCAAAATCAGGACGAAGGGAGTATCATATATGACATTGAATGGAGTAATTAATTATGATATGTATATCATTGTATATGTGAGATGAGCATTGCTGTATGATTATAGGTTTAGCGTATCATTTTCTTAATATGAGTGTTGTTGGGTATGGTTCCACAACCACGGCTAATGTATTTTGATTTTTGACAATCGAAAAATAGCATTTAGATCACAGGAATAGGTGAATTAAATGGATTTGAGCCACATCGAATATCAGTAAACTCGAATTTTTTTGACTTGTTTGAAAACTTTTAGGGTATGTTTGTTTCAGGATTTAAGTGTGCGGGGGAAGTCATGACTTCGAAATATGTGTTTGTTTTGGGATTTTGGTAGGGTGTGATTTTTACTTTATGTCAAATCAATATGAAATAATGATTAATGTGTTATTATTATATTGTATTGGGTGAGAGAAAAATAGGAGATATAATAAGTGGGTGGAAGATAAGTGGTGATATGATTGTATTGAATTTTGTGAAAATATATGTATATGTATATTTTATAGGAGTGAATTTAAAAGCTGGATGTGGAAATTCCCTAACTAAGATATGACATTTGGATCAAAAGCCCTAAATCCATCAGGGAAGTCTTTAAATAAACATACCCTTAAGCTTCAAATTTTGGTCCGAACTCTATTAATTGGGCACGAGCTCGATTTGAATGTAATATATTGAGTTTGTGAATAGTTCGAGATTCACACTAGTATAGTTCGGGCTTGAATCGAAACACTCGTTAACAAACTCAATTCGAGCTTGGCTAGCAATAAAAACTCATTAACAAGGTAAACGAGCTCGTCAAAACAATAAAAAAGTTATTACAAAATGTGTGAATTTTAATTTTACAGTCTAAAAAATAAAAATAAAATAGTTTTTGTGCTAGACAGTGTCAGCAGATTTTAGGGTATTGTACCACTTGTTTTACTGTATTGTATAGAGTGTTGTACTACTCGTTTCAATGTGATCTCAAATCCTTTTGGGCTGAAAAAGTGGTGAACTTTCATCTAATGGGCTTCGAGTATGAAAAGCCCATTTCTAATATAAACAACCGTTTTGTTTCATACCTAACTGAGGCCCAATAATGTGTATTAGAGTTAAACCAGTCCTCGAAGATGAAATATTTAAGTCTCTTGAAAAGGTATTTTCTTTACTATATATAGGCAATAAATTACACAATTTCTTAAATTTGACATAGAAAGTCAAAAGTGAGGAAGGAATTTCGTGTTAGCAACAAAATCATGATCCAAAACAGTGTCAGTAACTTTCCTCCGGCCTTGATGAATGTGCTATCATTCAAATTTACAAATGCAAATCCTATATTTTAACACAATTTCATTATAAATATTATCAAACATGTTTATTATATATAGTTATATACTTAATGAACTGAGTATAAAATGAACTTTTAATGATAGACCACAAATCAATACAAATAGTTAAAATAATCACGGAGTTAAAATATTGCAAGATGAAAATACACACAAAAAAAAAAGAATAAATTATCTAAAAAAAATAAAAATTGTTCCTTCTGCAGACTTATATGTTATAATTGCAGAAAGCTTATAAGGCATAAAATCAATAAGATTGATTTGGACTGGTTTGGGAGAAGCACATGTGAAACTGTAAGTACATATACATATTAAAGCATGAATCCCCCTGTCCATAGCTTATCAATATTGGATTATTGGTAGAATTACAAAATATACTCGTCTGGAAAAAGACTTTTATCTTATGGCCTGAGAAAGACTTGACAGCATGCACCTTTGCTAATGAAATTCCCCATTAATTGATCAAAAATTGTGGTGCATGTTAATGCTACGGTGGGAAAATATGCCCTTCAAAACTATATATTTTTATGTAAATAATTTTGTTCACTAGTTACGTTGGGTATGTAAGTGTATTTTTAAATAAAATCAGTTGGCTTAATAAAATATATTAATTGATTTTTTTACTGAATAATATTAATTTTTTTTATTTAATAGATGCACCAAAATGTTACTCATATTTTATTTGTCTAATACAGTGTTTAGATCAATGAGTGTAATAAAAGATGAAAATTAAGTAAAAATCTAGTCCTACATAAAAAATAAAAATAAAATTGATTTGAGGTAATTAGTGTATAAGTAACAACACGTGATCCGTTAATAAAAACTATTACAAGAAAGAGTAACAAGCTTGTGAACCAGGTTCATACATGAACTCTATCACTGTTATGTGTAAAAACTATCACTGTTTAAAAATATAAAGCATTTTTTAAATAGTGATTGTTTTTGTGCATAACAGTGATAGTTTTTATACATAACAATGAGAGATTTTGTATATAACAGAGTTTTTGTATATAACAGTGATACTAAAAAAACTGAGTTCATAGCATGAACTAGATCTATACAAGTTTTTATCTACAAGAAACCGGCGGATTCTCCCTGGGTTGAACCCGGTCAAAACGATTTTAATTTTTTCAAAAAAATTGCGGAAAGCAAAAAAAAAAAAACTTGCTCCCAAGTCCGTGTAAAAAAAACAAAAAAACACATACTTGCCATTTTCAATAACACATACTCCCTCCTCTCATAGTTAATTGAACATTTACTCTTTTTTTGGTCAGGAAAATGTTTTATTTCATTGAGAAATAAGATTCCGGTTACAAAAATTAATCGGAAGAGAGTTGCATATACAAGCCTTTAACAATCTAAAATCTTTTTAGGATCCCCTAGCCAATCTTGAAAGGAGGATCTATAAACATCTATATTATATACACAATTGGACATTTACTGTACATGCTATTTAATGTATAAAATATTTATTAGTATTTGAGGGGATAAAATGATTTTTAGTTGAGGGTATTATAAATCTTTCTACTTTATTATTAAAAAAATGGAAGGATAAAGTAGTTTTAGTGGTAATATTATGAGATGTAATTTTTGAGATGTTGGGGGGATATAATTATAAAAAATAATGTTGTTTTATTGTCATTTATAAAAGGAAAAAACAAGTATAGGACGTATCAAAAATAAAAAAAATGTCCAATTAAATACAGGACGAAGAGAGTATAAGGTATAAAAAATTGTGTTAATATATAAACACAAATGTATTATTATAAATAAAAAAAAAAAATTATTATTATATGAATAAAACGCCACCTCCTCTTCTTCTTCCTCCCCTCTCTCTATTTTCTTCATTATTTCTATATCTGGACTATTTTATAAGATCTCGTGAAATATTTTATATAAGTATTTGTCCATTTTCTATTATGTTTTATGTCATTGTGATTTTGAATTTTTACACATTCCCAACCAAAATCCAATTGGCCAAGATGTATTTTGATTGAGGACAAAAACATTTTAATGATTTTGCTTAGGGCAGAATCTGTCCATTTAGCACCTCCCTGCTAGGATAATTCTTAGTGGGCAAATTCTGCCCTGGGCAGAAAAGACTATTTTAAACTTGATGGACTTGATTGAGGGCAGATTTTTGGTGGACTTGATTGAGGGCAAATGTTTTTTAATAATTCTATCCTGAACATAATCTGCCCATTTAGCACCTCCCTATTTAATAATCTTAAAAATCTGATTTTTTTTAATTGTATAATATTTAAAAAATAAGGAAAGTTGGACAGAGTTTTCTATGTTGATTGTTGATCCAATAATTAATAGACAAAAACATGCTTTGTTTACGAAACGCCAAAATCTACTTTGGTTCAAACCTTCAAAGGAGCGTGGAAAATAAGGTCGCCTAGGCCAACCTCTTTTTTTTTTAAATGATTTATTTTATTTTATTTTTATCTACTTCGACTTTTTTCTTTTATTTCTCTTTTCACTAATTTTCTACTATATTAATGTGAAGCCACGAGCAACAAAAATATCATATATATTCTCGTAGGTTCGAATTTGACCGAGCTATATGGTTTCGCTATTTACATTTTTTTTACAAGTAGAGAGTGTGGAAGTAGAAGTAATTAGGAGAAGTCAAATGTGGATAGTTCAACTGGTTAGAGCTTCATCATCTGAGATTTTAAGGTCCTGAGTTTGAGACACGGAGATGTAATATTATTCTCTCTTGTGGTGGTTCCCCTCTTGTGGGATGGTGGTCCCTCTATTGTTGGGTTGTGGTTTCGGTGCGGTTGCTGTTCCGAGTTACGGTTCCGGGTGATCCCCTTTTGTGGTGATTGCAGTTTCGATCTACAACGAAATGAAATGATGTTGTCATGTGCCCGATGGTAGAAAGAATTATTGTAATTGATTATGTTAGGAAACTATTGTAATTGATTATTTTTTTTTAAAAAAAAGTGACAAGGACAATGAAGCAAATTACGCGTATTAATTATAAATGTGAAATTTTGGAACAATTCTCTTAACACTATAATTTTTTTATTTTCATTTTCACTGAACTCAACATCGACAAACATCAAAATTTTCAAACCATTGCGAACGATGACTCTCGAAACAATAACATACATCTGAGTCTCTGACCATGATTGAAAATTCAATTTTTTAAAAAATATGTCAAAATTATATAGCAAGGCATTGACTTTGACTCTTATTATTCTCACTTTTCTTATTTGTTTATCCATCAAATTTATTCTCATACATTTTATAAAAATATACACTTTATATTTATCTTCAAATCATCATTTAATTATTTCAATTGACATTGTACTTTACTCACAAACAATTACTTTATTTATAAATTGACCCCATAATACCCTATAATATATTTACTTTATTTATTTATTTCTTAAATGTTGTGCCAAAAAAGATGAAAATAAAACATTAATAAAGTCATCTGCCATTACAATTGTGATCCAGCTAGAATATCCAAGAAAAAAGAATAAATATATTTTGTAGGTAGCACTTTCTTTTTTTTGGTATAACTTTAGCCATGACATTTTAAGTGTGCTAAGCATATTTGGATGGCAACCGAGCAGGTTTAAAATGAGTTTAACGTATTCTAATTATAAATTTGAAACTCGTTTATAATATAAAATTGATATTATTACATTTGCAAATTTATGTAGTACTACCTTTTTTTATAAATTAATACTAATAACATTTAATACTATGATCGTAGTTTATATGTGTAATAATATAAAATTACTAAAATATCAATTATTAAATGTAATAATTTTAATTTATAAGAGTAATGATATAATTTTCATAAACAAAGTTTTACTGGAAACTTAAACATTCCCAATATATATACAATTCGCTAAGAAAATATTGGATTTGAAACCTGTTCTGCGTCGTGGACTCGTCAGGTCCAACCCACCTAACCGTGTTGGTCTTTAAATTAAAATGTATAATTGTTAATATTCATTTAGTAGTAAAACATAACCCATTACATCTAATTACACAAACATATATATTTACACACAAACACATATATATATATATATATATATATTTAATAAAATGAATATAGATTTATATAAAAGTGTTAGAAAAATTAAATAAACGAATTAATTTCACACCTATTAAACAAATTAAAAGTGTATAGAAGCTACGTTATGGATTCGATTCCCACTGAAAGCAACTCCACTCAATAGGTCTCCTCCCAATGATGAGAGAATTAAACACAAGAATGAGAGGAAGTGTTAGGAAAAATAAATAAATAAATTAATTGCACATCTCTCTATAAGTTCGAACTTTTAGATGAGACGTAATTCTTTAAAAAAACATATTTATATATAAAAATATGTATGCTTGTGTTACTTTTATATCTATCCATATACGCTCGTGTGATTGTCATTTGCCAACCACAATTTCAAATCTAACAAGAAAAAAAAACTGTTCAATTAATCATTGCTTTATGCATAATGTATAAGATAAGATAATCACAAAAGGTTAAACCACCATCACATGATGAGAGATGATTACATCTTTTTAATTTCTTGCCATCAACATATTAGATGATTTCTAATCATGCACAATTATGCCTCTGTTATAGTGGGTGCACTTTAGTCATATTCTTGGGGGCACTCCATGACATACCTCCAAAAGCAAAAAAGATATATTCAACAAAAGTATTAGACAGGGAAACATTCTCAACTGTATATAAAGATGAAACTTGTGAAGAACTTTCAAAGATGAAAAAGAAAAAAAGAAAGAAAACAAAGAGTGCAAAATAATATGCAGATGGAACCTCGTGTTACGCAACAACGTAACATCTTATGTTACAGTACTTATCATCTCACAGTTCATTTTTAATTACATTAGATTCTAGACCTACGAAAATAACTACAAAAAATGCGGATTTTAATGACGGATTTTAGCGACGACTTAACATACTGTCGCTATTAGCGACAGCTTCAGTTAGACGGTCAAAGTCATCGAATTTAGCGACGGTTTTGGGAACCGCCGCTATTAGCAACAGAATAGCGGCGGTTAATTCAAACCGGGTCAAATCGAGGCATTTAGCAACGCTTTTAACTGTCGCTAAAGCCGGACCCGGGACACGAAGCGTCTCGGCACTTGGGCCACCGCCCAGACCGAGTTTAGCGATGGTCTTTTGAATATAACGACGGCTAATAACCGTCGCTAAATTCCAATTATATAACCTGCACACACAACACTCTGACGCGATTTTTTTCGCAAATAGTACGTTTCGTTGTCGCCGTCCTGAGCATTCGGTGCATTTGAAAAGCTTCGTATCATCGCGTTCTTCAACTTGATGGTAATTTTTCTAATTTTTAACCATTTATTTTCTCATTTTATATACGTTCATGCGTGTGTATATATATATATATTAGATTAATTATATATATTAGATTAATGTTAGATTAATGTAGGTCCCGAACGGGTTTCGTGAGGGCAGAAGTCTAGAGGGGAGGGGTGAATAGACTTCTGAAAACTTTTTCGTGCAGATCAGGTGTGATGGCAGTTAGCCTGATCAGAGTGCAAGTGAATCAGTTTGGACTGATATCCAACTTACTAATCGCCTGAAGGCAGATCAGTTCGGTAACTATCAGTTTAACTGATTGTGCGGAAGCTAAATTTTACCCGTGTGAAAAACCAGTTTTAATAAATCAGATTCCAAAGTCAGTCTTTCAACCAGTTGACTAAAGTGTCAAACTTGATCAGATCAGAAGCTTGGTGCTAGCTGATCTTAACTTAGAATATGTATGCAACTTTAATTAAGTTGAGTGCGATAGTGTAAAAGCAAGTTAATCAAAAGCAGTAAATGCACACAAGATTTATAGTGGTTGGACAACCTATCCCACGTCCACTCTTCCCTATCACAAGGGCACCAACCTGGACTTAGATTATTGTGTTAGTCCAACACAAGACACCAACAGATATTTAAAGAGTTCTCACTCAACCGATCGAGTAAATCGTAACTAGAAACCCTAGTCTCGAAATCTTGCTAAACAACTTAACCTAACTTTGGGTTTTGGGTAAGATTGTTTTTTTGTTCCAACTTTGAAATCTTTCCTAGTTTTTTTAAGTAGCCTATCGCCCTAGATGAAAAGATTTATGTGCTAAGAACTATGGGATGAACACTTAGAAAATAATCTTCAAGTTTGTGTTCTTCGTGCGGAAATTTGATTATAACTTGAGCTTCTTTATAGTTTTCGTGTCTTCACTCTGAAGAGTAATCCCATATTTATAGACCTCGAAATCAAAGAGCCGTTGGAGAGCAATTTGAATTTCCGGCTATATTTGGTAGACTTGCGGGATTGATGTGGCGTCTTGAGGCAGCATAATAAAAAAGCGTGAATAGTGTCTTTTATAGCCGTTTGAGAAAGCAGCACCAAATCCCATAATTGCCGGCTCCGATCATACGTGTCTTGCTCTTGTTGGATAACAGAAGCACTTTTCAGTGTTTTGTTCTACCAACTCGGGTTGACATTCTTCTTGTTCAGATCATCGACGTATGATTTGGGGAAACATCGATTTTCACTGGTGGTGACTTTGATCGACACAACCGATCGATCTACTCGATAGAGTCTTTGGTGCCGTTGTCTTAGCTTCAACTAGCAGACTCGACTGATGTCAGTCTCCTGGTCTGATCTTCTGGAAGTCATCTGATCGTCAAGTCTTCTGAATTTGAACTTCATGACTTCAGCTGATATGTTTGACTTTATCAGATCAATCTGATATTCTGTCCTTCTCTTGCCTTCTGGCCTGTCAGATATCAGCTGTTCTTTTGATCTTCAGATCTGACCTATACATATTGAGGTTCCCCCTCAATATGTGACCTATCTTCTACATCAGTTGTTCTGTTGGGATATTTTAGTTTTGATGAATTATGCCAAAACATTATCAACTTGTGTTATTGAAGCTAATTTACAGATAACAAGTTGAGGGGGAACGAGAGAACAAGTTGAGGGGGAACTCACGAAATCAGACGTAGATGATCAAGATAAGATGAGGCTGCAGACGAGACTGATCGAGATCAGATGAGTATGATGAGTTCCGGAGTTAACTGATGAGCTGAGCAAAATCAGAAGAAAAGAAAAGCTAAAGCCAACCGACGGGAAGATCGATGACTGCATGACCATCGATGATCGTAAGAACGCATGTCGATTTTAAAAGAAACCCATAAGAAGATCAAGAGAAGGTTGCGATCGAAGAGGGAAGAGATGAGACCGACGAGATCGACGTGATCGAGATCGATATGAAGACGAGCAGATGATCAAAATCGACGCGGATTGAGATCGATGTTCTAAACCGATATGCTAACCTCGATGTACTTAACGATGTAGATAAACCGATATGTCGAATTCGGCGTACTAATCGTCGCAGATAAACCGATCGACCGATCATGATCGATCCGAACGTGAAACGATCAATCAAAGTAGAAGAAATCGACATCGAAAAACCGTAAATTTGATACCAGATCAGAAAGAAGTCATCAAGAGAAGTCATCCGAAGTCATACTCACCGAGAATCGTAACGCCGATGATCGGGCTAGGGTTCGAAAAGCAAATGACCGAGGGTCGATGTCCGATTCAAGAGCCAACTCAAAGAAGTTCGAAAGTGTCAAGATGCCCGATCGAATAAGGTCCGCCAAAGAAGTCCGTTGAATCAAGAATCCTCGAGTCCAAGGAAGCTCGAAGTTTGAAGAAGCCGAGGATCAAACAATCTCAAGAATATAGCGTTGTTAGATTCGGGTTAGCGTGGACCAATGAGAGGAAGACAACCACCAAGAAGTCTTTGACTTACAAGAATAGTATGGATTTGAATGTGATTCTCTCCAACGGTAATATTCAAATCCACACTATAAATACAAGTTCTTCCCTCATTATCGGTGTGGAAAAATCGTGAAACATCCATCAAGCCAAATCATCTAAAGATTCCCACCATAGAACACAGAGAGAAAGAAATACACACATATATTCAAGAGTGTTCTAGAACCCAATCTAAGCAACCCACGATGTATCCTAAGCTTAGAGAGATTTTCCCATCCTTAGCATCGAGGCTAAACAAATGTAAGGGAAAATCTCAACCTAGTTGAAAACCAAACAAACCTTACCCAAATCAGTTTGATAGGATAAGTTTGTAGGTGAGTGTGAACTCGGTAAACATCTAGCAATCCCAAGAGGGAGGGTAGGCAATCTCGAGTGAGTGTGATAAGTCCCGTTGGAGTGTGAACTCGGTAAACATCAGAAGCAATCCCGTGGAGGGTGATAAGTCCCATTTGAGTGAGAGCTCGTTAAATATCTAGAGGTGAACCCGAGAGGGTGATAAGTCCAGTTGGAAGGAATTTCCCTAGGAACAGGGAGAGTGGATGTAGGAGCTTGAGTCTCCGAACCACTATACATTGTTGTGTTGTTTACTGCTTTATGTTCTTATATTGTCATATGGATAGTTCAACTGGTTAGAGCTTCATCATCTGAGATTTTAAGGTCCTGAGTTTGAGACACGGAGAGGTAGTATTATTCTCTTTTGTGGTGGTCCCCCTCTTGTGGGATGGTGGTCCCTCTATTGTTGGGTTGCGGTTAGTTTTAAATGGTTCTTTATTCGAGTTGCGATTCGGGTGATCCTTTTTGTGGTGATTGCAGTTCCGGTCTACAACGAAATGAAATAATGTTGTCGTGTGCCCGATGGTAGAAAGAATTATTGTAATTGATTATGTTAGAAAACTATTGTAATTGATTATTTAAAAAAAAAAAAAGTGACAAGGACAATGAAGCAAATTATATTTTATTAATTATAAATGTGAAATTTTGGAACAATTCTCTTAACACTATAATTTTTTTTTTTCATTTTCACTGAACTCATCATCGACAAACATCAAAAATTTCAAACCATTGCGAACGATAACAAGTTGAGGGGGAACGAGAGAACAAGTTGAGGGGGAACTCACGAAATCAGACGTAGATGATCGAGATCGATGAGGTCAGAGACGACCGATGATCGAGATCGGATGAGTAAGATGAGTTCGGAGTTAATGAGGTGAGCAAAATCGTAAGAGAAGAAAAGCTAAGCCAATGATCGTAAGATCGATGACAGATGACTGATCGGATGATCGGAAGAACGAATAAAAAATTTGATCGTAGAAGAAACCACAAGAAGATCGTAAGAGAAGGTTGCGATCGTAAGAGGAGCAGATGAGACCGACGAGATCGGGACGTGATCGAGATCGATATGAAGACGGAAGCGGTGATGATCAAAATCGTGACGTGATTGAGATAAGATGTTCTAAATCGATATGCTAACCCTGATGTACCACCGATGATGCATAAAATCGATATGTCGACTGATGCTATACCGACTGGGAGGTCAGTTCGACCATCAAAGAGAAGAAATCGATATAAGAAACCGTAAAATGTGATACCAGACGTAGAAAGAAGTCATCGAAGAGAAGGTTATCCGTCATACTCACGGTGAATCGTAACGCCGGGCCGATGATCGGGCTAGCTCGAGCGCTAGTGACCTCGAGGGTACGATGTTCACGAAGAGCCGAACTCAAGAAGCCCCAGCGTCAAGATGCCTCGATCGCATAAGGTCCGCCAAGAGAAGTCCATTAATCAAGAATCCCGAGTCCAAGCCCTCGAAGTTTGAAGAAGCCAGGAGGATCAAAGAATATAGCTAGATTAGATTGGTTAGCGTGGACCAATGAGAGGAAGACAATGACTGAAGAAGGCTTTGTATTTACAAGAATAGTATGGATTTGAATGTGATTCTCTCAACGGTAACATTTAAATCCACATTATAAATACAAGTTCTTCCCTCGTTATCGGTGTGAAAAAATCGTGAAACATCCGTCAAGCCAAATCATCTAGCATTACCATAGAACCATAGAAGAAAGAAATAAATACATATATTCAAGAGTGTTCTAGAACCCGATCTAAGCA